>JAODKM010000040.1:10721803-10732174 GCA_026780845.1 Petrocephalus sullivani | reverse complement strand
CTTAACCATTCAGGGTGCCGGAGTTTATTTTTTTTGTTAACTTTTTATTAATAAGACAAAAATGCTAATAATAGAAATGGGGGTGGGGGAGTGTGCTGGCGAGGCGTCTGCGGTGTTTGGGGGGGGTGCTGGCGAGGCGTCTGTGGTGTTTGGGGGGGGGTGCTGAGGCAGGAAATTAATTCAGGGAAGTGGCCAGTCATCTCATTGGATGCTTCACACCTGCCACCCCCACTCTCTCCATACAGACCTCCAGCACCTCCCCGCCCCCTCGGTTTGGAGTATGGGCTTTTTGGGGAGGTGGGGGCTGCCACCTTCAGCCACCAGTCAGCATGAAAGGACCCCCAGCCTTTGCACATCGCACCCCCCGGTTCCACCTCCCCCCTCTTCTATTGTGTCCTCCTCATGCCCCCCCCCACGTCTGCCTGCTAATCCCCCCCCCCTCCCTGAGGACACGCGCGAGCTTGCAGACCCCACCACGCATCTCTCTTTCTCTCGCTCTCTCTCTCTCTATCTCTCTCTGCCGCAGCGTGGTCATCACCACGCACCGCCCTCTGGCTGATCGCCCCCCCCCCCCCCCCCCCCCCCCCCCCCCCCCACGCCCGCCAGACACGCCCCGTCACTCACCACCGCGCCCCCCCCCCCCCCCCTCGGGCTGACCCCCCCCCCCCCACCCCACCCAACCCCGCCATCATGTCCGTAAATCACGTCGTTATAAACAAAGCGTGGCTATCCTCACGCAGGAAGTGCGGTCTAAAATGCATCACTTTAAGCCCCTCGGTATGTGAGTCTGCGCATCTGCCCCTAAAATGCAGCAATGCATCATCGGGGGTTCAGACAGCGTTGTGACACACGGTCGCATTTCATTCCTTGCCCACGCTGGGAACCCCTCCCCCCCCGCCCCCAATCATAGGCTGGGGGCGGAGCCTTGACTTGGGAGGAGTCAGGAGTCGTTTATATTTACAGCATTTGGCAGACGCCCTTAGCCAGAGCGACTTATATAAGTGCTTAAAGACTCCATTAGTGAATAGACACAGCTAGATTGGGGGGGGGGGATTGTGCCGTGTCGTCCGTGTAAATCGTCTACATTAGTACAAGGAACCACACGAGCTGGTTGGCCTCACGGAGGCACCATTCATCGCCCTCCAGGCCGCCCCCCCTGATCCGTCCAATGAGAGGGGCCAGCCTCCCGGTGCGGTGTCACCCCTGGGGGGCCCGTCCACCCCTTCCACCACACGCGACACTGACATTCTCGTTAGGAAAATGGCAGATGGTTTCTCCATTAGTGTGAAATGTTGGCAGATGGTGGCTTCTTTCGAATTTTTGCCGAAAAATTTTAAAGCCATAATAGGCTTGGTGTCTGGTCTGCGGCAGAGTAGAATATTATGGGATTTGCTCAGTGGGCTATTCTGTTGTGCAGGATACATTTGCATGCAAATGTCAGTGAGCTTTTGTTTCAGGAGAGGGGTTACATACAAAGGGTGGTTTCCCAGAACATTCTCAGAAATACATGTTCAGTCTATATGGAGTTACAGGGAGCCTCCAGCCCATCCACAAGGTGGCACTGTGAACAGGACACCAATCCATCGCAGGGCCCACCCATACACACACACTCACACTAAGAGCTATTTAGCAACATCTGTTCACCTGGCCACATGTATCTGGACTGGGGATGGACGTCTGCTTGCTGCATACAGACAGGATGGGAATCAAACCGAGCTGTGTTTGCTAACTGCCAGATGGCCTGCTCATGTTTATGTAGCGTTTGAGTAACAGAATCCAGCTCACCTATGCCTTCGGGGATCCCTGGTCATGGCGCATGCGGGCTTTGCCTGTGACACGTGCGAGGAGCTGCGGTGTTCACCACAGCCGTGGAGCCCACGTGGGAGGAAACACCAAGCAGGAATTAACTAGCGCACCGCTATTCGTGAAAGGAGTCTGCAGAGCGTCGGTGATCCGGCCCGATCCCTTGTTGCTACGCGTGGGGGGGTGGGATCTCAGCCCTGTGATTGGAGTGGGCAGCGGCTGCCCCCCTCCCCCCTTTCTCTGACAGTGAGGAGAGGGGGGGTGCGTGGGTCGGGGGGTGGGGGACTGCAGAGGCCAAGGCGTCAGACTTGTCGATTGGACGCGGCGTGTGCGGTTTTCCGTCCTGCGCCAAAGGTGGCGGGGGCGGGGGGGGGCTCCCGTCACGCTCATTTGTGCAAAATCGAGAAAAACGAGCGCTGCTGCATCTTCCATCAGCACCGGCGGCAACCCCGAGAGCTTCGCCCGTCGCCGCGGATACACACAAACATGCACATGCTGCCGATGTTCGCGTGCCGCCCCCCCCTCCTCCGTGGCATCCCCACGCCCGGCTGAGGACGGATCCCGTTCCCGGGTAATCGGTAATCCTCTCGGAAAGAGCGAGCCCCGCTGACCTAATAAAGGGGGATGATGGAGGCGGCATTATCTAGGCTGTCGTGGGAGGTGGCTGTGTGGCCAGCCCGCTTGCAGGGAGAGCTGACTCGCTCGGGCCGAGCTTCAGAAGCTGCGTTCTCCTGGTGGGGGCTGCGGTGAGGGTAAAGCTGAACGCAACTGAATTTACAGCATCCCCCCGCCCCCCCCCACGTGTAATTCCGCTGAGCTGTGCGACGAGGAGGAGCATCACTGGCCTAATTCACATCCCCTGCCCTGAAGGTGCTGCTCCTCAGACGAGTGTATCCCAGAAGGCCCTGAGCTCAGCTGTGGGGGGGTAGTGGTGCTGTCTGAGCGCTTTAACCCTCTGCTGCTACACTTGGGTAATACTTTCTGTCCAGCTACTCTGAAATCTGCTCGCCCGAGTGATTACATGGTGGCAATTACTATTTTGAAATATTTTTTTACTTTCTTGCTTTACAATTGTATTATCCACTTTTTTTTATAAGTATCACATTAATTTTTCAATGAATATATTATACGCTGACAAAGCATTACGTTCATTTACTCGTAAGGCTACTTATTCAGAATTTATTTATGGCTCTGGCCTCGGCTTCTTGCCCGCTCTCTAGTATTCCTGCGCGCTGCTTGTCACTGTCGCGGCCTGACGGTCCAGCGGGTTGTGCCAAATGGAGTGGGGCGGGCACATGCTCGCTGGCGTGACGTGGCTCGCCACGGCTGCTGGATGGGCACTCGGTTCTGAGTGGCTCCGTATCGATTTGGGCTGGTTTCTCCTGGCACAAAACACATTTTGCATTTTGCATTTGGAGTAAATTGCCTCACTGAGGGCAGTGGGTGGCGGTGTGGGGGGGGGGGTGTTTTGATTGTGTAGCTTATGTTTCACGGTTGTGCCTGGCAGGAACATCATATCAGTAAGCCTGATAGGTTTCGCCCTGGGCTGTGAGGTTTGGGGTCATCCCAGTGTGATGGGGGGGGGGGGCAACGTGCGACCGTGAAATCAGTGTGAGGACACAGATCAGTGTGCAATTAATGTGAGATTAGAAATCAGTGTGCAGGCATTGTGAGATAAGAGACCTGCGATCAATGAGAGTGAGATGAGTGTGAGATCAGCATGAGATCAGAGTGAGCTCAGTGTGAAATCCGAGTGAGACTAGAGATCGGCGTGAGATCACAGTGGCTTGAGAGTAAGATCAGTGTGAGACTGCTGTGAGACGAGAATGAGATGATAGATCAGTGTGGGATTGACATGAGATGAGTCTAAGATCAGAGTGAGATAACTGTGATATCCAAGTGAGATGAGAGAGCAGCATGAGAACAAAGAGAAATCAGTCTGAGATCAGAGATCAGCGTGAGATAAGAAGATTAGCATGAGATCAGCATGATATGAGTGTAAGATCAATGTGAGATGAAAAATATGAAAACGTCCCATCCATATTTGGACAGATTGATTGTTCCTCTCAAAAGGTTCCAGGTTCGTGATGAATGTTTCAGTATGCTTCACACGTTCGTAATCGTGGTTCCTTAGGCATGCCAAATTCACCATTTGACCTTGCTGCCTCTAGTCGATTCAGTCTTATTAAATCTTATTTCCATATTTCTTACTTCTTTATTTCTGTGTAAATAATGACCGGGATTATGGCTTTCTGGCTGCTGAGGAAGAGAGGATCAGTAATGCATCATGGGATTGGTTTGCGCTATTCGCTCAGCCTGTTCTGTGGTAATGGATGGGTGTGTCAAGTGTGACAGACTGTACTAAGCGCTGGTGGCAAGAGGCTCCGGGAAGGGAAAGAAGTAGCAGACGGATCAGAAGTGAGGCGTTAGCCTGTGTGGGGGTGGGGCTCACAGGTAGCTACATTGTATGCGGGTGTTCTGGTAACGGGATGTGCTGATTGGTTGTGTCCCGGTGCTCTGATAGCTGATTGGTTTGGTGATTATCTGTCACAGATGCTTGTGTCGCCCCATTGAAATGATGAGTTTAAGGCTGCTGTGCTTTAAACCGCAAACCAAATTTTAATATCAGATCCATCATGTTCCCCCCCCCCCCCGACACACACACACACACCCCCCAGACCACGGGTAGTGTGCTGTAAAATCTGGACTCAGTGGCTGAGAACGGAATTGGGAGGTCAACCGTGAGCAGTCCATCTGTGAGCTCAGCGGGGGCCATACGCATCACACGTGCAGTTGTGTTTTTTTGAGCTGCGGCGTATTGGCGCAGACGCTCGGGACGCATGCACTCGCAGAAAGCTCAGTTTGCTGTGTGTTTGCTGACGGATGCATCCCCGCAGCACTGCCTGCTCGTGCCACGTCCCTGAGGCTTTGCAAGGGGCTTGTGGAGAGTGAGGCTAGTAATGTGTCGTTATCAACTTATCTTGCTAACAATGAACTTAGCCAATCCTGAGGCCTGTTTCAGAAAACTGGATTTCTTGCTTAGCTGGATAACTTATCGGATTTAAGGTAGTCTGGGCTAAATGTAAGTGGACGAAGATAAAGCCCATTTAAGCTGGGGTACCTAAAATCTGACAAGCTGTCCGGCTGCTTTATGAAACTAGTCCCTTGTATTGCTAAATGGCTTTCCGACTTGTTTTACTGGCATGTGGTTAGCTTGAGCGTGACGTCTTTTTTAGCTCCTACTTCCAACCTCCGAGGCAAATGGAATGCAGCCTTAGCCTTATCATAACTCTCAAGATACTAGCTCCTTATTGGATGAATCACGTCTCATCTAACAGATGCCAATGGCGTTTAGCCAAATGTGGCAGTTATGGGGCAAACAGAGGTGAAGGGGAATTTCATGATTAATTCTAAAATGTACTTTCAAGGAATTGAAATGAAAAACTTGAATTGGAATTTATTTTTGGAGCATGGACATCATATCATCATATTATTATTACATTACGGGTTGTGGAGGACAAGAAGCTAGTGATGTTTTGTAAACATGTGTAGGACCAGCAGAAAGCTTTCCCTTCTTCTCTAATCCCACAGTTCCAGGAAAATGGCATCTTCGATCCTGTCACTGCCTCAAAAGTATTCCGCCTGTGATAAACACTGGGCTTAATTAGCCCGCCTGCAGCTTTTATCCCTTTCGATGGTCGCTTAAGGGGTATTAGAAGCTGTAAAGGCATTAAAATGGGGAGGTTGTATTTAGAGGGGTTCAGAAATCACCCGACGAGGGATTAGACCATGGGTCATATTGCAGGACAGTTAATCTCAGCTGCTGGTGGTTTTTGTGCAGCAGGATTGTGAGACTGGTAGAATGTTATCACCACAGCCAATGCGCCTGTCAGGCTGGTTCCCACTGTCCCCCAGAAGCTTCTGTGTTGTAGCATTTTCCCGGGAAAAAGCCAGGAAAATGTGTTTGTTATTAAATGGTCGCTGTAGTAATCTTGTAGGATAAGCTTTTACGTAAACCCGAGAAATTGTTTCTCGATACGTCAGTCTGTTTGCAAGATGCGATCAGGCGTCCCTGATGATGAGATCTGTCCCTATGGAACCTAAACCCTGAGGCCTGCTCATGAAGGTCATCGAGAGGCTCCAGGCTCACGCTTCCTTTGTTAGGATGGATGAGCACTGCACAAACTCCAAAACTTGCATGGTCCACGTTGGGGACTGACAGGTGAGCATCTGTGACACGTGGTAAAACACATGGCAAAGGCACCGTGCATGAGTATGAGATATTTTGATTCATAATCCATTTTATTTGGTGTCTTAGCTGTTCTTTATCCTTCCATACCACCCCTTTTGGGAGCCAGAATCTGAAACCTTAAGTATGTGGGTTGATGTCCATGTCCCCAGTATGCTAACATGCTAGCCTGCTACTGCTCGTCACTTGTTAATGAATATGATATGAGTATGTACAGGTTCTGCAAGGCCTGGGGATCTCAGAGGGGTCAGGATGTCCTCCTCAGGAGCTCGAGATCTGAACAACTGATACTGAGGTAGAGTTAGAAGTAGGTATAGCGACAGTCTGATGTGGCCGTGTGAGGGACCCTCTATGACATTCCAAAATGGGGACGGGGAGGTTTTCTCCATGGCAGACCTTGTCCCAGGGTGGTTGACTGTCTTTGTATTAGCTGGGATGTGTTAGTCACATGGCTGGTGCCCGGGAGGACTGCCCACAGATCTCTTCCAGGTACTCACTTTTCAAGAGATGGGGGGGGGGGCAGGTTGGGAGGGCTAGCAAAGCACCCCCCCCCCTCCCATCCATGGAGGGTTAGGTGTGGGTGGGGCAGGTGAAATGCTCTTAGATTTCAACACGGTTGAAAGAAAAACCTTAAGGAAAGGGTTTGAATTCAAGATCAGTTGCATTACGCGCAAAACATTTAAGAATACTAAGTCCGACACGCTACCTGGATATTTGGCATCATCCTTTGCATCTCTCCGTGACTTGTTCTGAATAGGAAAGCCTAATTTTATCAATCATAACAATAAGACAGCAATCTCGTATACATTAGTAAGCATTAATATTTACTGAGATCATTGCTAATGATTCTGTATAAATACATAATTTAAGCACTGCCATCCATTTTTGTTTCCCTTGACATGCGGGGAGGCTACTTGGTTTGGCTCACCATCGTATAGAGCGGTATTATGGGATGGATTCATGTGACACATGGCAGGGGTGTGCGTCACACACCAGCCTTTTGGTCAATTAGGGCGGTGGCTTTTTCTTGTCTTTTTACAGTGCTGCTGGGGTCAGGGGTCAATGTGAATGGGGGCGTGGTTAAAGGGGGGGTGGAGCAAGGGTCAGGGCCAGGTCATCCTGAGATGGAGCGAGGAGGACGTCGGATGATTTGCAGCATACCAGCAGCACATGTCGTTAGCAATCCGGCTTCGCAGTTATGCTAATCGCTCTCCGCTTGGGTTTGATGTAAGACCGGTGATTTATCAGTCCTCCATTCCCCAGGGTGCACTAGGGCTACACTGCTGCCTGCACCTGCTCTGTGCTCGATCAGCAGTGGCATCTATTTACCGCCGCAGGAACACGTTACAAATTAGCAGCTAGCATGCTTGCAGCAGTCTTGCATCGTGGAATAACAAAGAACATGGCGGATGGAGCTGAGTTTTGCTGCTGATCCATAAGAGTGCGGGAGGGGTAGATCGCGGGGAGAGGGGGCGCGGATCGTGAGCCGACTGCTGCCTTTGTCTGCTTTACGACACATCGATCTGTTGCAACGGCGAAAATGTCCAGTTGTTTCTGAAATTCAGACTTCTACTCCGGCGATGTAAGTGGCAGAGACTCTCAGGCGGTGGTCAGGGGTGGCTTAATTCGAGGCGAAGGGGTCTCTCAATAGACTGGCTTCCGAGAGATGGAGAAAACTCCCAGTAGACGACCTGCTTCTTCAACTCTAGGGGGTGCTCAATGGTCACAGCACTCCCTGTTTTCCCTCTCTTGCTCATGGCTTCATTTCCAGAGTCCGTTAATGTGACATTATGTTGCAAGTTCATGGCTCCATTTTTATTACATTTGAGTGTTCCAGCACAGAAGGCTCACAGTGGAAGTAATGTGTGTGTTTTTGTGTTTTCTGATTGGATGGAATTCAGCTGTCCGGTTTCTGTGTCCTAAATGTGTGGTTTGGGAACAGAGACACAGACCCTGGGTTTTATACTTTTTAAATGTTCGAATTAGACCAACATATATGTGTATGTCAATATGTATATGTTCATTAAATAAATTGTTGAAAATACAAAAGCAGCGATTAAAGATCTTGGTTATGTGTAAAATTGGCAGAAGCAAGACAGTGCATAGCGAATGCGGAAACACTTTGTGCGGAAACACTTCATGTTAAAGGTGAATGAGAATGAGATCATCCGCAAAGCAGAACTTAAATATCACTGCACGACTGCAATGCAAGTACATCAGGAAAGACGTACAGGAAGACGTTCAGCTTTGACAGACTCACCCAATAATGCAACGTTAGCCATAGATAGCTTTTTGGAGTAGCATAGTCTGTCAATGTTAATTTGCTTTCTTCGATTTCTGTATTTCATCCATTTTCTGTAACCGCTTGTCTGGGGTCACAGGGGTGCGGAGCCTATCCTGGAGGCTATGGGTACAAGGCAGGGAACAACCCAGGATGGGGCGCCAGCCCATCCACAGCACACTCACACACCAGTCATTCACACATGCACACCTACAGGCAACTCCAATTAACCTGTTTTCAGACCTCCGGGGTAAACTAGAGGAACCACCCCAATAACACAATAACTCCATACAAATAGAGCCAGACTCGGAAACCCTGGTGCCAGATGTGTGGCAACAGTGCTAACCACTGCACCACTGTGCTGCCCCGGAGATGATATTTAACTATAGCCAAATAGAACTTATTTACCAGTGGAGTCTGTCAAATAAGTTGGTGTTGCAGTGAGTTGTGCCGAAAGACACAAAGCAGTTCCGACAGATCGTTCACTTTTACTCAACAAAGTCTCTAACAAATACAAAGTATTTCCTTACAGTGGAAGACAGATGTCTTCTTATAACCAGTTCTTGTTTGTGTTGAGTCAGAGAGCGAGGACGAGAATGTTTATAATGCATGCAGTTTACGCTGGATCTTCCAGTTTCCTCCCACCCTCCAAAAAATATATTAAGTGAACTGGAAGTGCCTAAATTCACAGCTTATGTGAGTGTTTATGCCCGTACCCCAGGCCCCGATGTTCATGCTCGTATCCCAGCCCCTGATGCTCATATCCGTATCCCAGGCCCTGGTGTTCATGCCCATATCCCAGGCCCTGACGTTCATGCATGCATCCCAGGCCCCGATACTTATGCCCGTATCCCAGGCCCTGATGCTCATGTGCGTACCTCAGGCCCCAATGTTCATGTCCATACCAAAAGCCCCGATATTCATGCCTGTACCACAAGCACCGATATTCATGCCCGTACCACGTGTCCTGACGTTCAAGTCTGTACCCCAGGCCCTGTCCATATCCCAGGCCCCAGGATATTCATGCTTGTACCCCAGGCCCTAATGTTCTTGTCCGTATCCCAGGCCCCAATGTTCATACCCATATCCCAGGCTCCGATGTTCATAACCTTACCACAGGCCCAGATGTTCATGCCCATATTACAGGCCCCAATGCTCATGCCCATATCCCAAGCCCTGATATTCATGCCCATTCCACAGGCCCCGATGTTCATGCCCGTATTCTAGGCCCAAATGTTCATGCCCATATCCCAAGCCCTGATATTCATGCCCATTTCACAGGCCCTGATGTTCATGCCTGTATTCTAGGCCCCAATGTTCATGCCCGTATCCCAGGCCCTGACGCTCACGTTTGTATCCCAGGCCCTGATGTTCATGCCCCTATCCCAGGCCCCAATGTTCATGCAGTATCCTAGGCCCCGATATTTATGGCCATACCACAAGCCCTGATATTCACGCCCGTACTACAGGCCCTGATGTTCATGCTCGTACCCTAGGCCTTGATGTTCATGCTCGTACCCCAGGCCCTGACGTTCATGTCCATCCCCCAGGCCCTGACGTTCATGTCCGTCCCCCAGACCCTGACGCTCATGCCCATATCCCAGGCCTCGATGTTCATGTCTGTATCTCAGGCCCCAATGTTCATGCCTGTATCCTAGGCCCTGATGTTTATACCCTTACGACAGGCCCAGATGTTCAGGCCCATGTCTCAAGCCCTGATGTTCATACCCATACCACAGGCCCTGATGTCCATGCCCATATCCCAGGCCCCAATGTTCATGTCCATATCCCAAGCACTGATATTCATGCCCATTCCACAGGCTCCGATGTTCATGCCCATATTCCAGACCCTATTGTTCATGCCCATATCTCAGGCCCCGATGTTCATGCCTGTACCATAGACCCCGATGTTCATGCCCATATTCCAGGCCCCGATGTTCATGCCTGTATCCCAGGCCCCGATGTTCATGTCCATATCCCAAGCACTGATATTCATGCCCATTCCACAGGCTCCGATGTTCATGCCCATATTCCAGAC
>JAODKM010000040.1:10686267-10704061 GCA_026780845.1 Petrocephalus sullivani | reverse complement strand
ACCCCGGACCCTTGACTCACCTCCCCTGCGGCATCTGCTTTGCCCCCCTTCCCCCTAACCCCCTTACAGAGCGGCTTCACTCCACTGCACATCGCAGCGCACTACGGCAACATCAACGTGGCCACTCTGCTGCTGAACCGGGGCGCCGCCGTGGACTTCAAGGCGAGGGTAAGACCCGAAAGCCACACGGCGATGGGTGGGTCCTTCACAGGGCCCAAATGCTCACAGACACACTGCCTTCAAATCAGGCAGACAGTGTTATAAGAAATAATAATGATCAAAAGTTATCTTCTAGTTGCTGGAACGCTGAGGCTTAGGGCACCATGCCTGTGACCGGAAGGTTGCTGGTTCAAATCCCAGGGTTACTGGAGTCATGTGACCACTGGGCCACTGAGTAAGGCCCTGAACCCACAATTTCTCTGACCCTACCTTCTGAAAAAATGCACATTGCTTTGGATAGAAGCATCTGCTAAATAAATAAAATGCCAAGTAGCCCAAATGCAGAGTTTTAGTATTCAGTCCTCTTATGCAATGACACCTGAGACAGGTTGCCGCTATAACAGACATAAGCACACAGACATGCACAGTTATGCAGTTATGCCCAAATGCTATCAGGCTCTGGGTCGCACAGTTCCCCCCATGACTTCCCGGCATGCCCCTGTATTAAGTGAAATATGACCGTTAGGATTAGAGCAACTTCCCCCAGACTGTAGGTTACAGCGACATGCCTCAGCTGCTCCATGCTGCCTGGGCGAACGTCCTGCTGATGCCAGACAGGAAGGCCGCAAAATAAACATGTGGGTCAGGGCTCATGCATGTCACCAGGCTCTGAATGGATTCTGGAAAGCTCTTCACATTGCTCTGAAATATATTCGCTGGCCTTAGCTGTCCTTAATGGACCCTTGTATTCTGATAATGCAAGATGTCACCTTTTTTTAGTGTGTAGCAATGCTTTCATTCTTATAATGTGTTGCTGTGCATCAGCATTGTGAAGCATAATGTATAATATTTCAATGTATCTTCTAGAGTAAACAAAGGATTTCAAAATGGCAGACACATACAGTCTCTGGCCACTAGAGGCCAGTGTTACTCAATTCCCAGATACAACTTTATTCATTTTCTTCTCTGTCTCCCTGTATAAACTAATATTAGAAACTGGCACAGTAAAACTACCACTTATTATGAGTCCTCTGATTGAAAACAAGGAGGCAAAGATACACACAGAGCCTGTCATTTTTGCTGTTACTGACATGTGTATCGTCTGGTTTGCAGTTGATAGAACTTGGGTGGGTTAGATGTTTATAAAGTACTAATTGGGTCACTGTAGTGGAGCAGTGGGTGAACAGTCAGGCAGCAACTGTAGAGCTGTCTAGGAGATTGCTATAGGATCTATAGGAGATTGCTATAGAATGTCTTTTTATGGAGGAAACTAGTGCTGGACTCTGCAGCTTTAGCATTTGCGTTTAGCATTAGCATAACTAGCATTAGCCAGGCGCTGGAAACAGTTTGCAGCGAGGGTCACACTCTTGATGTTCACAGAACGATATCACACCCCTGCACGTGGCGTCGAAGAGGGGAAACGGAAACATGGTGAGGCTGCTGCTGGAACGCGGGGCCAAGATCGACGCCAAAACCAAGGTGAGATCCTGAGACAGATAGGTCCAGTGGGCGCTCAGGCTGGAACGCAGGGATCTTGGCTGACCCAGAACCAGGAGTGACACGAAAGGGAAAAGAACCTCATACTCCCATATACCGCAGTTCTGAAAGGTCAAGATCCCGCTAACTCACTTTTAGCATGACCTACAGCGCAGCCAAGTCTTGAGAAGAGGAGGTCTGTATAACGTAGACGTAAACCTGTCGCCCTGAATCCTCTACATCCAAGACTGAAGTGCACTGAAATGCACACGCCCGTCCTCTGTGGTTTTGGGGGTCCCTGACCGCATGAAACGTCTAAAATCTGCTTCTGTGGCCAAGTCATGCCGGCGCTTGCCAAATATCCGGGCAGCGAATGACGTTGTGAAATCTCTCTGACAAAAATAGGTAAAGTGCACAATGTTAGGTAACCCCCCCGCTGTGCCAGCCTCTGGCCAGAACCACGCCCTTGCTGTACTCTGAAGGCCAAGGTGTCCGCGTAGCATAGCGTCGTACAGCGTGTACCCCTGTGTGCTGTATTTCAGCCACTCGGATAAGTAACAGCTTGTGGATAATATTAGATTTGCTGAAGTGGTTTGGCACAGATGTTCCGTGGCTCTACTTTTCCCATGTAATATTATTTGAATGATTCTCCAGTTCAGTTTTTGTTTTATGTAACACTGCTACAGTTCTTCACTTAAGAGACACATGTAGCATAATTGTCCTCCTTATTAGTTGGTGTACAACAGTAGATATTTCTCAGTATTCTTTTAAATTCTTTTTGTCGGTGGCTCTGTATGTATGTCATATACAAAATACAGATATACCTAGAATTTAATGGTTTTCTTTCCTTTCCATAAGTATATTGGTTGATGCTTCATGTTCAGCCTCCATCTGTGTAGAATTTATACAGCAAATGACATTTCAGTTACAGTTCACTGCACCTGAAATGTCATTTAATTACTGACACTTCTGGTCTTATGGTTTACTTTAGTTGATATACAAAAAAATGAAATTTCACCGGATGTGTATTAGGATTATGTTACACCAAGGCCTTTGAATGGTCTGGGAACTTCAAAATTCTGGGTTTCGATGTGAGTTAAAGGTGGAGACTAACTATGGTCTTACTGGCAGGACGGACTGACCCCGTTACACTGTGGAGCGCGGAGTGGTCATGAGCAGGTGGTGGAGATGTTACTTGACCGGGGAGCCCCAATTCTGTCCAAAACCAAGGTACTGTCCTCACACTCATGTGCCGAAAATGTATGTCATGTCATGCTTACACAATATGCAGTAAGCGTTCCCATTTGCCGATTATCAGATCGCATTTCTCTTCCAATTACTATACCTTGATGTATTCATTTGCCGTGTGTATTTTATACACTCAGTACTCATTGTATTAGGTGCACCTGCTCGTTAACATGGGCAGCTCGCTCCTCTGAGCAGCCAATCACGTGGCTGCAACTGGATACGGCAAGCAGACAGGATCAAAAGGTTCACTTACCATTTGGCTGAGCATTAGTACGGCTAAGATGCGTAATTTAAGTGATTTCAGGTGCAGTATGATTGTGGATGCCAGACATGGTGGTTCCAGCACCTCAGAAACAGCCACCCTCCTGGGATTTTCACACTACAGTGTCTAGCGTTTACAGAGAATGTGGCGATAAACACAGAACATCCTGTTCTGTTACTGTAAACACCTCGTTAACGAGAGGGGTCGGAGGAGAATGGCTAGACTCGTTAAACCTAACTGGAAAAGCACCAGTGTAATAATAACAGCTCAGTACAACAGAATACAGCAGATTACTGGCTTTTCTAAACACAACATATCTACAGTTGAAGAGTTGAGAGAAGGTAAGTGCTCCCTGTACTGTACCTAATCAAGTGAGTGTTTATATGTTATATATATTATGTGTATTATATATATATGTCTGTTTTTACACTATTGTGGTCAGTGTTGATGAAGGTGCCACACATCCCTAATATCAACACCACACAGTTATACAGTTCTTCAAACAATTATAACGTTTCAAGTATCAAGTTTCAAGTTCAAACACATCTGAACTATGGGGGCCGTGGTGGGAGGGTATAAAGTCATGTCTCCTTGTTTTTAAAAAACAAGGAAATAATTTAGGCTTTCATTAATAAAGTTTTATCAGTTTGCATGAATTTATGTATTATGTGTTATGTATTTATTGTGATGCTCCCAAAATGACCCCGGGTGGCCCTCTCCGGTTCGCCTGTGGCCATTGACGACGCTCTTGGTGTCTGCAGAATGGCCTGTCGCCGCTACACATGGCCACGCAAGGGGACCACCTCAACTGCGTGCAGCTGCTCCTCCATCACGAGGTTCCCGTGGACGACGTCACCAACGACTACCTGACGGCGCTGCACGTAGCCGCGCACTGCGGCCATTACAAGGTCGCCAAGGTCATCGTGGACAAGAAGGCCAACCCCAATGCCAAGGCACTGGTGAGTCCCCCCCTGAGTGTCAAAAAAGAGAAAGGGTGTGAGCAAAACTGGAAGGGGCCCAACCCACATACCAGCCCCAGAGCCTGTGAAGTTCGCGTGGCTCCAAACGGCCGCACTGAAAGAGCGTTCCAGAAGTGTTCCTGAGCGCTTCTCAAGATACTTGCAGATGCGAGGAGGTTAATAAATAAGAAAAAATTCCGGTGCTGGCTCAGACCACGAGCATACTGTCATGGAGTGTGGTAATTGGAACAAAATGGGTGTGTCTCTGCAGTTTATTAAAAGGGGGAAAAAAAAATCTGGGAACAGTCAGAGAGGAAAGAGTGAAGAAAACCAGCTTTGGCAAACCGCCCCCTCAGACGCACCCCGCGCTGCACCGCCCCCCTCGCTCCTGGGGGCTGTGCTCCTGCGCCTTCCACCCGCTTTTCCTCGCCGGCTGGCGCGCGTGACGCCGTGTGCCGTCTCTCGCTCCGTCCTTAGAATGGTTTCACGCCGCTGCACATCGCCTGTAAGAAGAACCGCATCAAAGTGATGGAGCTGCTTCTGAGGCACGGGGCGTCGATCCAGGCCGTGACCGAGGTGAGAGCGTGAGGCGGGGGTGCCCGCTTTGTTCCCGAAATTCTCATGCGCCTTTGCGTGTTGTTTAGGAATGTGTCTCGCCGTTTTTAAATGTTTATCAGTAAAACTGCCTGTGTGTCTCTAGCAATATAGTATGGACACCAGTAACAGATTCCTGCTGAAGTCAGCTGTATACTGACACACTATTGGAAAGTTCTGTGCACTTTATTTTGCACTAAGCAGGGAGCTTCGCTTGTGATTGATCATCTGTGGTGATGTTCTCCAGCATCACTTCGTAGGTGAATCTGTTTTTTTTTCGGCCTCGTTTCAGTCGGGACTCACCCCAATTCATGTGGCCGCCTTCATGGGGCACGAGAACATTGTGACCCAGCTGATAAACCACGGAGCTTCGCCGAACGCCACCAACGTGGTGAGTCCCGAAACACGCTTCGCGTCCCATTCCGTCATAGGACATGGCCATAAGCGCAGGGAACCGCGTCGATAACGTGGAAGTAGAGTGATTCCCCAAATTCCAGCCCCCTTCTTCTTGAAGATGTGTACCCTGACGTAAATGCTCCCAGGTAATGACAGGGCCTCTGTTTGTGTCTGCGAGCTCCAGCTCTTTCCGTCACTTCTCCGAAGTAATTACCGAGGCGTTCTGCCTATGGCAACATTATAATCATACCGTTCCCGGACGCGTCCTGCTCGGTGGGGCTTAACTACACAGTTTGTGCCGTAAAAGTATGACTTCAGCCTCGTCTCCCAGAGGCCCTAGCTCTTCCGCCCAACCCGGCAGTCATAACAAAGCCGGCAGACGGAGCCGCAGAGAGCGGCCACACAGACGGATCCGTGCCGTTTCCCCCACGCTCCCACTTTTTGTGTTCCAGAGGGGAGAGACGGCGCTCCATATGGCCGCACGGGCCGGCCAGGCGGAGGTTGTCAAGTTCCTGGTGCAGAATGGGGCCCAAGTGGAGGCCAAAGCTAAGGTGAGGGTACCGACCGATGCGTGCAGTTATGAGCCAGAGACCGGAACCAATTGGACACGTGGCTTATAGAGAAACATGGCGTGCGCAGTTCACTCTGACGTCCAGCTGGGGGTGCTGCTGAGCAGTTTGCTTGATTGTCAGACTACCACAATATTAGTAAAGAACAGGACTGGCGTAATCAGTACTAGTGTTGTTAGACTTTAATTCCTTATTTCCACCTGACCTTACCGCTTAGTGCGGTGAGGTGTTGAGGCAGGATGACCTCATGAGCTCTCCTGAACATCCGATTGTGGGCCTTGCAGGACGACCAGACCCCGCTGCACATCGCCAGCCGGCTGGGCAAGGCTGACATTGTCCAGCAGCTCCTGCAGAACGGGGCGTCGCCCGACGCCACCACATCCTCAGTGTACACGCCCCTGCATCTGGCAGCCCGCGAGGGGCACGAGGACGTGGCCTCGGTGCTGCTGGAGAACGGTGCCTCGCTGTCCATCACCACCAAGGTAACCGTCGTCGCCCACTTGTCGCTATGCCGACACCTGTCTGCTGAAACTGAGAATTACTGAGACATTCATACTGGCTATAAGCCATATAACCTTCTGATAAAGAGCTGCATTTGGCCAAATTTCCATGGCAACAGTTGTAACAATCTGCCTCAACCGAGCATCTTTTACTGCCTCCGGCTTATAACAACAACAACAACAACAATAACAATAACAATAATATGCTTTTTTGTGCCCTTCCTGGAAAATACAGTTCACTGTTTAGTTGTAGTGTTTAAGAAGAACGTCTAGGTTGATTAATCCACTAAAATACTGCCGACTCATAAAGTGGAACATTAGTTCGTACTCTTTAGTAGTTTTGGGAGCAAAGTCCGACCGTGAGCTTCTTTGTGACTAGGTGAGGTTGCCTGTCCCTCCGTGTGTGTGTGTGTCTGTCTGTGTCTCTGTCTGTCTGCTGCAAAGGTAAATTATGAGTCATGTTCGTCCCTGAGTGTTTGACAGCCTTGGTCTCAGTCAGATGTAATCGGGCAGCTGAGCAGTAGGTCCACAGGTGAATGTGCAAACACACAGGCTGTTTAGAGAGCATTGATGCTGGTGTGTACAGGTTAGCCATTATGCCACTGGGCATGAAATAAGATGTAAGAAATATGTATAAGACTGGCCGTCTTAGGCAGGCATGGAACTGTGGACACAGGAAAATGGATGTTTTCAGGATGCATCCCGTGTTCCGAATGCCGGCTCATGCTCCTCTGCAGTACGTCGTCTGTTCAGCCCCAGTCCAGACATCTGGAAAGAAGCTCGTCTCATTTAAGATGCCGTCATTAAAAGCATTAGCTGCCCACGATCGCTGCCCTGAGCGAGCCAACTCGCTCTCGGTGGGAATTGGCTGTACGAGCCAGATTGATTTGTAATGTATTTCCTGTAAAAAAAAAAAAAAGAAAGAAAATGACCTAATGCCTCTTTCCATCGTAAAAGATACTTACACTCATGATCCAAGTATTAATGCATTCACTATACATTGTTTTTTTTTTTAGAAAATGGAACTATATAAAAATAAGTCGACTATATATAATGTATATAAATTTGGTAGTATGTCAAACAATATTCAGTCCATCCATCCATCGCCTATCTGCTTATTCTGCTCTGGCTGGCAGGGGGGCCTGGCGCATATTCCAGGCAATATAAGACATGGGGCTGGGGTCACCCTGGGCACTCACACACACCCACATAGACACACACACTCAAGCACACACATGCACCCTCACAGTGTCTGCAGACACTTCACAGATGCCAGTTAGTCAAACTGCAAAAGGAAACCTGCATGACACAGGGACAAGATGCAGAATTCGAACCCCCAGCCCTGCTGGTGTGAGGCAACAGAGCGACCCACTGAACCAGCCTTGCAATAATCAGTGCATTGCCAGACTAAGCTATCACTTACACGGGTTGCGATTTTGTATGAATGGTTTTAAAGTATTTTGTTTAACCAGAATGGAAAAGAATTATTATATTAATACGTGTGTGTTCGCAAATCATATTGCTCTCACCAAAAGCATCTTCCTTGGCTCTTAGCCCTCAGGAAGGAATGTCTTTGTGATGCCCGTCTTGCCAGGACGGAAGTTTAACATCTTCAGTGTTTGTTAAACTACTCAGTGGTGCCGCTGTTCACTTCCCTGGGTCCATCTGTGAATCCACAGAAAGGATTCACCCCGTTACATGTGGCTGCTAAATATGGGAAGATCGAGGTGGCCAACCTTCTCCTCCAGAAGCGCGCGGCCGCAGATGCTTCTGGGAAGGTAGGCAGTTCTGCTTATATTGACATTCCATACATCCGTGTTCGTAAACCTACGAAAGAAACTGCTGGATAGGGTAGGTTGTGATCTCACAGCTCAGGTTTGTAGTTATTTTTTTGGCTTCATTTTGGGGCTATTTTTTACATTTTTAGCACTGAAACAGACCTGTTTTTGAAAAGGGGCTACACTCTGTTCGGGGTGGATAAATTATGTGTCTCATCTCACTAGCAGTTTTGAGGAGACGGTTAAGCTGCTCCCAGGAGTTTGCAATTGAAAGCAGGCAACATGACCTAACTGCTACAAGCAAAACTCTTTGTCACGTTGTAAAAAGAATCTACCCTCCTTATTTTCTTCTTTTGTGGTATAAACATTCTTTCCTGTTTCGTCTGAATTTGGTACGAAAGGCCATGGGCCTCACTGTTCACATTTCTTGTGCTAATTTGTGCTAAAAAGAATCAACAAAATCCAATGTAATGTAGATGGATACATATCAGCGCACGGCTAATTGTAATGCGCATGTTTTTACGATCTGTTTCCAGCATGAGTGCGACGGGTTAGCGGTTAACTTTCAGAGCTCCTTATAAATGGGGCTTTTGTTCTTAAACGGTCAGATGGCCCCTCCCTTTATGACCAGAGGTGACAATGTACAGTAAGCCTTGCAACAGCTGTGTCTCCGCCTTTTAAAGGGCCGGTACCTCAACAGAAGGATGGCTGTATCGCCAGCGAGACCCCTGTTTTCTATAAACCTTGTTGTCTTTTCTGTGTTCCATGGGCACGGACAGTTACTGGTTGTCACTTTCTAACCTTTTGTGATGTTCAGCAGCTGACACTGCCACCGAGTTGATATTACTATGTCTGATGTTAACATTGCTGGTTGGACTATCAGTGACTAAGACACGTCCATGGTCATGTCCATGGTCATCAGCACCTTTGGATCTCGGTTGTGTCCCAATGATTAATTATAAGCCACATTTAGCATGAAAAGTAGCTTGTGCGAGTTCTACTTAAACAAACTTGTTCAGAGAGCAGAGCCAAAAATGATTTATTCAGGGGCATAACCAATCAGATTGTAGAGGAAGCAACTAGAGGAGGCGGGACAAAGACATCTTACTGGTTGGTCTGACATCTGACACAAGATTTGATTGGTTATCTCTCTGAATCAATCAGTTTTGGTTCTGCCCTCAGAACATGTTGTGTAAGTTAAACTTCCCTGAGCTAGAAAGCAGCCCAATCGGTGAATGATTCACGTTGAGGACAGCTGTCCAGTATGATATAGTTCATCTGGGTCATGATTGGACCATCCCGTACCAGGACTCTCCTCACCTCGGTCTCCCACCATGCTCTCTGCACACTCACTGGGTCTCTGCATGTGTTTTAGAGTGGTCTAACTCCACTGCATGTAGCCGTGCACTACGATAACCAGAAAGTGGCCCTCCTCCTGCTGGACCAGGGAGCCTCCCCCCACGCAGCTGCCAAGGTACCCGTCACGGCCCAGACCCGCCCCCCGTCCACACCCTACTCCTTCCCACATCTCCTCAGCCGACCAGCTGGTGGGCCCGAGACTGTCCTTCATCTCTCTCCATCACCTGTCTTCCTTCGTCTTCTGTCGCTCTTTTGTCAGTTCTGTTTGTCCAACACTGCCCCCCGGTGGTGCGGAATGTAATAGGCCAATACTGAAAATAAGAGCCAGGTGTTACTTCCGGTTACTGGCCTTCTTGCTGTCTGTGTTTGAGATGCCTGTAGCTGCCTTCTTATGCAAAATCACTGCATTTTGATTAAAAGGATAATTTAGAGTAATTGCAATATTATTGGTCAGAACCACAGTACTGGAGTGAGGGAGGATTTGGGTTGGAAGGCGGCTTCTGGACGATTATATTTATTCCTGTCATTGGGAATAATATTGTTTGACTCACTCAGTAACACTCAACCAAAGTTGAAATTTAAATATATTATGGAATATTTCTCATGGTAGCCATTTACAGGCTTATATTGGGACAACATAGGGGGTAAAAGCCAACAAAAAAATAAATAAAATGTGGATTAAGTGTTCTTGCCAGCCAGTTGGTTCTTATTAGTCTGGCAGAGGGAGAGGATCATACGTGTACTGGTTTAATCGCTCGTGTTTTGAGTGACAGGAGGGTGGCTTACAGGAAGATTTATTTCATTCCTGGTATCGGGAACTGTATCGTTTGGCTTGGTAACGCCCAACTGAAGTTGAAATTTAGAGATATTTCGGAATGCTTCCTTTTGTGGCCACTTGGAGGCTGTGAAAGTGACAATACCGATGGCAGAAGCCAAATGTTACTTCACACAAGGCTAAGAGGAAAACGAATAAATGGAAACAGATCGTGGATTAAGTATTCTTGCCAGCCAGTTGATTCTTATTAGTTGAGCTGGGAGAGAGGACGGTATGCGTGCGGGTTTATCTTGCATGTGTTTTTAGCGACTGGAAAGCGATCCCTGAGCAGAAAACATCACCCTGGTTACAGCCTTTGTTCCCCCTTGACAAGTTATTACTGGATATTTTTTTTTCTCCATGGCTGAGACGGGCAACATTTGGACCGCCAGGCCCATCTCTGGGGCCTGACATCACTGCTGGCGAGGGCCCACCACCAGCCGACATGTAGCAGTCGCTCCTGTCCCACCCGCCTTGCCTCCTTTCCCCGGCCATGTGATTCGTGACTCAGCCAATGCTTGGACACCATTGTGCAGTGTGCCTATCGCATTGGCTCATAGCCCCCCCCCCCCATATTGCTCTATTAGGCATTCGCAGGAAGTTGCTCAAGGTAAGACGGTTGGCGGTGGTGGTGTGTGTGCGGTTTGCTCAGGCCACCGGAGTGGTTGTGAAATTAGCCCTCTTGGCCGGGTATTTTTAACGATCTACCCCCCGAGGGCGCACCTCCCTCCTTCTAGTACCACGACGAATCTGACTACGGCGACGATCTCTCTCCATGTCACGATGCCAACTTCGCCTGCTGTTTTGGATCAGGAATAAAGAGAAAACCCTCCCCGGAGGTCCTCTGTCATGAAATGCTGCACATTTTATTCCTCTATTCTTCCTTTTTAATAACCGTTTTTCCCCCCACCATCCACTAATGACACTCATCCTTCTGTGTTCTGTGTTTCATCTGGTAATACTCTGTGAGAACATGGGGTTCTTTATTTAATGCAAATTTGCATTATATTTGGTAAAACATTATTTGGATAGTCTAGCCAACAGATGGTATGTGTAACAATTCAGCAGTGTATTAGCTGAGATTCAACTATTCATATAACATGGGTTGAGTGAGGAGTCAAGTTCAGATAAATTATTCGAAGAATATTTAGGTACTCCGTTAACCCTCTGTAGGCAGACTATTCCTTATATGTCATTAAATCTGTACCATCGCTCTTAATAATGGGACAGGTAAAGTATTAAATAGAAGTTGCAGTAACTTTAGGGTTACTTGCATTGAGTCGAGAAGCCTTTTGTAACTCAGATAAGGTGCCTGAAAAACCATAGAGTACCACTAGGCAGTGAGCTCACCCCACTTCCCTTCCAGAATGGCTACACCCCACTGCACATTGCTGCCAAGAAGAATCAGATGGACATCGCCACCACCTTGCTGGAGTATGGCGCAGACACCAACGCCATTACACGGCAGGGCATCAGCCCCGTGCACCTGGCCGCACAGGAGGGCCACGTCGACATGGAGTCCCTGCTGCTGGCCCGGAATGCCAATGTCAACCTGTCCAATAAGGTTGGCTACTTATAGACCCACCCACATCACCTGATTGGATGAGGGAAGGCTTTTAACATAGCCTTGGCCAACTCTAGACCCGCCCAACTCACCCAATTGGCTGCCAGAGTGCTTTTAACAGAGCTTAGACCTACTCACCTCACCCGATTGGCCAACAGAGCCTCGACCATCCATAGGTCTGCCCTACTCACCTGATTAGCCTACAGATTGCTTTTAACAGAGCGTCAAGATTACACAGCTAGGCTGACTCATTTTTTTCATTTCAATTCTGCCCACTTATGCAGCTCTATATTTTATGAGAATGTTTCTTGCTGAAGCATATTGCAGCAAGGCCCCCACTAAGTAAATTGGATTTTTTTTTGTTGGTTTAGAGTTCATTTCCTTAACTGCTGTACTACCTGCTGGATTTAATTAAACGGGAGTCTTAGCTTACAGGATGAATTTATGTGGCTCCCTTAAGATCTATGTATCTTAAGATACGTGTCAGTAGGCGTTGCTGTTGTTTTTGGGGCCTTTTTGCTGTTACTGGGAGCTGAATATGTTACGTGTCACCGATCCACGCCCCAATTCGTTTGGCGAGAACATGACAAATCTGAAAGGGGGCTTTGGTACACCGTGGTAAAGGCTTTTCGGCGACATGACCTCTTGCTGTTCCCCTGTCTCTCAGAACGGCCTGACGCCTCTCCATTTAGCAGCTCAGGAGGACAGAGTGAACGTCGCAGAGGTCCTGGTCAATCAGGGGGCAACGATTGACCCTGAAACAAAGGTAAAGGTCATGTTTGGGGGGGGCGAAGGTTAGGTTTATGAGGAAGTATCACAATGCCCCCGTTCTCCTCGGGATAGGGGAGCAGAATTAAAATGCAGACAAAAGGCGGCTGGCCTGTGCCGGAATAGCTGAGGTCAATGTTGGAGTTGAAGGACGTCAGTGACTGTGATCTGAGCAGCGAGGCACCCGTCATGCTGAGGCCCACCTCAGGAATCCCTACCCCGCCATGGCTGTGTTTCTCTTTTAAAGGACGCTGTGTTCCCAGAGTAACGTCGGCTGATTTTCTGCAGGCCTTCGCGAAGCTTCACGGGAAACTGACGTCTTCTCCTGTTTAGTTCCCCGACTTTCGTGAGACAGAATGTTACCTCAGGATTTTTGAGTCTTTGAAAGAGTGCAGCCCTCCCCGGGAGAATGGCGACGTCTGGAAGATCAAAATGATGGAAATATTTAGCTGTGGTTTCATGCAGGATTATCCATGGGCAGGACCGTATACTGGGGCGGGGCCACAGGGGAACTGGCTCAACCAGAAAGCTGATTGGCCGCCTGAGTGCCCCCTCTCCTGTCGCTCACCAATTCCACACATATCATTGGCTGATTATTGTATGCTCCACGATAAAAATCTTAGAATTGCTCCTGTGTGTGGCTGTATGGTAACCTCTCTCCTCCCTATTCCAGACACGCACGCTGGTCCAGAATCTCCCTCTCCCCAATTTCTCTGTCCTTTTCTTGCCTCAAATGAATCCGATTTGTTTAGCCCAGATGTTTTAACGGCCATGTTCTCATCTCGAACATGGCAACAGGGCTGTCTCTCCCAAAAACCTTCTTATTGCTCTGATCATCAGAGCTTCAGGAGGGGTTGAGTCAGGAAGGCAGATTCTAGTACCCCAACTCCCCCCCCCGGCCACTCTGTCCATCAGACACCCACCAAATAAACTTAATGGCTTGAATTAACTGAAAGGAAAGTGCATAGATGGGAAAGCCTCAAGTTGCCATGACAACAGGACTGCGGGTCATGGAGTATTTATACCTCTGACCATAAATAGCCATCGGCGGCAGAGAGAAGGCCACACATCTCAGTCCCGGCTCACTTTTTCCACTCCGACAGATGGGATACACTCCTCTGCATGTGGCCTGTCACTATGGAAACATCAAGATGGTGAACTTCCTCCTCCAGAACCAGGCGAAGGTCAATGCCAAGACAAAGGTATTAACTCAGCTCTCCTCTCTGCCGTGGCCCCTTTCTGCACACTTTCTGACCTGACCGGTACCTCTCCCCCCCCTGCGGCAGAACGGCTATACCCCCCTCCACCAGGCGGCGCAGCAAGGTCACACCCACGTCATCAACTTGCTGCTCCAGCACGGTGCCTCACCCAATGAGCTGACGGTGGTGAGTGTGTCCCTCTTGTCCGGGATGTGACATCACTCACGCCCTTCCTAACGGCACACACTCCTCGCCAGAGGTGTCAATTTCAGGTCCAGAAAGTAAAAATCCAGACCAGGATTTAGTTTCAACCAACTAGTTGAGCTACTCTGTGACTGTGACTCTTTATGCTCAACTGATTGGTTGAAATGCTACAACCCCCTCTGGCTCCTTTATGTTACCGTTTCAATTAAGTCCCCTACCCCTGCAGCCTGGCCCTGCTCCTATACACCCCCCAGGACTGAATGCCAGGCGATATAAGTGCAATAGTAATATCACCAATTTTAAAAGAACACTGCTAATATTACTCTTAATTGCACCCACATTTACCCTGCTCAGGATCACGGGGGGTGGGGGGGCAAGGTTGTCTGGACCCAGTCATATGTAAAAATGGAATGTGAGTCCATGGCAAGGCACATGCTGTACATATGTGCAGCCACACACTATGGACAATTTAGGGATGCCAGTTAGCCTGTTCGTGGGAGGATATTTGAGTATCCAAAAGAAACGCACTCAACATAAAGTGGGCGGTGGGATTTGACCCCTGAAGGTGTGAGGCACTCTATACACTTTTATACCCTCTACTGGTATCTGTGTGTGTGATACTAGCAAGCACCTAGCTACCACTAGCATGACACTGTATGTAGCTATAACACGGCTCGCCCTAACATATGCAGTCAGGCGGCCTTACACTTGCTCACGTCTAAGCCGTTTTAATTGGTTACGTGTCAGCAGCACCTGCTTTGGTGTTCTTTACAGTTACGGCTCTTGACACGAGCGATCACTGTGTGGCAGGCGCTGCTGTCCATATTTAGGTTTCACTTTAAGATATCGTGTCATGTTTACCGTCCACGGTGCCACATAGAAGCCTTGGTGTCTATTTGTGTGAGATTTTAAGCACCTAACCTGAAATGGTTAAATTCTTGGTATGTGACAGCTTTGTAAGTTGGCTGAATGCCTTTGTGCATAAAAATGATCTTTTCCTGGATATTTAAAGATAGCGGATGCTGTACAGTAGATACAGTACACTTTTCTCCCATGGGGGGGTTTCCATAGTTTAAACACTGGCGTTTCTGTAGAGTTTGAGTGTTTCACTGTGAGATATCTTTTGGCCCATACAGTGTTGCATTCTGGGTAAGTGACCCTTCTTTTGTCCCCTCACTCAGAACGGCAACACTGCCCTGTCCATCGCCCGGCGACTGGGTTACATCTCCGTCGTGGACACGCTGAAGGTGGTGACGGAGGAAACCTTGACTAGCTTAGTAAGTCCGTCCTTCTCGGTGGATATTGGCCAGGGTATGGCGTTTTTGAGGTTAGACACGCAAAAAACAGTTGACTCCATCACCGTCAATTCAAACCCTGGTGTCTGTAATAATGTCACAGGCAGCCATGAACATCCATGACAATGATGTAAAACGCCCATATTTCATGTAATATTTAACTTTCATTTCAAATGCTCCAGGACCTCAAATACCAGCCATCATTGAGAAAATAATAAACTAATAAACCTTTTGATATAAATTCCTGTGATTAAGAATGTCATCCTTTTGTTCACAGACAGTGACCGAAAAACACAAAATGAACGTCCCCGAAACAATGAATGAGGTGTTGGACATGTCAGACGATGAAGGTATGGAGACAGTGTCCGAGACCATCCATCTTCCCATTTCCCGAATGACCCTAAGTCATACATTTCTCGAACTTTTCAGTTTCTTTAAATTTCTGTGCTGTGTTTATGATCTTTTTTTGGTATGTCCTTAACTTTCTATCTATTCAAATTACACAGTTCATAAAGCCAATGTACCTGAAATTCTCAGTGAAGACTATATTTCAGATGTTGACGAAGGTATTCTCTCAATTTTGTTTTGCACAGTGGCCATCTAAAGGCACATTAAACCCCCTGTCTCCTTAACCGCAAGACTAACTTTGTGTTCTGTTGTCACGGATCCCACCTTCTCTTGCTTAAGTGTCTGTGAAATATGCCTTAGTACTGGTTGCTAAGCAGTCTCCTGAAAATGAAATACTTCAATATGCTAAGCGCTGCTTTCGCTTTTGTTAGTGTGCCGGTCTTTCCTACTGGTCTCCGTTGTCCGGCGTACTGTAAACTTTGTTTGAGAGGCTAATCTGCACATGAAGCGATAGCAATACCACTCAGCAACCAGTCTGACACATATATACACAGAGTCTGAGGCAATGAAAGAGCCTGGATTTGAACAGCTGTGTGTGTTTTTGCTGAGTGCACACCTGTCATGTCAGAGCCATAACACTACTACAAGAGGCTCGATCTCGGTTAGAAATGGAGGTTGTACAGGCCCATGTCTCAAATGTTTTTTGGGCATTGTGAAATGTTTCTTAAAAATATACCATTATATGTAGGAGTATTCACTCTACAGACTCAAAAATTGAGCAGTTTGTTTTAGAGCTCGAAATTCTGGGTAATTTTCTGGTAATTCAAAGTGGTAATGCTCCTAGCTGTCAAAAAATATGCATGATTGTACCTGAGATATATGGCTAGCAGTATAAAATGGGAAACCACCACGTCAGAGGGCTGTTACTGGTTATGTTTACTCTTTAGCTGGCTCTCCGTGTCACCAGGGTAACGTTAGAGGTTGGTGTGGGGTTACTCTGTCAGTCGATGCCCTGGAACATTGGAACATTAGATTGCACAAACTTAGCTCTCTCACAAGACCTCCTTGGCACATAAGCTATTGCCATACTGTCTGGGGTCCGCCGTGCTTCTCATTTGGTTCATGAATATGTTTTTTCTTTTTGATGTGAGTTCTGGCTAGGCATTATTTGTCTGTCAGTATCCGGGTGCTATAGACCCAGTGCCACACCTGACCTTCTTATTTTTTTCCATCTGGAGTCGTGTTCTGCATGGACGGTATTCCCTGCAAGTGACAGCCAGAAGGCTCCTTGTGCTCGCTGGACTTGTCGTGTATGAGCTGCAGTTAGGTTTCTGTCAAGAAATGCATGGCGAGTTAGAATCGTTACTGCTGATGTTTAGCAGCAAATTGCAACTTTTTACTTGATCCCGGGGGAGGCGGAGCTCCAACGTCTCTTAGAAACAGACAGGCCTCCTTCCTCCTACCTAGCATTATTACTGATCTACCTCTGGGGGGAGCTGTCTTCAATGAACCATGTGGTGCTGAAGGTTGTGGAGCATACCTAAGAATGCCCTGCATTAGCATATAAATGGGTCTTGCCCTGTCTTTGTTTTGCCAGCCAGCTGGGTTACCAGGGAGCCGTGTCTGGGGAAACACCCCTCCACCCTGGTCCAATCAGAGGGGGGCCCAGTGTGGGCTACCGAACGCGTTATCCCCCATTCAGCTTCAACCTGGGCCGGCTTGTGTCAGAGCTGTTTGAACTCTGCAGGCAGCGTGGAGCGTGCATTCAGCAGGCAGTGGTGACAGGGGCTGCCGGGCGTCCCCGCGCCGTTGGAGCGAGACCTTCCTCCCCCTTCCGGCTCTTCCACAGTCCCCGAGAGATCGGACTTCTCTTGCGTTGTGTCCAAATCCAGCCCAAAGGAGCTGCCTTGGTGACTGATTCCAGACGCAAAGGGAGGAATCGAGGAGGGGTGGGGAACGGCGATTTTAATAACCAAAAACGGAGGGCCAGCCCGGCCACGTCAGAGGTCACCGCGCTTCCGCGATGCGCTATTCTGGTCGCGAGTCGTCGCATGGCATGCGGCGGGTGCTCAGCTAGTGCAGCTGGAGAGCCGCTGCCCGAAATGCGAATCGCAGTCCCCAGGCGGCGGCGGGGGCGGGAGAAAGCTGATCTGTTTGCAAGCGTGCCGAGGGAAGAGTCATCAGCTCGGGAGAGTCATCAGCTCGGGAGAGTTGCAGCGCGGCACCAAGAAGTTCTCCAACCGGCGGCAGGCGGCCTCTCCGCCCTCAGTGCCCCCGTCGCCCTCGGCCAGCAGCAGCAGCT
>JAODKM010000040.1:10655479-10686129 GCA_026780845.1 Petrocephalus sullivani | reverse complement strand
GTGGGGGGGGGGGGGGGGGGGGGGGGGGGGGGGGGCGGGGGGGGGGCGCTGTTTTTTTGTTGCTGGAATGCTCCCCCCCCCCCCCGCCATTTTTTTTGCTTGTTCTTCGTTCAGCTCTTTTAACCCCTTGCGCTTCTGTGGCTTCCCTAAGAAGTGAGTGTTAACATCTCCCCTGTGTTGTCGTGGACACAGTAAAGGACGAATGCAGATTTGGTGCACTTGTGCCTCTGAGTGAGTGCGCGTGTGTGTCTCGTGCACCTTCGGATGCTCGGGCCTTTTAAAACTGCTGGTAACTTGTTCTCTTGCTCTGAAATTTTTAAATTCCAAAAGTTTTATCCAGCTGCTATCTGGTGGCAACGCCCCTAGGTGGGGTGAGGGGGTGTCAGTTGCAGGATTGGAAAGAGTCCATTTTAGGGGAGTGGGGTGAGGGGGGGTTGTAGCATTCTGTAAACGGGGCTTGCTACTGAACAGAGCCCAGAGAGGCTGGGCGCCCACTGGACACCCCAACCAGCTAATACCACCTTTCTTTCACCCAGGCGAGGATGCGATGACCGGTGAAACAGACAAGTACCTGGGCCCTCAGGATCTGCGGGAGTTAGGGGACGATTCACTCCCGCAGGAGGGCTATGTGGGCTTCAGCATTGGAGCCCGCTCGGCAAGGTAACGTAGCGCTGTCCCCCGCATCTACTTAGGTGGACGTGTTTCAACCGCCATCACGTACCCCGTGCATGCACAAAGCCCGCGTGCACACACACACACACACATACACACACGCACACACACACACACTCCAGCATACATCTCTGATTCAAGGGAAAACCACTTTAACTTAAAATATGGCCTAACACATGCAAAGTTTTCAAGGCTCTGTTGTTTACAAATATTATTTTTCAACGTACTTGTGAAAAATATTTCGCTGGCAATCATCAAATTACTTATGCCATAATAACCATAATCATAATTTACTAATTATCATCATTATTTCTAAACTACTTTACAACAAGATCAAACGTGAGAATTATTTTTTTTACTTGATGTTAAATATATACCTTAAATATACACCTACTGGTGGTCTCAAGAGCTAATATTAGTGCTAGCCTGGAAGGATATGTGAAATATTATGTGATGTAAGGCCCACGTAAACAGACACGGCATGGAAACTCCAGGCAGACACGTCAGACACCTGTCTGTGTGGCGCACGGTATCCAGTGCTGAATAATAAACATGCATGAATTAATCAGAACAACCACAGAGGGGACAAAACACTGGGGATTTGCTGAGCTGATTAGTGATTGTGCACCATCAAGGTGCTGAAAGTGTCCTTTAGCTAGCTAGCTAGTTACTGTGCCAGCTCTCGCCTGTACTATGGGTTAACCACAAGTCGTGGCCTAATGTTGAACCTGATGTTGGACTCCACCCCCAAGGAAGAAGTACAAAGGGTGGTAACCATTTGGACACCCCCGTGTACTTTGGCCTACTGGACAGCAACCCACTGCTCCACTCGTCAATGCTAATGGAGCTGCTCCGAGCATCAAATGATGTAATCTATGGCTTTTGGGTTTTGAGGTCAT
This sequence comes from Petrocephalus sullivani, assembly GCA_026780845.1. NCBI lineage: Eukaryota > Metazoa > Chordata > Actinopteri > Osteoglossiformes > Mormyridae > Petrocephalus > Petrocephalus sullivani. Next base: position 10,684,558 of record JAODKM010000040.1, on the reverse strand, counting down.
GTTCTGAAGCACAGCATATCAGAAAGCGGTCATTACTTCCACCATATGGGGCAACTACATACACAGGTTGTATATGGTTCAGCCTAATGGGGTGTCACAATGACTGCTCAGGTTGGCCAAGTTCTCCGATGCAGTGGACTTGCGTGAACTTGTCTCCCTAGTATGCCTGCAAAGGTTCCATGACCGGTTGGTTTTCTTGACCAGGCCATTGCTGTTTGATGCTGAGCAACCTTCTTTTGCAACCTTTGCGTTCCTGGCATCCATCGCGAGTCTCCCCGCATGTCTTACGCTCTCGGGCCAGGCCGATACTCCCCCCTAACTCGAGATGCACTCGCGTGTCCCAGAGGCGTAACGCATGTGAGGCCCGGGGGGCGTCAGTGCCGGTGTCATTACACCCATTTCTGCTTCAGCCTCCTCTGATTCGTTGCTTTCAATATATTCTATTTTCTTTCTTCTCTGCTTAATTTCACACCGTAGTCCTAAAGTCAGGTAAGAGGGCATGACCCACCCTTAGCGGTAGAGGCTCCCTTGGCTCCATGACACACCCATGCATTGGTGTTGTCCCGTGCTGTGCTACTTGTGTCCTAGTCCATCTCATAGTATAATATTATTTGCTTGCTATTTTTTCCCATCACCTTCAGATTGTAAGATTTATTTCCACCCCCCTACCCCCCCGCCCTCCACAGTTGAGTGAGTAATCAGAATCGATACTAAATGTAGTCAACACGAGTGTGTGTGGGAACAACTTAGCTATGTGGTTTCTGTGAACACTGTGGTGTTGCTTCTGATAGCGTCGATGTTGTGGTCTTCGTTGTGGTCTTCGTTGTGGTTGTTGTTGTTGTTGTTTTTGTTGTTATTAAATTATACTTGATGTAGCTTCCAGGGATCAATTAACCAGTTGAGCTGATCAATCTGTTAATCAGTGGCTTTGAGAAAACTTGTTATTGAGATGACTGATAAGGACTGACTGAGTCACTGACTGACTTGAACGTCACTTGGATATATTATTCAAAGTGTATGCTCTTGTATGGAGGGATCACAACAGATGATGTTTAGCAACGAGTCGGTCTTGCATCGACTCGACATCAGACTGTCTGGAGTCCCTGATGAAAGCTCCCTGTGAAGATCCCGTAACGGAGCATGCTTTCCCCCGTGACACGGCACCTCTGAATTGTTTGTAAGTAACGGTCTCTGACATCTGAGACGGAAACGACGGCTAATCGGAAGCTGTGAATCTAGTGACTTGCCCCAGGTTAGCAGCTAGCTTAATGCTGCTATGAAGCCTTTAGCCGGTCGCTAACCCGCTCGTGTTTACTTCCTTCTGAAGGCATAGACTTTGCCGTTTTCACTCCGCACCTGCCTGTGGCGTACTTACGAGCAGCGAAACATAGAAAAAGAGCGAGTCACTTGACCGTCTCTCCCAGAGACGTGCTTATTCGGATATGTGTTCCGTTAAACCGCACAACAATATATAAAGCTAATTTCAGGCAGTTTCTTGGGCTTACCAGTTCTCTTCACGCATTTCTGTTGCCTCTATTTTCTGGATTTTCTCTTTTCCTCGCAACTCTTTGAGGCGTTGGGTCAAAAATTAAACTGGTAAACAATGGTAAGAAGGGTCTCACAGCCACGCACACGTTGCACATCAGAGTATTCTTCCTTTTGTCTTTTTGTTTGTGTAACTTCAATACCGATTCATGCACATGGCGCCATTCGGTCTGGAGCCTCCAGCACAGCCCAGCATCCATCAGCCGACATTCCAAAGAGATGCTCTCCCAGTCCATCTCTCTGCTCCCATTCCTGGATAACCCGTGCCATGTATTTTGTTTTTTGAATTATGCAATGGTTCCCTGGAAGCTGCATGCAGTAATCAGTTTCTTTTCCCCCTCCCTGTTCATTTCATCATCACACCCCTATTGTGTGGTAACTTGTAAATACACCAGCCTCCGCTCCTTCAGTTCGGATAGGTCCAACACCCTGAATAGAAGCTCCTTCACCCGTGACAGCATGATGATCGAGGAGATCCTCGCTCCTTCCAAAGAGTCGGTGAGTCCTGCAGCATTTTCCTCTTACAGTGTGGCAGGCCGCAGTGACAACACTTAAGTTCTGCTTATTAATTATCAGGAATTACTTCACTTAAACAGTAATACTGTGCAGAAAGAAACTCCTCCCATTATATTCCATTATAGCTCATAGTAGCAAATTTACCATCATAGAACCATTTTGAAAAACGCGCAAGTACCTAATTAGATGGTTAATGCAGCCATTTGTGGTACAGGGAGTGCTATATGTAGGGTGCTGTAACCTGGACCGAGGAACTTATCTGATGGAGGGGCGTGGGGACGATGGAAGGGGCATGAAGTTTTAAAAAAAGAGATATAATTTAGGCTTTTATTAAAGAAGTTTTTATCAATTTGCATTATTTGTAGGTAATTATTTTGTGATTGTTCATCACTGCATTCTTAATTATGCTCCAAAAGTCTCCTTTACACCACTGTGGGTGCTACCCCTCTGGCTTTGTGGTTCATGATGCTTATGATGGTCACTATGCGTCGAAAAACTTTATTTGCTGCAATGTGTGTTTTTGTGGAGACGGAACAGTGATAGTAACTGACTCACAATGGAGCGCTGTAGCATACACAGCGTTCATAAGCATTATGCATTTTTGTACATCTATGTGTGCTGTTTTAGATTAAAAAATATTTACAGTATAACATTGCGTACTTGGAATCGTATCGTGTTCCACTTACGTGCTTTGAAACGGTACACCCCGACAGCCGTGGGCCTCGTTTTCCTTTACCCAGTACTGAGTCAGTCGTGGATGTGAGGGAGGCCTATAAAAACTCAATGCCAATGAACCCTTGTGCGGATGAAACCACTGGCTCGCTTGCACCACCTGCAGGGCCTCCATAGCATTACAGTGTGGAGGTGTCCAAAGAGTGACCTGTGCTTCACAACATGGGAGGCAGACACTAAAGTGTGATTTCCGTGTATCTGACCGTACACGCAAACGATGGAATAAAGCTGCTTCTTGGAATTTTAAGACTAGAGAAGTAAAACATTAGAAATGGTCATGAGGGGCTGGAGATGGCTATATTTGCCTGCAGATGGGAGTTTAATGACCCTTAGTGAGTGTTCCACACATTCAGGAAGCTTATTTCTTACAAACCATAGTTTTGAATTTCAGAATGAAGGGGAATTGTTTTTGGAGTCTAAACTGATCTAAAATACTTCCTGTTGACTGCACATTAATATTATGGACCGCATGGAAGTACTTTATAGCCACACGTTGATACATTTTCTTTTAGCTTTTTGTAAAAGGAAGTCATTCATTTGTAGATAAGTGTTGCTTCGGTGTTTCTTGGAGACCCTTAAAATGAAAAATTACCTGAATTTTCTCTGCCAATAGAGAAAATATTTGTTGTTCAGCTTTGACAGGCCCTGGCTGCTTGTGTAATAAAATATGTTTTCCTTCAATCATTTCAGAGTGACTGTAAAGACCATTCTGTTGTCGTTGAGACCCAGAATAAGGTACAAGGCACGTTAAACACGCAGGCATCGCTTGTTTGCTTTTCCGTTCAGCGTTTAAGATGCCGTTATTGCTTCTGCTATATTTTCTGTTTTGTTTTTTCGCATTTATCCCCAAGCACTCTGACCTCCAGCCATTGCAGAAACAGGTGGTGACTTATTAAATCTTACCCAAGTGATATCTGGCTGCTTTACGCTACTGGACTTTAATTTCTACTTATGCGCTCACATTTGTATTATTTTATTACTTTATTATTGTTTTTTCTGGAGGGGAAATCTTGTTTCATTTTAAGGCTTTGCCCGCTGCCATCAGTTGCAAGTTCACGGGAGGGTACTGGATGTTGGAAATGCTCCCATAATGCCATTGGGCATTCATTTGCTCCAGCAGAGGGATGGCAGAACATCCTTGCGCAATGATGGTTTTTGCTGGGGGTGGGGGGGCCACTATACATGTATGTTGCTGACCGTGGCCTCATTTTCCCAGCACCTGGCAGCAACCAGGGAGTACGACTCGGACTCCCTGAGGCGGTACAGCTGGGCTGCGGACGCCCTGGACAATGTGCACCTGGTCTCCAGCCCCATCCACTCGGGGTGAGTGATGGTGCATTGGGGCAACGTGCAGCCTGTGCTCAATCCAGCGAATACCAGCCGGGTCCCATGACACCCCTCCCCTGTCCAATTAGGCTCCAAAGCACAAGTGTCTCCATACTATATTACTTTCTCTTTTGGATGCAGATGAACAAAATGCAAAACTATAATCAGTCTTGTTCATTTTTGCAGAATGTGTCTTTCCGCCCTGCAAATAATACTGTACTTTAAACATGTATGTTGAGTCCTTATGCTGCATATTTCTGATATTTTCAATCTGGTATCTTTTTTTTCTGCTCTTTTTTGTCTTCCCCGGTACCTTGTGGCACATTCCTGTTCTTCTTTTTCTCCCTCTTCCTCTCTGTAACTTGCTTCCCGTGTCCCTCAGAATGAACATGGTGGATATAACAGTGTTGAGCTTGGCGTTTAATAGATCTCTTGGATTCTTTTGTCTTTTCCCTACATTTTTCCATTTTATTTTGCAGCTTTCCTTCTCCACTACCCCAGTATGACTCCAGGTGATAAATGTGTCCTGTGATCACAGTTCCTCTTCCTTCTCTGTGTTTGTTTCATCTGTGCAGTACCGTGCCCCACCTAGATTGCCTACCCGTTGCTAGCTAGCTCCGTCTGATGCCTAGCTGTAGTTTCCTCTGAGACTTACCAGAGTTTCAAACATCTAAGGCAGTGGTTTCCCAGTCTGGTCAACGGGAACCTGCAGACGGTCCATGACTGTCTGGCAGGGGGCTGGGAGGGACCAAAAACATGGACTATCTGTGGGTACCTTTAGGACCCGGTTAGGAAACACCGATCTAAGGGCGTGGCAGAAAGAAGCCATGTCGCGGCCCACTGACGAGCACCGCTGATGTCCCCTCTGTGGTTTGTCACACGCCGGGTTTGACATTACACAGAGACGGCTGTGTGGGCGAGCCGTGCGTCGCTGCATAGATTACTTACATAAGGTCTGCTTTCAATTCACCAGCCCTGGTTCACCAGTCAGGACCCCAGCACACTTTGGCCACGTGGTTTTGTGATCATTAACCCCACTCAGGCCTGGCCTGAATCTTCACCTCGGATGAGTAGCCCTGAACATTAGACGATAGCGTTCCGTTTGTGTTAAGACACATTTCGTCAGTAACAGAGGACTGTCTAATACTTATCCCGAGCGCTTTTCCGTGGCAGTATTCCTTATTGAACCAAAATCTTGGGATTCAGTTCCGTTCCTTTGAGTTAAGACAGTTAACTTGCCTGTATACTGTATTTAATGAGTTAAATAGTCCCAATTATGATTTGAGTAATGAAAGGTCTCTTGAGCCTATAGCTTGGCTCATGGGGAATAACTGCCAGGGTTTAAGACTCACAGCACCATCCCTTTCTCTCACTATCCTTTCCTCCTCTTGGAGTTACGTGTGTGGGTTTTTGGTCACAGCATGGGAAAACTCACTGGTGTCATCCTCACTGATGTCATTGGCCCACGTGCTCCGTCAGCCCCGCCCCTCACCACTCTATGTGTCCCCCACCCCACCCCTCTCAGGTTCCTGGTCAGCTTCATGGTGGATGCCCGTGGGGGCTCCATGAGGGGCAGCCGGCACAATGGTATGCGCATCATCATCCCCCCGCGCAAGTGCACAGCGCCCACGCGCATCACCTGCCGCCTGGTGAAGCGGCACAAGCTGGCCTGCCCCCCGCCCATGGTGGAAGGAGAAGGCCTGGCTAGCCGCCTCGTGGAGGTCGGCCCAGCAGGAGCCCATTTCCTGGGGTGAGTGCTTTCTGCCGGACTCCGTATTCCATTTTTTTTAACTTTCACTTACCTCCCCCCTCATTCTCCTGCTGTGAAGAGGGTGAGTGAAGGAGTTTGTCCGATTGTGGGAGTTTTACCTACACTAAAATATTCTGAGGGCAGAACGAAAAAAATTGCTGGTTCAGAGAGAGAACCAATCATATTGTAGCGGAGGCAGGTTCGAGCAACTAGAGAAGGCGGGTCCAAGACTTCTGATTGGTTGTTCCGACATGTGACACAAGATCTGATCGATTATCTCTCTGAACCAATTTTTTGTTCGGTTCAGAACATTTTTGTGTAAGTAAAACTCCCATGAGCTGTTACTTCATTGTCGTCTCGCACCAGTAGTGTGAGTCCCTCAGTTTGTGTGAGCAGAATGTGAACCTGCTTTAAATTAAAGGGGAATTCCACCCAGAACTTATATCCAGGCTCCCCCCTCCCTCCATCCCCAAACAAATTCATACACATCTGAAACAGACTCAGTTACACACAACTGGAGGAGCAAATTGGGTTCTATGAAGAGTATCTGTTCATGCTTGTGGTACCGACACATATTCCTAAATGTCTTGTTTTTTGGTGCACAAATGTACATTCCCATAATGTCATATTTATGTTAAACCTGCCTCTTTTAATTTTCAGTCTCTAATTTTCAGTCTTTAATTTTGCTGTTAAGTAAAGCATACTCACAGATAAGGTCAACCTAGATGTGAGTCATACATCTATACAGTTCATAATGTTGTTCGAGAAGTGGCGTTGACTTTTAGTCAAAATTTGGATGCCTCTGTTCCCTAAAAATTTAATATATATGGAAATTTACCTAACAAACAAATAACCAAGTATCAAAGCTATAGAACATGAAGTTTGTCTGGTTGACGTGGAACCGTGAGATAGAGGCTCATGTCTAATCTGCCTGATTCTGCGGTCCTCGGTTCATGATGTCAGGTTATAACGGATATTTGTTGCGGGTTCTGACCGCAGCAGACATTAGCATCAACGTCCGGGCTGATGGGACTGTGGTGGACTTCCCCTTTGGTGCCTTCGTCCTGGCACGGTTCTTCTTTTTTATCCAAACATCCGACCGGTACGGAGGTGAGCGATTCAGTACTGACGCAGTGTTTGCGGGTATGGAGGTGAGCGATTCAGTACTGACGCGATGTTTGCGGATACGGAGGTGAGCGATTCAGTACTGACGCGATGTTTGCGGATACGGAGGTGAGCGATTCAGTACTGACGCGGTGTTTGCAGGACCAAAGGGCCTTTCTGGAGCCCGGTGAGGCTTCGGTTTTGCTCTGTGGCCAGTCCAGCTTCCCGCGGGAATGACCTTCTCTTCTTCATGTTCCTCTTCTTTGTTTCTCTTCCCGCTGCATGGATGTTACTCAGTAAACTGCACCTCCCCAGCAGTCTGCCCCCTCTTAACGAGGGCGAGAGCACGGTTAGCCGAATCCTGCAGCTCGGGCCCCGAGGAACAAAATTTATTGGGTAGGAGAATATATGTAGGCCAGACTCGAACGACACAAGCGAACTCCTACGAGTATGACGACTGTTGTTGTTATGATTTCGGTTTAGTTTATTTTCCTTTCGGTCATTCGCATTCTTCTACATGTCTTGCTGATGCTTTCAGTTGAGGGTGGCATCTCTGAAAGCAGATCATTTTGCCTGGTCTCCTCTCCCGTCTCTCGTCCCCCCCACCCACCCCCTTCTGAGTTTGTGCTACCACCACCGCCGCACTTGTTACGCATGAGAAGCACCACGAGCATCCCGCCGCAGTGGCTGGCCTCCGTCACCATGTTGTCGAACACAATCTCCCACTGAGGCACCGCGCGCGTTTGCCAGTGCGGAAGATGTGCCATTTGCGCGCATCACGGAGAAGGTATCTGTGCTGACTCCCCAGGGGAATGCTGGGAAGGACTGCGAGTCACTTCCACATAGAGCCAGGTCTGCCAAAAGCTATATCCTCTGCGAGAACTTTATATATGTGTTGATCTTTCTCAAATATTTCATCTTTGAATCAGGTTTAATGTATCTTATAATAAAACGTTTAGTGGGTATTTAACTTACCATTTAAAAAAATTCAAAAAGTTGTTTACCGATGCATATTTCTCTGGTACCTTCTCTAAACATTGTTTTTTGTTTTACTTTATCATTTAACGTCATGCACAACAATGTAAAATTATGTCTCTACTCAATGTAGGCAGTATCAGTTCTGTTACTACACAGATTGCATTACGCATTATGTTTGTTAAATATGCTAAAGACCAAATTTCCTTTACAATATATTTTCTTTAGACGTTGACCTTCACTATCTGATGCTAAATAAAACTTCTATATATGCAAAATTTATTTTAAAAATTAACTCAATTTAGGGATTCCGGATTTCTAATATTCAGTCAGTTTCTTGTCAGTGACTGTGACTTAAATCGACCTGCCTTACATTTGACCTGCCATGATGATTTGTAAGGCAGTGTCATGGAATTTACTGGAATCTTAGCAACCTGCGTAGGAAAACAAGGATACTGTCTATGTGATTCTGTTAAAAAGCTGCAGAGTCCCAGTGAAAACTGGTTGGAAATGGCCTCTCAACTTAAATTTAGAGATATTTTCTTTCTTACTCAGTGTATAGTCCATCAAGATGTGCAGGTGTTTTATTGTAAAAGTTTATAAGGTCTAGGGTCACCAAATCCATCTACACAACTATATAACTATGTAAAATCTCGAATAATCACTGCTTCTGCCAAACACTCTTATTTTCTTATTAAGCCTCCTTATCCATAAACTATATTTGATCTTGATTATACAATGACAGCAATATTGTTTGCAGCAGTTAACAATAATAGTCATTGAATATTATTGTAATTATTAGAAGAACGCAGTACCGCAAGTAGATATTAATGTACAAAAATTATTAATTTGTATTTAACTAAATCAATTTGTATTTAATTGAATAAATCTGGTATGTGTTCCCTGCATCTTATTTTTAAACAAATTAATTTCTACTCTTGACTAACTCGGTTGCATAGACAGGATTATGATTGAACTGAAATGACAACAGCGAAAGGTCTTGCACTTGAAGGATTGTGCAGCTTTCCTGATGTTTAATCCGGTGCCCGGTGTAAATGTTGTCTCTGTCTGTTGTTTGCAGTGTTTCGCACTTTAACATTAAGCCAGAAATGGAAGGGCTGTGAGTTAATTCACACGTGCCATCAACTTGTACCTGTTTTTCATTGTCATCCATACTAGAAAAAAAAATACAAAGGAATCAGATGATTTGACCTGTTGACCTCTGACCTTTAACCCCTGCCTTCTGCCGCTTTCGGCGGGAGTGGCCTGTTAAAAACAGCCAACCTGCATCATCACAGCGCGGCGTCTCTGTGGAATCCTCCGTTGACGTTGCATCTTCCTTCCAGCCCAGTGATAGTGGAAATCCCCCACTTCGGCTCCATGCGTGGGAACGAGCGAGAGCTGATTGTGCTGCGGAGCGAGAACGGCGAGACGTGGAAGGAGCACCAGTACGACAGCAAAAGCGAGGACCTCAACGAGCTCCTTGGCGGGATGGATGAGGGTGCGTAGCCCAGCACTCACAGAGCAGCAGCCCTCTTCTTTGGGATAGTCTTCCTTCTCTTTACAAAGTAGCTAATAGTATGATATTTTCAGGAGATACAATGATTTTCTCTATCTATCTATATGTCTGTCTATCTATCTATCTGTCTATCTATCTATCTGTCTATCTATCTATCTATCTGTCTATCAGTCTGTCTGTCTGTCTATCTATCTATCTATCTGTCTGTCTATCTATCTATCTATCTGTCTATCTGTCTGTCTGTCTGTCTGTCTGTCTGTCTATACATCTATCTAAACTAATAATAGATTGAATACTTTCCCTTACCTAATCAACTTTGCGGTGAACCTTTTGATTAGCCAAAGCAAGCCACGGTAACATGTTGCTATCAAGTATTTTTGGTTGCTTGTAAACAGGGCTGGAGCTTAATTTCGCCTGCTTGCCTGAAGTGAGTAATTTAGACAAAGGGGCGAGTGCAAAAACATGTACGGCACCCCAACTGGCCAGTAAAAACAAAATTGCGTGCCAGACCAGGGCTCTGCCAGACATTTTGATCGAAATGCAGTTCTCTATCAAAAATATGGAATTTAAAAAATGTACCCTACATAGCTTTTTTCTCAGTCGACACATTTTGCCGCACAGACACCAGCTTGTCACGGACACATTCGTCCATGTCCGGAAAGGTTGGCGATTCCGGTTTCAGACTCTGCTTCTTACCGATCGCGGTCGCTCCTTGCAGAACTGGACAGCCCAGACGAGCTCGAGAAGAAGCGAATCTGCCGGATCGTCACCAAGGATTTCCCCCAGTACTTTGCCGTTGTGTCTCGGATCAAGCAGGAGAGCAACCAGATGGGTCCCGAAGGGGGGGTTCTGTCCAGCATGACGGTGCCTCTGGTCCAGGCCTCCTTCCCAGAAGGGGCGCTGACAAAGAAGATTAGAGTCGGCCTGCAGGTGTGTCCTGCATTGGCTCATGGAGTGCCCCTCCCCTCATAGAATTGCTCCTGATAAAGAGTGTCTAAGTATACCTGTTTGAGTATACCTTTGAACTAACTGTAATAGTTGTTTTCCATATTAATCATTTAAGACATACTGGTCCACCTGCTTTCTACCCCCCCTCCACCCCCATCACCCTTTAGGCTCAGCCTGTCCCAGATGAAACTGTCAAGAAGATCTTGGGCAACAGGGCAACCTTCAGCCCCATCGTGACCGTGGAGCCCAGGAGGCGGAAGTTCCACAAGCCCATCACCATGACGATCCCTGTCCCGCCCCTTTCCGGGGAAGGGGTGACCAATGGGTACAAGGGAGACACGACCCCCTGTCTGAGACTCCTGTGCAGCATAACAGGTATGTGTCCCTGAACCAAAATCATGACCCAGTTATTGAAGTTAATCCACAGATTTTGTAGTGAGCAGTTTAATGGTCCACACACCAACCATATCACAGTGCAGAAGATATTGCTGGATGATTGACCTCGTATCTTCTGCCCAGTGATGCCATCGGTGTTCTTCAGCTCTTTTTTTCAGTTTAGGGGTGAATTTCCCCTTTAATCTAAATTCTAAACCTGCAGGGCTAAATAGGGATTTCCTTTATATGTTCTGCAATTCGTCTTTGGCATGCCTTTGGATTCATAATCAGTTATGAAGCAACAGGGGTAACACTTAAAAGCCTGCAAACTTTCACTATGGCCCACTTCATTGTACATTACTAAAATGGTACCATTGTAGGAGGCACCTCTCCAGCGCAGTGGGAAGACATCACAGGAACCACCCCGCTCACCTTTGTAAATGACTGCGTGTCCTTTACCACCAATGTGTCAGCTAGGTAAGGCATGCCAACAAGAACAGACCGATGTTCTGTGTGCTTTCATTGGAATCGCAAATGAGCATAGATTCCCTCTTGTAAATTCTTCCTTATGAAGCTCTTCTGGATCAATTTGTATTGAAGTTAATCTTTATTCACAGCTAACCCCTCAAGCATGCATTGAAAGGACAAGCCAGGGTCATTTAAATTTAAGATTTTTTTTCATCTGCATGTTCCTGCCGAATTTGGCTTTGGGTTTGGTTTTTTGGCTCATGGCCCTGCGACTAAAATGCTCTGATCCTTTTCCAGGTTCTGGCTTGCCGACTGCCACCAGATACCGGAGACTGTCGGCTTGGCCTCCCAGCTCTACAGGGAGCTGATCTGTGTTCCGTACATGGCCAAGTTTGTGGTGTTTGCCAAAATGACGGATCCCGTTGAATCCAGCTTGCGGTGCTTCTGCATGACTGACGACAAAGTGGACAAGACTCTGGAGCAGCAGGAGAACTTTGAAGAAGTGGCCAGAAGCAAAGACATTGAGGTCTGTTTGGATGTTCCTCTGTAATACCTTTGTAAATGACAGGACAGGATAACATTGACCAGTACTGGCCCCCCAAGGTTACATTTTTTATCAGCACTGCAAAAAGAAATAACAAACAACCCAAGAAAAGAATTAAAAACAAATGTGTGGGTTTTTATATTCTCATACATACATTACTAAAACATTAATAATTTAAACAACCATTGTGTGAACGTGTTGGTTGTTTAAAGCCGGCTTTTTATGGTAATCTAATACAGTGGAAATGCTGTTCCTTTGCAGGTCTTGGAGGGAAAGCCAATTTACGTGGATTGCTATGGTAACTTGACCCCTTTGACAAAGGCGGGACAGCAACTGGTCTTGAATTTTTACGCGTTCAAGGAAAACAGACTGCCGTTTAGCGTAAAGGTAACACTATAGCCTTTTACCTCATCTGAGACACTCTGGCCTCGTCATCAAGTACAATGTGGTAGATCAGTCTCCGGTTTATCGGAGATTTTCATAAGCATAGTTGTCACTCACATTATGCCTTTGATCGAATAAAATCCCTTATTGCTGTCATGTCAGATCGGATCAGGGTTTCCCTCATAATTCAACCCGGTGGAGTCGAAAACATCAAAAGCATTCCTATTTTTGGTTGATTGTTTGGTTGAAAAATATGAGGGGAAGTAAGAGCGTCTTAGCATATGCAAGCTTAAATCAGCCAGCAAGCCAGCAGTCCTTTGCAGTCAGGTTGGTTCGCCATTTAAAAAATGGTTTTTACTTTGCAGGTCAGAGATAATAGTCAAGAACCTTGTGGGCGGCTGTCGTTCCTCAAAGAGTCAAAGTCGACTAAAGGTCTTCCGCAGACTGCCGTCTGCAACTTAAACATCACACTGCCAGCTCACAAGAAGGTAAGCTGGTGTTAGACTGGCTCACTCTCCGTCATGTCATGCCATCTTCATTTATAAAGGAGACAGAGCAGCAACCTCAGTGAAAAGGGTTCAGTTTGGCTGAGACTGCCATATCGTGTCTTTTATCTGTTTCGAGCTTCTTTCTAGTTGTGTCCTTGCAGTTTCCTTTTCGAATCAGACCATTTGGTTTGGGCACCCCCTCCCGCTTTGGCTGAAGGTGCACAGGCTTCTAACGCTTTGTGATGGCATATTCGGTTATTTTTTTTCTCTGTGCTGTTCCGCAGTTTGCGTCGGCCTTCCCATGTCCTCGGCTGGCTTCCGTGATGGCTTCTTTGGCTTACGTTGTGCGCTCTCTATCACCCTTTTCACATCACAATGTTTCTTTCCCCTGCTGTCCATTGTATTATCCCCTGTTTCTGCAATGCATCTTGGGACCCTAAAGGAAATGGAGTCAGATCCAGATGAAGAGGTAATATATGTACACTCCATCACAGTCATGTGATGTGCTGTTGTTGTAGACTGAGGTAGTACATTCTGGTTCTCTCCATTATACCTTGCTTCAAAAAAGTCGTACGATCAAAAGCTGAAGCTAACAAATTTACTAACTCCCCAAGCCTTGTTTATTAAATTCTCCCAAGGCAGGCATTGACCAAGCTCTCCTATGTTTTCTTTTATTATTTTTTTTATTTGCTTTTTTTCTGCATTACTAATGCTTCGCTTTGAGAGAAAACACCCAGTTTTCTCGTAAAACTCGCTAAATTGCGAAACAGTGACACAGATGACATAAACCTCCGTTTCAATAAAATCATGTTTGTGCTCAGCTTGTCAGAAGGATGAATGCGTAAAAAAGCGTTCAGTGTGTTCAGTTGAAGCATTTATTATATTTTAACTGATGAAAAGTATACAGTTTGATTCAACCTTGTAATCGTTATAGAATATGCATGTTCAATGTTAAACCTAGAATATTTTCTTTGTCTTTACAGCATAAACTTTCTAAGTTGACATTTTAAGTCTGTTCTATCATGCTTAACCATAAAATCAAGACATAAATAGAACCTACCAAACATTTCTGGACACAATATGTATTCACAGGGTCTACTTCAGATCCTGTCCTATATTGTGAACACCTGTGTGTTCAAGACTGAACAAGAATGACCCACTTCTATTGCTCAAATTGCGCAGTAGCTAGATCGTTAGGTGGTAATCACACCTCTCGCACAGCCCATTTGCAAGAAATCCAAAACATGGGGTCGACAATGAGCCATTGCATGATGCTAAAACCAACACCTACGCTACAAGAACTGTAGCTTAACCTCTACGACCTTTGAACAGACCTGAAACAGACCACAGATATCCTCACAGGAACCTAGCATTTAAAATAGGAGGGATTTTAACTTAGGGCATTGATAGACGACTTTTATTTTTTTTGTTTGTTGCAGACTGAAAAAGCAGACCGACGTCATACCTTTGCATCTCTAGCCTTACGTAAGCGCTACAGCTATCTGACTGAGCCTGCGATGAGTGAGTGTGACATCTTCACTAACTTCTATTAATAAAAATAAACATACTACCTGGACGTTAAACCTGATTTGTATCATTCCATATAATATACATTACAGATTATATATAAAAATATATTTGTGATTTTGACGTACTCCTACCATACATAACTTGTAACTCCACATGCTTGTATCTGACATTGTGTATTTGCATGGGTTATTGTGACTTTTGAGTTGCTGTGCTGTGCTTGCCCACGTTGTGAAGTATCGTTTCCCCTTGTTAACATTTTTTTTTCTATTTTATTTTGTTTTAACTCATTTGTGCAATGGAGCAACTTGAATTGCGAGATCCATATCGTTTCACTCTGATTTGACTAATGTGAGAACACGATGAGTTTTTTTTTTTTTATTTGCATTCACCGTTATGTTTTCCGGAAATCCTCCTGCTCTTATTGGCTTTGTGATTGTGCAGCGTTTTGTTTCGTCCGTTAATCGGAATGCATGAAAGGTCGAAGGTCGACTTTCCTGTAGGTGCTTCACATTCTGCACTTCAGATGCCTGTCTCCAAAGGATACTGAGTCTGACATGCATGACGTGCATAATTCGAATGGCTCTATCACTTGGTCTGTGAACCGTTGTTTTCCTCTGGTATATTTTTGCTTTAAAACAGGTAAATAGGGCCTTTTGTAGTCTATGCTTCTGTTTTGTCGGAACACCAAAATTAACGAAAAGAAAACAAAAACAAAATGGACCTTCAGACCAAACAGATAAAAGGCACTTCAGAAAAGAGTGATAGACAGAGGAATGTAGCACATCGAAAGTCAAAAGAGTTAAGCTTTTTGTTAATCTGATTTCTCCGTGTTTGTCTTGCCATTGTTCTCTTTATTTTGTCATTGTCTTGGGCGTTGTGTTGCTGTATGTGCTTTATTGGCCATTTTCCTCCATCATTGTGTATTGTGGTTGGCGTCACAGATCATGAAGAACAACCATCTTCTTTTGACTCCATTTTATCACCATTTCCCATCTCGAAACCCCACGAATGTACTGTTTTTCCACCTTTGCTAATACAAGACTCACTGACCAATTTTTTTTTCTCTGGTCTCTCTGTTTTCAACTATTTTTTGTTGATTTTACGTTGGATTTTCATTTACTTATTTAAGAAACAGTCGAACGAAGTACGACAAGAACACTGCCTCCTGGTCACGCTCACAAACCTGTCTTTTCAACAAGATCTTACCAGGCATGGTCGGCTGCTCCTATTACCGTCCCTGGCCAAGCAAAACCTGGACTGGGTTCCCTCTCCAGTTCGTCGTCCAACACGCCATCTGCTTCGCCACTAAAGTCGGTGTGGTCAATCACCTCTGCTTCACCCATCAAGTCCACCTTAGGAGCCTCAACTACATCTTCAGTCAAGTCAGTTAGTGATATCGCTTCTCCCATCAGACAGAACTATTACAGAACTATTTCCTCTCCAATAAAGACTGTAGCCCACCAACCCCAATATCAAGTTCAGGTGCCCTCTTCGCCATTGTCTTCAGCAAGTAAAAATGGGCTAGATTCTGGGTCCATGAAAGGACTTTCCCCATCACTGACATCAAGGACTTCTACTGGGACTGCAGGGTCTTTACTAGAAAGGTCTTCTATTTCAATGACACCACCTGCATCTCCAAAATCTACAATAAACATGTATTCATCTAGTTTGCCATTCAAATCAGTCATGGCCTCTGCAACACCTGCAACATCTTCCCCTGTAAAAACAGTATCTGGCTTATCATCAATTAAATCATCTGCAGATACCAGCGTGACATCAAAGGCAATGAAACCTACCACTGCCTCCATGGAACCAGCTCTCCTTAATGGATCTGTCTCCCCTATTAAGTATCCTTCTTCCACAGCAACACTTTTCTCCAGTGGCACTCGTAGTCTGCAAGAAAGAATTCAAGCGACTACACATGCGGCAACGAGCAGTGTCAGCGCAGCCTTGGATGAAGCAGAGAAGACATTCAATGCTTGCTCTGCATCAGGTTATGGCACACTAAGATCATCAGGATCCTTGTCATATCAGTCCGTGAGACCCCCTGCCTCAAGTCCTATTTACAGCACTTTGAGATCTCCTGCATCTTCCACTGCTTCTATAACATCCAGCACAATGACTGTTCCAGTGTATTCTCTTGTAAATGTTGTGCCAGATTCCCAGGTAAAGACTGTCTCCAATGGAATCCCTGTAAAAAAACCAACAACAACTCTTCAATCCTTTCTGCCATCAGATGCACCTACACAGTCTTCCTTTTCCAGGACACAATCACCTATTAAATCCCCTCTGTTCATTTCCTCAGCTGCCATGAAAGCAGCTACCTCGTCGTCATTATCGTCGAGTCAAGAAATACTTAAGGATGTCGCAGAAATGAAAGAGGACCTGATGAGAATGACCGCCATCTTACAAACTGAAACTGGTGCCGCGGCAAAAGGTTACCAATCGGATACGTCAAAAGAGCCTAAAATAGATGACGAGGAGCCATTTAGCATTGTCGAGAAAGTCAAAGAAGATCTGGTTAAAGTTAGTGAAATACTAGCTAAGGATTCCCTTAGTGAAGGGAAGACCCTTAGTGCAGGTCACTCCCCTGAGGAGGACTGGGTGGAGTTTTCAAAAGATGAGATAGAGGAAGCTCAGCAAAGTGCTCGGAAATACTCTCCGATCTTTGACAGAGAAAATGCCCCCAGCTTCGCCAGTGCAGATTTCAGTTTGACAAAGGTGGTGGACTACTTAACTAATGACATCGATCCCAGCATTCTTTCTAAAATTTCTGATGTGATGGATAAATATGATGAGGTGAAGAAAGAGGGGGAGGAAAAACAGAAACGTGTCCTCAAACCTGCCATGGCGCTTCAAGAGCACAAGCTTAAAATGCCACCATCTGGAATGCGCTCGTCCCCTTCTGAGAAGGAACTATGCAAATTAGGAGATTCTGCCTTCGGAACGGATGCCATTTTAGAGTCTCCAGAAGACTTTTCTCATGATCAGGACAAGAGTCCTCTCTCAGATAGTGGCTTTGAAACAAGAAGTGAAAAGACACCTTCGGCCCCTCAAAGTGCAGAGAGCACAGGGCCAAAACCTCTCTTCCAAGATGTGCCCATTCCACCAGTCATCACCGAGACATGCACAGAGGTGGTGCATGTCATAAGAAGCTATGAGCCAACTGAGGAAGCAAAGGAACCCGTAATGAAAGATGCAGGAGCAATAACATCACCAGCCTGTATAGAAACTGAGCAAGCTGGATCTATAAAAGACAAATTAAAGGCATTTCAGATGAAAGTTAACACAGAGGAGGATTCCTTGATGAGCAAAGCTATGCGAGTCAAAGAAGAAACTCATATCACAACCACTACTCGAATGGTTTACCATAAGCCAACCACCAAAGATGTTACCTCTGAAAGAATCGAAGAAACAATGTCAGTTCGAGATATAATGAAAGCCTTCCAGTCTGGTCGGGATCCCTCCAAAGAATTGGCCGGCTTATTCGAGCACAGGACTAGTAGTGAAGCTCCCAAAGGAAATGAGATCTCTCCAAGGTTTCTTGAGAAAGACGTTAAACCAAAACCAAAAATTGAAAGAATAATCGAGGTTCATATTGAAAAAGGTAATAAGGCTGAACCAACTGAAGTTATAATCCGTGAAACTAAAAAGCATCCAGACAAAGACATATATATGTACAGGGATCGTGGAATAAAGGAACTACCAGATAGACTATATGGTGATGATGAGGGACAGCAAGAAGAGGAAGAACTTACTGCTGAAGAATCACTTCCCTCCTATTTGGAATCATCCAGAGTTAATACCCCTGTGCCTCAGGACGAGGACAGTCGTCCAAGTTCGGCACAACTAATCACTGATGACTCCTATAAAACCTTAAGGCTACTGAGTCAACACTCAGTTGAATATCATGATGATGAGTTATCTGAATTAAGGGGAGAATCTTACAGATTTGCAGAGAAAATGCTTCTTTCTGAGAAGCTAGATATCTCTCACTCGGACACAGAGGACTCTGACCAGCCTCATACACTAAGCTCAGAGATGCAGGGTGGCAGAGGTTACTATAGTGAGAAGATGTCCAGTGGTCCAAGGAAGGAATTTATTATGAAGTCATCAAAGGATATATCAGACAAAGCAGGTAAAACTGGCCATAAGGATGAGCCATTTGACAAGCTGACTGTGTTGCATTATAGCACAGAACCTGGTAGCCCTAAACACGCTGTATGGATGCGATTCACGGAAGACAGACTTGACCGGAACAGAGAAAAGCTGATATATGAAGACAGAGTAGATCGAACTGTAAAGGAGGCAGAGGAGAAGCTGAGTGAGGTTTCTCAGTTTTTTCGTGACAAAACAGAGAAGCTCAATGACGAACTCCAGTCCCCAGAGAAGAAACCTCGGAAGCGAGACCCCAGGGAAACTCGATCTGGACCTAGCTCTACTTGTAGTAGTCCTGAAAAAACACAACATAAAAACACAGGAAGCAGTGAAGAGTGGGGTAAGAGCAGGCTAAGGGAGCCATCTGTAGGAAAATTGTTTGGCAGCTCCACTGATAGAAAATGTGCCAGCTTGCCCAACAGCCCAGAAAGGCACGTACTTTCCCGATTTAATGATGAGAAAGCAAAACAGGGAGATGGTGTGACACAGACCAAAACAGGGGAGGCCTCCCAGCCTCTCCAGGCAAAGTCATCCAAAGTGAGTTCTGTAAGACTAAAATTTGAATCAGAGGCTCAAAAACAAGAAAAGGCTTCTCAGTGGGGACAATCAAAGCCCCAAGTGAAAAAACTACAGGAAAGTAAGCTTCCTGTATATCAGTTTTACACTGGAGTAAAGACCCCCAAATCTGATTATGGCACAGATGAGGTAGGGCCTTCCAAGAAAGATTCAGACAGTGAGAGATGCAAGGTCACTACAGGACAAAGTCCTGACAAGTCCCGAGGGCCTCCTGTTGCACAAAGACAACCAAGTGACAAAGTATCAAACAAAAGCATTCCAGAAACTCTGACTCCAAAACATTTGTTAGGTGAGAGAGTCACGGTACCTGAAGATAAGAGCCAAGGAAATGGGAACAAAGAAGTTCTAAAGGATAAATTGTCTTGTACTCTGGATCGTGAAACAATAAAGGAGGACAGTGGCAGGGATATTCACAAAGTTATCTCTTACAAAGAAAAGGGGCAACATTCAGAGCTCATTCTAGGTTCCTCATCCAAAAAAAGCAGTCACGTAGAACATGTGACTGAGGAAGATGCACAAACGAGGACTGTAAAAAAAAAGCCAGACTCCCAAATTCCTGTGCGGATGCCTTCTGGTCCCTCGGAAAATGATCAATTCAGAAAGTTAAAACCAGACTCATTAGTTAAAACTCCTGAAAGGAGTCCATCACAGATACCAACCTTAGCTAAAAATCGGTCTCAGGATAGCTTAGAAGCAAGCACATCTAAGGATGAGACTTCATCCATGAAATCTCTAGACTCATTAGAGTGTAGCTTAGTAAAAAGTGTCCTGTCTAATGACATAAGTGATCCCAGTACCATGCAGTGCCTGGAGAAAATGACACCTGTTGTCAACACAGATCGCTTCAAAGATATTAAAAACTTACCTGTTTATGTGAGTATTCAAACGGGCAAGCAATCTGAGAAAGAACCCACGGGGGTACAGCAAGCGTCTTACAAAAAGATTGTTGGTCAGGAAGGTCGCTCTGTTCAGGAAACTCGGATAACACTTCATTCTGTGAAGCAAAAACAACCTTCTTCCCCGCAAGGGAGTCCTGAAGATGACACGCTGGAGCAAGTCTCTTTTTTGGACAGTTCAGGGAAAAGTCCACTGACCCCTGAGACCCCAAGCTCTGAGGAAGTGAGTTATGACCTCACAAAACTCCCGGATTCATTTATTGGTTTTGTGCCAAGCAAACCTAGTCCAATCCCCGAGGTTTCAGAAGAATCAGAAGAAGAGGGGCAGGGAAAGATCTTCACATTCAAAGTGGTTTCGCCGGAAAGGCCGAAGTCCACTGTGATAGAGGACGCAAATGGCAACCAGGAAGGGGAAAAGAGAATAAAAGAGAAAAGAGTTGCTTACATTGAATTTCCCCCACCTCCACCTCTAGACTCAGAACAATCAGATCCTGATAGAAAAGGATCATGTCCATCATCAGAGGCTGAGACTGAAATGATGGAAGTTAACCTCCAAGAAGAGCATGATAAACACCTTCTTACTGAACCAATCATCAGGGTACAGCCTCCATCTCCCGTGCCTCCAGGACTGGATGACAGTGATTCCAGTGATGATGAATCTGTCTTTCAACCTGCTAACTTCAAGAAATATACATTTAAAATTCCAGAGGAAAAAGAGGAAAAGATCTCCAAATCCAAAAAGCATGAGAAAAATGGAAACCAGAAGGAATCTAGTGCCAATGGTGCAGGAAAAGGAGATGATTTTGATTTTGAGCAAAATGGGAATGATCAGTCAGTAACAGAGTGCTCCATAGCAACAACTGCAGAGTTTTCACATGACACAGATGCCACTGAAATTGATTCCCTTGACGGGTACGAATTTCAGGATGAGGATGATGGCTTGAGTGAGCAAGACCCAAAAACAGCGAGCTTATCCATTGACGGCAGAAAAGACTTGTGGACAACCGAGTGTATGCTGAAGCCAAGTGATCGTTCATTTAGCCAGACAAAGCTTGAGGTCATTCAGGAGGAGGACAGAGTAGCACCTGAAGATGGAAACCACATAACAGAAAAAAATGAACTGAGTGATAAAATGTCGGACACAATAAAAGATGGGAAGCACTACAGTTTGGAAGGAAACCATCTGGACAAAGAAGGCTTTCCTGATACCTACTTCAGCTACAAACTAGATGAGGAGTTTAATACCCCTTTCAAGACTGTTGCAACCAAAGGTTTGGACTTCGATCCCTGGTCCAGCAGAGGAGGGGATGATGAAGTCTATGATGCTAGAATAAAAGATGAAGAGCCCAGACCTTTTGGGTTAGCTGTAGAGGACAGGTCCCAAGCAACCACACCAGACACAACCCCTGCCAGAACCCCAACTGATGAAAGCACACCGACTAGCGAGCCTAACCCTTTCCCCTTCCACGAAGGGAAGATGTTTGAGATGACTCGCAGTGGTGCAATTGACATGAGCAAGCGGGATTTTGTTGAAGAGAGACTACAATTTTTTCAGATTGGTGAGCATTCCTCTGAAGGGAAGTCAGGGGACAGAGGGGAAGGGATCAGAAAACCAGGTGTAGTTATCACACAGCAACAGCCAGTGGAGAATGTTGTAGATGTTAAAGTAGGAGCCCCCACAGACACGAAAACAGCCACGCGCAGTCTCATTCAAGGTACTGACTCTTTGGACACGTCATCTGATGACAACATTTTGGACACGTCTTCATGCACAATAATGGCCTCCAAGGTTGATTCCAAATTGCGTATCCCTATTAAAATGGGAATCACTGCTTCTATTACTGTGAAAAAAGATACTGATGTTATGGAATTGACCGGTTCTAAAGATGAGACTCCAAAGACTCTAGAACACACAGGCCTAGAAATACACAGAGAAGGTCCGTCTGGCCGAAAGAAAGACACCTCAAGCCAATTAGGACAAAAACCGTTTGTAACAGACAACTGTAATAACAACAATAATCTTGAGCCCTCTAACATTCAGGCCAACTACATTGAGTGTGGCAGTGTAGTGTTTAGTTTGCAGTCATCTTCAGAGCCCATGCTTCAGCAAGTGAGTAGGATAGATGCGTTTTTCTGCGGAGAATCGGAGAAAGTCGAAGAGAATAGTGTGAAATGTGAGCAAGCGAAAACTAACGAAGCCAAGAGAACTGCAGCAAAGCAGCCAAAATCCCGGCTGCCGGTTAAAGCACCCGGTGCATCGTTACGCATACAGAACACCGCGGTGGGAAAGCAGAAGCTGCAGAAGCCTGCAGGCAAACCAGAGGCCAGGAAGAGAGTAGATCATGGTGCTGCTATGCTGCCAAAATCTAGAATTCCTATAAAAGCAGTCAAAAGAGAGGTTTCAAGTCCTGCTTTACTAGCAAAAAGTACGTCACAATCAGGGAAGTCAGAAAAAAGAAAATCAAGACAGATACCCTCCAGACTCCCAGTAAAAGACGGGTGCAGCTCTGAGAGCAGTTCAACTAGAAAGGCAGGTAGAGGACATGTGGCCGAGGTCTCCAAACGCTCCGGTGATCGCTTTAAAGGCGTTAGTAGGGACGCATTAAAACCGGTGGACCGCTCTTCCGACGAAGAGAAACGGAAGCGGTCAGAATTGTCTGAGGACGAAGACAGCACGTCAAGAAACACCTCACTGTCAGAAGCCTCTCAACCGTCTTTTACGTCGAGGTCTGCTAGGTCCGCTGAGGCCGCGCCCGTAAGAGCAAAGGTTGAACAGGCCAGCAGTGAGAGGAGGAGGAATAGGAGGACTGGTGACAATGGAGGCAGTCAGGTTGCTGGGCCCCACGTGGCTCCCGTCGTGGAGATCAAGCCTAGTTTGTAAAACTTTCAACTTGTTGATCTTAGTGCATGAACCGTTGTGTTTGCCTGTGGCGTGACTTAATTGTAGCTGTCATTTCTGTCATTGTCATCTCTGTGTTACCGTCCTATCAGATTCCGACCTCCGTGAGTCGTTGTTCGTCACTGCCGCATGCTAGACTGATTGGTGCACTAGAGAGCCAGATAGCCCTCTGTGGAGGGCTAACCGAGTCTGTGTTTGTGTAACTAGCGACAGAACTGGTTTTTGATCTACACAGACCTGCCACATTAGCACAAAACACAGGTCGTCCGCATGTATAGATTTTTTTTACTTTTGTATCGAGTCTTTCCTACACAAAGTTCTATAGATTCAGAAGTATTGGAAACCTTGTTTTTGTATTTTCTGTTTTGTTTTTGTTACAATCTTCTTATGTCAGGAATTGCCTGTGTAGTTTGTTAGGATACATACTCACATATCTAACCTCAGCACCAGTGACTAGTTAACAATCTGTTGTCTTCAGTGAAATGACTGATACCCTCTTCTTGCCATTGTAATTCGGTTAGATGCTGCTCTTTGATGTGAAATTTTCAATGTTGAAAGCTGATATTCTGAAGTTCATAAAACTGAACAAAATTTTTGGCCAGAAAAGGGTTCAGTCTCTTCTTAATATGTATTCTTCCACTAAACAACAAGATAATAACATGTTATATTCTGCACAAAGGTCCTCAGAGTCCCTGTGAGAGGACTGACCTGCGGATGGCCATAGTAGCTGACCATCTGGGCCTGAGCTGGACTGGTAAGAAGCGGACACTTACTGCCACCCAGAGGGTCTGACTGGAAGTACCCTTGGAAGTGTACTTCCACAAGGAACATTACAATTCAATACAGCTCAGAGGCACACATAATCGAAAACGAAACAAAATGTAACTGTGTTAAACACAGAGATCTAATCTCTCGGCACATAGTTTGTGCGCAAATGAGTGAGTGCGCAAATACTACTGATTTTATGGTAGTAAATTCATTCGCTCAAATCAATGTAATAAGGGTCAATATGTCTCCCATTTCACTTCTGGAATATTTTTCTATATCTGACACAGTCACACAAAATTTCATCCAATTTTATGGTGGAAATTAGGGGTTACAGTCATTCAAGCTTATTCCTTAAGTGTCTAGACCACGCATGCCATCCCAGGCACCGCTGGGATCAGGCAGTGCTGTGCGGATGTGGCCTGGAAGGGTCGACTCATCCATCTTTTATGTGTTGCAGAGCTGGCCAGGGAAATGGACTTCTCTGTCGATGAAATAAATCGCATTAGAGTGGAGAACCCCAACTCGTTGACAGCACAGAGTTTCATGCTCTTAAAGAAATGGGTTAACAGAGATGGTAAAAATGCTACAAGTAAGTGTTTCTGATTAAGCTCATGAGAAGTAATTCCTGTTTGTAAGTGGAATGTTGTTCATGAGGATTTAACTACATGTGACTTACGTACATGCAGAGCCCTGGTGCGTTAATGTGTTTGAGTTTATATCCAGTGTATGTTTATTTTACATGTAATACTTAATAAGTTACGTTTGTGTGACTGAGATCTTACGTCCATCTCCCCCTTTAATGTTGTTCTTATCTTTTAGCTTGTTGCTCCCGCCTAGTAGCTACAGTAAGATGGCGAAAATATAAATGCCTGCTGAAATTTCAAATGCAAGTGTGCTTTTTAGCGTCGCTGCAGCTGTGTGATTCGTGTTTCTGTCTGCCCTCTTCCAGCGGATGCCCTAACTGCCGTGCTGACTAAGATTAATCGGATGGATATTGTGACCCTGCTGGAAGGGCCAATATTTGACTATGGTAACATTTCAGGCACAAGATGTTTTGCAGATGATAGCACTGTTTGCCGGGATCAGGCTGATGGTAAAGTTTAGCCCCATCTAGCTGACCTTTATCTTTTTCTTTCCATTTCTCTTTTAAAACTGCCTATAACTGCAGAACTTTGATCGATAAAAAAAAAAGAATTATTATTTTGGCCACCAATCAGATCTCTCCAATTCTGAGCCACACTTTTCCCTCCTGATTCTGTTTACTGACTTTTCTGAGCATGGACGGCCTGTGACTGATCAGAATGATACTAACAAACATACTTTTCGTTATTGAAATAGCAGTTTTGTAGAGAAACGTTTAGCCGCAGTTATTTTCCAGCGGTGACGTAGCTTACATCAAAACTTTGACTCACCCACCAAATGTCAAATTTTACATATGGCCTGGGTAGTGGGGGGAAGTGGGAGGCCCCTTAAGCCAATTACACACACACACACAGACATATATATATATATATATATATAATTTATGTGACGAAAGGGTGAATTAAAGCTTTGATTTAATCCACGTCTATTTTTGGTTCAATAATACTTATGTGTATTTGTATATACCATCCTATACATGACTGAAATTTGTTATGTATACCAGTGTTACCAAACCTGGTCCTCAGTGATCCTCAGACATTCCACATTTTTTCTCCCTCCCAGCTTCCAGCCCCAGGTGAGGGAGCAAAAATGTAGACTGTCTGGGAGGGTCTCTGAGGACCCGGTTGGGAAACACTGATGTATACAACTGTATACATAACATTATCTGTCATACTTGACAGTTAGCTGTTTCTTGTAGGCCAGATACTGTGCTTTGCAGGTATGCTTTTCACTACTGTAAGGTACTTTACTGAATTTAGTTCCAGCATGAAAACCATAACAATAAGATTAACTTGTTTACATCTGAATTGGTACTTCATGATTATGATAACAAACTGCTCTCTTAGCATGCAGGAACGCTCTTCCTTTAAATGGCATAGAAATCCTCTATTGTATGAAGCGGGCCTGCTATGTCACCCTTGCCTGTCCTACTGGCATGGCTGTCGCTAATAGAGGGACAACTGCTTGTCCTGTTCCCCCTCGTCCTCTCTTTCCCACTCCCTCTGAACCTTCCTGGTTAGAATGCTTTCTCTGCAAAACCCGACCCTCTGCGCCTGCTCTCCCCGCACCCTGAGTGTACCCCCCGCTGCCGTTTCCAAGCTCTGCGCTGGCCAATGGAAACTGCTTTGCCAGCCATAGCCGGCCATTTTCCTGTCCAGCCACCTCTGAAGCCCCGCCCTCTCGACCTTTCGCTGGCTCCGCCCACGGCTCTCGCTATAGACACCTTGGCAAAAAACAGCTTGACATTGTGTTGTTCTTCTGTTTATTTTCCTCGTTTTCTCACCTTTTCACAGTGAGCTTGCCAATCCCTGTCTCTCATGATCCATCATTCCCATCCTTCCTTAGCCCCCCGTCCATCTCCGGGATGTCCTTATTCCCACGCCTGTCCTCATTCACCCCCATGTCACCCTCAGCCTCTCCTCTCCCGCATTCTAAGCCATCCGTCTCAGAAACATACATTTAGACTTTGCTCAACCTTTCCTATTCCTTCATTCTAAGTTCTGTGTCTCAAAACACATCCACATCCTTCACCTTACACCTTGATTCACACACAGCGTGGATGAGCTTCCCCTCTGATTGAACTAAAAGCTGTCATGATTAATATGAACCGCCTCTCTAAAAGAACTACAGCTTCTGAAAACTTAATGCATCCCTTATAAATAATAACTTGAGAACAGTCTTTAATAGGCACAAGGCAGGTTTAAAAGCACCCTGCAATGTATGAGCACTCTTGGCTGTAAGTCATGCTGCGGTTTGAGGCGGTTCAAGGCTGTTCTTGGCTCTCCAGTCTGCTGATATGTATGCATGTGATGTCATTCTTTTTCTTTCGCTCATTTCTCATGTTGCTCCATTACAAGCACACGCTGCATTGCATAGTCCCTGTGACATGGCGCTCCATTTTGGCCCAACTGTGTTATTTCACCCAGGTTACCACAACATTGAGTTGGACCTGCAGACTCCCGTGGAGTTGAACTATGAGCCCCCCACCCCACTTCGGCACGATGATTTCTTTGGCGACGAGCCTAGTGTAGACTCTCTGGATAGAAACATCTGTAGACCCAGCAATCTGTCGCTACCCTCCCCCCTCACCCCGGCCACCGGCCCCCCCGTAGACACAGAACCCCCCACCGTCACAGCCGAAGACTCCTCCATAGGTCACCTATGCCTCAAGGGCCAAGACGAAGAGTCCCCCGAAGAAGAGGAAGAGCACGCCTACGACTCGTCTTCTCCTGCGCTTCACGAGACCTTGCGGGTGGTGGAAGAGGATATTTGTTTGGAGCAAGAACCGGACAAGGACGCCTGTAGTGCCCCAGCTGCCGTGCCTCATGCAGTGAGAGGGGGCAGTGAGTCGGGTTTTGAAGAGGAAACGGCACAGATGAAAGTGAAGTCCCAGTGGGAAGACGTTAAACCGACGGAAGGTTCAGAGGGCTTGGAAATGACAGAGGAGAGGGTGCAGGCCATTCTCTCTGAGGTCCAACAGACAGAAAAGGATATATCTTCACTTACAGGTTTGCAAACTGAGACTTCAAGTGCAAATGTGGAGTTGACCACCCCAGGTCGCAATCTGAGCTCTGACTTGGCTAACCAGCAGGAAAACAGGTATAGTTAAGTTGCAATCCCTAATTCTGTTGCCTTTTCACATGTTAAAATCTGTGGCCCTAATCATTCGGTGCTTTGCTGTCGCCCTGTAGCCAAGAGAACGCCAGTGATTCCATTACCTCACCCTCCAAAGGACAAGAAGGGAAGCCGACACAAAATGGCGAGCATCCGCCCCTGGTGGTGCCAGCTGGCTCGCTCCCCGCGGCACACGGCTCTGCCAACGGCCAGGCCCATGCGGACGCGGCGAAGCAGAAGATGGCGCAGGCTCCCGTGGTCTTCGAGGGTGAGGACAACCCCACCTCAGAGAGCAGCAAGGACGACGAGACGGTTTTGCCAGAGCTGAGAATACAGGTAAAGTTCAGGAACTGCTACCTGGTAAGCACGAGCGGTTCTAAGCTGGTTTCGTGGGTTTTGCACCCAGCTTCTGACCGGCAGGTACTGCGGAGGCGCGTATCCAGGATGAAAAGCTCTTTGATGTTACCTTTTATGTGGTCCTTTTATGTGTCATTAAACTGTCAAGATGGAATTAAACTGGAAGCAATAACAGCGTTCCCTTCAGAAGGGGTGTTAAATAATTAAATCTTACCATTCTGAACCTCCTCCTGCCTTTCTGAAAGCTCTGGAGAGCGGATCTCTTTCGGAGTGTTGAACAGGCTCCCAGAATCTTGCCCAGAGTTTCTGCTGTCGTTGGCCACTGCTGTGTAGTATCGAAACGTGACATACTTTTGTCAGGAGAGCAGAAGTAGCGAGTTCGACACGGACGAAGAAGAAACCGTCACCACCCGGGTAATTCGGCGACGGGTGATCTTGAAGGTATCCTGTTTGTGAGGTCCTGCCCCAAGTCCCACCGTCCAAGTGTTTGTAGTATGGTCAGTTTGCTGTGAAGCGGGCCGTGTGACCATACGCTTGGTGTGATGCATTTCCTGTGCTCTGGTAGCCCTTTACCCCAGGCAACTGGCATGTTTACACCTAGCCACATCTGTCAGGTTTATTCAGTCTCTTTCTCACTGCCTTATCTCCTTTCTGCCCCATGGGGACACGGGGGCAGCCGTGTCCTCCATCTGTGCTGGAAATGCGCCAGTAGTTGTTTCGCTTTGCATTTTTTCAGTGTCTGTTGGGTGTGCAAAAAATATACGCCAGTCTCCATGAAATGGGAAGCTCTCTGGAACTGTGGAGATCCCATGAACTAAATCCATTAAGCTTTCAAAAAGTATTGCAGGAACAGCATTCCTGGTCCGTAATTACATTTTGTGGTACTTTTTTTTGCCCACCCTTGGCTTGTGTTGTACTGCGCATCTTATAGTATTGAAATTTAAGATCCCCATTCTTATGAAGTCCACCTTTAACCAGGAACTTTGGACAACCAAACATTGGACAACAGAAATTCTGAATAACTATTCTATGTGGCCTAATGGTCCAAAATAAAGTAGCAACAGATGATACGGTGGACATCGACATTCCAAAGGAGTCAATACCGAGGAGATTAGTGGGGATCCTAAAAGTCTTTGGATGTTTAGAGAGCTCATGTTCCTCAAAAGTTAGTGCAGCAAGAGCACTATCTGTGTTCTAATGTCCGTCCTGTAGGGAGAGCAGGCGAAAAATGTCCCTGGAGAATCAGTGACAGAGGAGCAATTCACGGATGAGGATGGTAACGTCATCACCAGAAAAGTAAAGTCCACCCTCTCGTCATCTGTGTGACATCACCTGGGCGCTATTCACCTCCCCCTGTGTCTGGGTGACAGGACTGTACCCCCCCCCCCCCCCCCCCCCCCCCCCCCCCCCCCCCCCCCCCCCACCCCCCCCCCCCCCCCCCCCTACGCCCACACCCCGCCGGAAG
>JAODKM010000040.1:10638905-10652797 GCA_026780845.1 Petrocephalus sullivani | reverse complement strand
AGGCCGTCTCCAAGGAGAAGCAACAGCCCAGATAAGTTCAAGCGCCCCACCCCACCACCCTCCCCCAACACGCAGCCCGGGACACAGCCACCGCCCCCCCCGCCGCCTCCGGCCCAGCCTGTGCCTAGCCTGCCCCCCATGTCCCAGGCGGCTGCCCCCGCGCACCCTCCGTTGCAGCCGTAGTGCATGGGCAGAGTGGACTTGACAGAGCACGTTACTAAAAGCCAAAGGCTTACCTTACAAGTATGGAGTTGACTTACTTGCACTGAGATTACATAGGTTTCACTGTTAACTGTGTTGTAAATGTTTGTTTAGAATGCAGCCGGTGTTGTGACACTACAACACTAAACCTAACAACATTCTTGTCAGTGCTTACTGGAACAACGCGTGTTTGGTATATATATATATATAAATATATAAATATAATAATTATTATTTTCCCCTTGGGTCTGAAACATTTCCGCTTGGTCTACAGTACGGTATTGCAATGAAGAAAATTCTAATGTTGAATCTCAATGGCTTTTAAGTTTTATTTGGGGGAAAAAGGGAACCTATATCTCTCTTCAGCTTGGCTGGATGGCAGAAGTGGTTAAGCGTTGGTGTGCAAAGGGCTTGTAAGGTTTTCTGGTATTTTCCTGAGCACTATTGGCATTGGCAGTGACATTACACATGCACAAAGGTACCGAGGACACTGACTATGAGCAGTGATTAAAACGTACAATCTCGTCCAGTTCGAGGCTTAAGCCCAAGTGTGTGTTTACCAGACGGCGGGCATTTCCAGTTGGAGAAACGCACCCATTCTCTATACAAACATGCAGCAAAATTCAGATCAAGTGAAAGGTACTGAAGCTTAATATGTGATATTTTTTTTCGGGGGGGGGGAATGATGTATGTAATTGATTTCTGTGTTTTAAATGTGGAATCTTCCAGAACTACGCAGGTAACTATAGAGGGCTAGTCCTCCAATGGGTTTCGACATCTGAAAAGGGATGCTGTCGTTTTTGTAGGATTGTCCTCGTCAGAATCAAACTTTGAGTGAATGAGCACGCCAATGCTTCGACTCCCAATTTAAACCAATCCAACATTGCGTTAACATGAAGGCTTTGTACTTCCTGCAGGAAATGCGAGCCGTTTCGCGTTGGTTGTGCTGATTATATGGAGAGACAGTCATGATTAGTGTATGCTGCTTGCAGGGTTTTCTCAGAGTTTCTCTCTGCTTGGTTTGCTGCCCATTACATACAAACCTATCTAAATCCGTTTGACCTAAAAGCAAAGTATATACCATATATATGTATAAAATTATATATTTGAAACTGAATTTCATCAACTCATCACAGATATGCCATATGCAGCATCAGCTACCACCACTGTGATTTTGCAGAATCTTTACACCATGGCGCCATCCACATCTAAAAATAATATTGCTGCAGTGTATAGGCCTACTTGCAATAATGGCATGAGAGAACATTCTATGTTAGGGCAAGTGTATTTTTTTTGTAAGAGATGCAGAATTTGTGAAGGTGTCATTTTAAAGTGTTTGAAATCTCAGCTGTAGTTAGTACTTGTGAATGAATAGTCTTAAGATTCGCTTCCCTCTTTCATGTTGATGGTCGACCTTGGCCTCTTGTGTCGTGAATTTATTTGGGGGGGAGGTTCACTTGCTTCCTCTTTACCTTTTATCAGCTCCAAAAAAAAATCAAGCACTTGCACCAATTCATGTTGAATTACAGCTGCACGATTTAGGCTAAAGCAAAAAAGCTGGACATCTAAGTAGTTTAAGCCATTCAGGCACAGATATTTGGCAATCTCTTGATTTGTCATTTTCCTGAAATGCGCTAGTTGAAATAGAGTTCTGAGGTTCAAGTACCCAGCTCACCAGTTGCACCTCGTCATAACCTCCTTCCCTGTATTAACATGTCATTCTTGGGGACTATTTCATTTGACCCTTGGCTTGGGCAGGTAGCTTTTTTGGCCATCAGTGGTGAATTTAATCCAAAACACCACAAAGACAAACTTTTTTTTTTTTTTTTTACCGTCTTGTTTTCTTTTCAATTTTATTTTGTGTATATATACTCATGAAGGGTTGGGGGGAACCTCATTTAAAAAGGAGTTCATGAACATTTCAGAGCTTAAATTCATTCAGTTGAGTATTTTCTGTTTGAATTGTTTGCTGTTGTGGGGGTTTGCTTCTCTTTGAGACTGTTGACAAATGAATGTAAAGTTTGCTCATGTTTTACTGCTATCATTAATGGATGAAACACCCTTGAGCCTTAACTCACTGTGGTATTGCTACATGTAAGCATTATCTAGCTTTTTTTTTTTCCCTACATCGAATAATTAAAGCCTTAATCTGTGGTCTGAGAGGTGCTTTGGATATAAATGCTCTTGTAGTTTCTCTGTTCAGCCAGTGTTTGGCTTGACTACAGTCCATCAGTACCATAACGGCGTGGTTGCCACATCCAGTGATGCACGTGGAGGAAGGAGACCCGGCAGGTCCACCCTAGAACACACGCCCAGCGGTGCCACCTGGTACCAATTTCCGCCGCTGTGGCACCCCAACTTCTGTCTGCTTCCGTTCATTCCATATTGGTAAATCTCAAAGACCTGCACCCACAAAACTGTTTTGCACAGGCATTTCTATTCATTCGGCATATCCGTCAACAAGCGCATCACTAATGAGTGCATCGATGGTACGAAAAGGCTTTTTTTCTGCTCAGGTGCCAATTTGCCTGTCAGAGATCCGACCTCCTTTCAAGGGGATTACCCTCGTTGCACACTTACGACCCCAACACACTGGGCTTTCATTCTCCAGGGTTTTTTTTTTTTTTTACAAAAGATACTTCTTTCTTCAAAAAAGTTAATCATGCTAAATAGAAGCTTGGTGTTTTGTTTGTGCTGCTTCAGTTGCTCACAGGTAAACTAGAAAACTGTTTACAGGAGTTGCTTTTTTGTTACTCAATTCCATATGAGAATTACAGTTCATCATTCATCTATTATGACTTATTAAATTCAGAAACGCTCGTGTTGCTTTCAACCACACATACTGCCTCCTTATTTAAGGGCAACTAGCCAACAAACCTGCTTGTATGTCCTTTGATGGCCCCAAATCTTGTAATGAATTTTTGATTTAGTAAGAGGTCACCTGGAACAAGATGTATCACGGCAAGACCCTAGCTTGTTTTTAAAACCTTGTGCTTCTTACCCATAATGCATTGCAGAGGTAGGTCCATTTGCTACTTATCAATATCACAATGTCAACCTTTTCTTTTTTTTAAGGGTGCTTTTTCCATTGATGTGCAAAAACTCATTGGGTTAAATTTTGTGTAGTTAAACCTGTGACATCAGTATGTTTCAGCATTTAACTACTCAAATCATCATTGAAGTACTCTAGATACGGTACTTGCTATATTCTTGCACTAAAACTGTTTGAATTAAGGGAATTTTCTTTATAAAAATGCTATCAAACCAATTTTGAGGTTCTTTTAACCGTGGTATTTTGTCTCAATTGAAAAATCCAAAAATGGCTGCATCAATGATTAAGGTACATAGTGCATGTTTTCCAAATCCATTCGCTGAATAATTTATTCCTAGGGCCTTGTTTACTTGTCTTGCCCATAATCTATTTTTACTATACCACTATGAATATCATGGATAAATTAGATCACTGTTAAACAAATTGACCTTTCAATTAAAGTGCATTTTAATTTTATCCACATGAAAACTGCTTTTAAATATAGAGGTCTTTGTATTGTGTATCTTAGAATATTGCATTTCTAAGTACTAAAACCTGTGGCTAAAATTGTAGAGCCATAGGTAAATGTAGCTTTCCCTGTCGTTTCCAAACCATGCTACGATCATGAACTACCTGCTTGACACAACCAAGGAGGACAGGCTTCCGGGACCTGCTGTATCTATAAGTTCTAAAGAAAGATATATGGTCAATTAACCAACCATGGAAACTCATTTTCCCCCGATCATGTAAGATCCATTTGTTTCAACATCGACAATTTTATATTACTCCTGGTCTTTTCACTCTCATGGTATAACATAGCTGGGCAGCTGTTCTTTTGGATAGGAGAGTCTGATATGTACCTGAAGCTTCACGGCAATTACATGAGTGTCAAAAGATACAGAAGAAACCTTAACATTTTTCTAAAAGTACGAATTTGTATCCTTTTGCGTATGTACCATCTCCTCGTTTCAAAGCAGAGGTTGACATCGAGGTTACTTGGTAAAGCAGTCAGTGCTCAGGTCAGGTGCAGGTCAAGTGTATGTTCTTCCAGCAATTGTGACTGCTGCCAACACTAACATTGAAGTACAGGACCCTCTGTTCCCCAAACAGCTTCAGCCAAGTGGGATCAAATCCACAGAACTCCATTTTCACTAACTGAGGTTGTACTCCCAAAGTCAACATTTACACCAGTAGATGAGTGATCACATGTACCATTGTCAGGTTATCAGGATTTGCCTACTCCTGAGCTCCAACCCTGTATATATGTAAAAGCCTGCACACACCAGCAAAGCTACGAATATGCTTATATTTAAAAATACTTGACTGTCAAATATCAGCAGCTTTTGTGCAGTGTAAGTGCAGTAATAGCAAATTGTCAACAGTGGATGATCAACTTATTGATCTGATGCCTTTCTATTGTGTCATTATAAGATTTCACATGACACTGATACTGATAGTTTCCATCTCAATCACAGAAATTGTCCCGTTTCTGGGTGCCACATGTGACGCGTTTGCTTCCCAGCGAACGGCAATTTTTCCATCTGCGCTCTATGGGTAGAGTTTATGGCGGCTTGGTGAATGTTAATTAGCAAGACAGACATTAAGTCATACCAGCAAAGCTTTGACAAAGCCGGCTGTGCGCTCTCTGCCCCGATTAATTTACTTCAAAGCTAGATAGATGTGAATTCTTTGTGCAAATGTTTCTTGCTTGATTGATTTTTTTTTAAGTAAAATACATAAATAGTACAATACATAATAGTTATCTCCATCATAACATCCTTAATCTTCATGTAACCGACCTACTCTGACCATTTCAACTTACCGTACTCACAGTCTTGGGACGCCTGCTTCATTCAGTAAAAATATTTCAGATTTCTTGGTTTCATAAATGTTTTTTTTTTGTTTTCAAAAAATACCTATCCCATTACAAACAACCTGTAGGTTTAAGTAAAATATTCAAGCAGTAATACAATGAAACTCAAATTATAGTTCTAAAACAGCTATTCTGAGTTAAGTCCATTGACAAGCAGTCTGATTGGGTGCTTTTTAATTAGTAACACCTTTACATGAAATGCCAAACATTTGTGCCTAGTATCCTTTTGGGAGCCAATGACTCCAGTTGCAATTAATAGCAAAATTACAAGAACAGAACTGAATGAGTTAGTTAAAAAAATAGCATTTCAGCATTGTTACTGAACTAAGCAAGGATCCCCTCACATTCTGCGAGCACTGTATATAGCACAGATAGGCCTATAAATAACTGATATAACTTACATACATAGTCTAACTTGACTACATTGACTGAATCAGGGAAACATCTTGTATGTCAATATAAAAGGGCATGCTTATTAGTTTCAGAAAAATGTCTTGCAGAATCAACCTATATGACCAGTCCATACATTAATGTTTTAGATTCATTAAAAAGTGCAGGAAAAGATTTACTTTTTGGGGGGAGAAACATTACCCTAGGCACAGACTGACAACCTGAAATGGCATAAGATACTGACACACATATACATAAAAGCATAAAGTCAACTTCAGCAGAACAGCTTATGAAAATTTATCAGGGCTGGTCAAGCCCATAGGTGGCTGTCTAGGGCGTCAACTCAGTCAGCCTATTTCACTCTGTCTTGGTCGATGAACTCTGCACAATTTTTGCTTGTAACGGGTATCAAAATTCATGCAGTTAAATGCAGTTTCGAAGAAATTGACCGTCATGACTTAAAAGCACCTGTTTATTAGATTAGGCCTATATTATTATAATTTGTAATTGTTTTATTGTTTCAGTATATAAAATGTTACGTATTTTTTGTTGCGTTATTACACATATTAAACAATAAACAATGAGAAATTATTTATTCACTCGTTGTTCACTTTATTTCTTCATTTGTCATTTGCTAATATTTTTTGTCAGCGGCTATAATGGCCGGGGGGCTAGCAGTGATGCTCGCTTAGGGCCCCCGATCGACTAGGAAAGGCCCTGGACTAAGCAAGCACTTAAGATGCTAGAGTCTAATACTGTTGGATACAAAACTATGGCAAAAGTTGGAATGCCCTTGAATGGTATCGAGTGAATTGTCTCATAGTGCATAGACATCATTCTTTGTCAATGCCCCCCTCCCCCGAGTTGGCTATACCAACATCAGTACTAGCCTAAATGGACTTAAATAACTTGTGCGCTAGTCAGTACAACTCTTCCCTGAGGAACTGGGAAGACGCCAGAGGTAGGAACTTGAGTCACTGACTCACAACCTGACTCAGGCTAAAGTCACAAATTTGATGACTCAACTCTGATGGAAACACCTGGACTATATGACTGGGGAAGACATGAGGTTACAGTGCTCCTCTGCATACCATAATGTTAATCTACTGTAGGCATTTGCATCTGGCTGAGTAAAAGGTCTCCTGAGATATTTTGTTGGAAAGATGCATCACACTTGTGTCTTTTCAACCTCTGCCTATTAAAGACTTAACCTATAACGTACTGTGGCATTTTTTTGCTGCAGTAAGTTTTAATCACTAAAGGTATAAAAAAAATACTCACCTAGGAGGGACTCAAGTTACATGACTCACAACTCGACTTGGACTTGAGTCTCAAATTTGATGACTTGTGACTTGACTAGGACTTAAGGGCACATGACTGGAGACTTGACTCGGACTCGCCAAGGAGTACCTTGTTTCCATCCCTGGAAGATGGAAGATGCTCTTCAACTAAAAGAATGGTACAAAATTTTCAAAGGATATTTTCTATGTTCCGAATAAACTTTTTTCCTGGTCTCCTCTGGCACAACAATATAAGATCAATAGATTCGGCCGGTCTGCAGGTATATAACCGCCATTGTCATAAATAAGGTTAAAAACCAGTGTGTGTGGAATTTTAGATTTCGATTAAGGAAAATAAGTGGCAGGTGGGTGATAAGTGATATACAGAAGTAATTGTTAACATGTTTTCCCCTTCAGCAAGATAACAACAAATAAAGCGCAATGCTTTGATCATGCTTGGGACAACGGATACTGTAAGCATCGTATACATCACATTTCATCCGGACCAGCGAAAACAGCTTCAAACCGGTTTCCAGCGCTGCCAACAAAAGCGACACTTAACTGGGCTCCAGTCCAGTGTGCTCTTCCTAGCCGGTGATGGTGGTTTCATGTAGTCTGAAGGTTTAACGCCGGATGGCTGCGTTTCGTAGACTGCGTCTGCGTCTAAATGAAAAATTCAGTGGAACCACTTTTCTTTAGCAGTATGATAGGCAAATCGAAATTAATGACTGCTGATCAAGCTCGTCAGCTACTTTACCTTCGCCTCGGTCGCAATTAGTAAACTTCAGCCGGCGCGTAAGATCGGAAAGGTAAGACAGTTAACTGCGGCTGATTATACAATAACTGATGTAAACGGGATTAGAGGGACTCTAACTTAACTGGTTATGTAGTACAGCATATTGTCGGGAAAATTATATGTATATAAATAAGAATAATGTGCTTCAGAAAATTAGTATGTTTCATCTAGAGGGATGCACTCGGGTTTCGCTAAGAAAACTCATGCTTGGAGATATTCCGGCAAATAGTATATATAATTAAGAAGAATTCGGTTAAATCTTAGTGTAATCGGAGCTAATGATGCCCTTAGCTGTAAGGATCCGTCCCATACTGACGCCTTCTGTCCGCGGAAGAGCCGACGGCGCGGAATAACCAGAGCGCAGGAAAGTTTGTAACACGCCGTTTTGGCATCATTGACACCATTTAACAGTTTCCACTTTAACAAAATATGTGATTTTCATCTTTACGCGACTCGCATTATTCTATTCTTCAGAATAACACACAAAGGATCTTTGTCCGTTTATAACCGATACTTTAAGCATGTTGCACGACACGCAGGAGAACTGGTAACATTTCACGGGGCACAAAAACTGTACTATTATACTGATACTTATGTATTAATTAACCACAAACTAAGTCTTAGTTACATGCTGAACCCATGTTAATTCAACATTAATCGCGACGCACGTTTCGTCTCCAGCTTGTACTATAGTTTTTTGTTATATGTTAGTACTGAAAACTCACGTGAGATACTGATGGCAAGTTTGTTCATCATTAACAACTCGTATATTAAACGCATCTTTAGTCTCAAATAGCTATTACATTTGGTCGTGATTAGTTAATATCATGTACTTCGGTAGTGACAGAGTTATTACTAAGTATTTGTACCCCGTCAAGTAAAGTGTTACCGGAAAACTTAATGCAAAGTAGCACGTATATGTATGCATGCGTACTCTGCATGGCATAAAAGCCTGGTTGTAAGAAAAAAGTTCGCGAAATAAGTCGAAACTTACACAAAGCAGATTACTTCCCTAGCTGTCAGGCACTGTGGGGTAAGGTCAGATATAAATATCTGCGCATATGTTTTTTCTGTTCAGTGCCCTACTTTTGTTGTGATTAGTAATGTGGCATGCATTCTAGCTGACCGTCTACCGTAATTTGGCCGCTTGTTATTGTAGCTGTCTTCTTTTGATGCAGGGAATTCTGCTGTGACTATCTCACGGGATGGAGCTGCCTAACACAGACAAAGCTCCAGATGGAGGCTGGGGTTGGATCATTGTGCTGGTGTCCTTCATGGCCCAGCTGCTTGCATATGGACCGACGCAGGCGGTGGGTGTTCTCTACCCAGAGTGGCTCGCTGTCTTCCAGGAGGGAAAGGGACTGACGGCTTGGGTCGGTTCCCTCGTGTCTGGTATCGGACTTGTTGCCAGTGAGTATACTGCACCCCCTTTTTCCGATATGTTTTCAGACATGGGAAATACAGGAATTTAGCTGTCACACAAAAGGGGGCAGAATTCTGATTAAATTAAGGTGAGACTGAGATGAATCACATTTCAGCATAACTATTCACCAATGAGGTATATTTATTGTTGCACCAGAAGCCTAATGCAATGGCCGCAATTATCTAAGAATAATTGTCACTCCAATTAAGTGTCTGGAAGATCCACCAAGAGAAGGAATCACTATGGTTACCACCAGCTGCTTCGAGGACTGTATAGTCCATCTATCATGAAAAGTTGTGGGTTATTATGTTACTGAAAGAGATTGCTGATATTTAGTACCACATGGGATTGACCATTACCCTTTAGGTGCTTGGGGGTTATAGTGCAAAAAAAATCACTTTTAATGTCTGACCTGTGCAGTTTTCTTATCTGTTGCTTCAGAAAGTGGTAATAAGCACTTTGATTTATGACCGGACATTCGCCGGCCTGGTGCGCTGTGTAATGTGCGCTATGCTGACTGCGGGATTTTTTTTTTGTGACGCTTGCCAAACCATGAAAGCAGTCTGTGACGATCACAAACATCTTTGTATTGGTTTCGTTTCAGGAAAGTCAGACGGAGCGTTAGATGATGTCACAATATTAATATTACAAGGTTGCTGGAAACAGTGGTGTCCGTCGGTGGCAGGTTTCCTAATAATGCATTTCTCCCGGTGCATCGAGCATTCCGTTTCGCGGTGAGGGTGCAAAGCAGCGGCAAAACCTCTTTTGTTATTCTTCCCCATTCCTTTGTTGGAGTCTCTTTGCCTTTTTATCTCCAACTGATGGATTTCTTTGGCTTCCTTCATAAAGGTCACAATATCTTATTGTGTACACACTAGGCAAACAGCCACGAGAACTGACAAAAAAGGTACATACCTGGTGCAGTTTTTTTCCCCATAGGTACAAACAACATTAATAGATACTTTATTGATCTCTGTGGGGAAATTCTCCCCCAATCTTACTGTCCATGAGAGCAAGCTTGGCTGTGAAGAGCAGCTACCTCTTGGGGTCCCAGGGAGCTGGGGGTTAAGGGCCTTACTCAAGGGCCCACAGACATGCCAAGGCCTTGCTTGGACTAGCAACTTTCAGATCACAGGCTCAGAGGCTTAACCCACTGAGCCACACACTACCCCACCATGTACCCCCAATGGTACAAAAATGTTCACCAGAGTCTGCTTCTGTACCTAAAGAGCTAAGGTACAACTGGCAAACCCTTCAGGGTACAGCCCCAGTGACAAGTGATTGTACCCTGTTACTCGATGTAATAAAACCACATTATGTAATAACTTGACAAAATGTAACAAATTTTCGCTTCATTCTGTGATAAACGGTTTATTACAAGATGCAGCAGATTTATAGTTCTTACACGATGAAGTGATAATTTATTACATTTTATCGTTATTACATAATGTGGCATTACCCTCAAAGGTACAGATTAGGACAGTGTAGTCAGTCGAGATGGTAAATAAAGCAAGTCTAAAAACTTCTGAAGACGACGTTCTTCTTCAGGGTGCTGCGGTGGGTTTGCATAGCGTTGAAATTTCAGAATCAGTTTTTATTGGCCAAGTAAGGTCACACTTAGAAGGAGTTTGACTCGGCATTTGCATTGAGAACCACACAAACAAGAGAATAACTACAATAAAGGGCAATATGTAGCATTAAACTGAAATTCCTGTATGACTGTGCAGTGAACAGTGTGTAACAAGATAAGCAATATACACAATATATAGCAGTATACAATATACAGCAATATACAATATACATAACATAATGAGCTGTGAAATGAAATTTCACATGGGGTTTGAGTCCCACCATCACTATCTGTATGCGAGATTTGGAGAGTTCTCCCTAAGTTGGAGGAGAAAACCCAGGTAGACCAAAGGTGTTTAGATGAAGTAGTATCTAAATTTCTGGAGTCCTGGTGAAATGGTTTCTTGTCTGGGGGGGTTTCCAGGCCTGTGCTGCCCGGTATGGTTAACCCTTTACTCGATAGTTTGGTGGCATCTTGCTTCTCTGTGTGTCCACAGGTCCCGTGTTCAGTGCCTGTGTAATGAACTTCGGTGCAAGACCCGTCACGATTTTCAGCGGAGTCATGGTGTCGGGTGGCCTGATGCTCAGCGCGTTTACCCCTAATGTCCCATTCCTCATCTTCTCCTACGGAATTGTAGTTGGTGCGTGCGACCGTCATGCCTTTTGTGTCTCGTCTCTCTTGTCCTTCAAGGTCCCAGTGTCTGGTCATCCATGGTGTCAACTCCGCAAGCACGTAAAAATGTTGTGTCCGGAAAAAAAAGCAGAATGATTTCCACACGTTTGATTGTAAAAATGACTTATTCGTTAAAATCCTGTAGTGGCATTGTTTACCATGTGTAAGTAATGACATTTGTCAGCTAGGGATGAGTACATATGCAGAAGGCAGATATGAACATGTTGCATAGAATAATCATTTTCAGCTCTGTTGTGAATATTTAAAATTGTTACTAATTAATGATTTCTAGAGCTTAAAGAAACAGTTATCTTGTGATCCATCAGGACTGGAACTGCCCAATCAATTACAGTGTTCCTCTGTATTAGGTTTCCGTATTGTTCGTCATATTCATATTTGTGATATTTATTTTAAATGCTTTTCCCTTTTAATACAGGTCTGGGCTGTGGCCTTGTTCATGCTGCTACGGTAACCATGACCTGCCAGTATTTTGACAAGAAACGTGGTCTTGCCCTGGGAATTGTGACTACAGGTACCCAGCTTTTTTTTTCCTTAGGCATTTCTGATATTGGCCTCTCTACATTAATGTATTTAGCACAGCATTTTTTCCAGAAGCATTCTTGACACATATGAATCATATGTGAGTATCTCACAGATGTTTGTGCCTTGCAGGGACCAACGTTGGTGGATTCTTGTTTGCTACCGCTCAAGTTGAGCTTGTAGAACTTTATGGACTCGAATGGTGTCTGCTGATTGTTGGGGCCCTTGCCCTGAACCTTATAGCTTGTGCTGGTCCAATGAGGCCCCTACATGTACCAGGCTACTTCCTTAAACAGAAAGCGGCATTGCAGCGAGCCCAAGAGCTGGTTCCCACTCTATTGGAGAAGCCCCCTGTAACGGTTGACCCCATTAATACCGCGGGGTCCGATGAGAAGAGCTTGACAGCTTCCGGCCCCAAAGTCCACAGGAAAGCGGAAACGGAGCACAGTGAGAAGCAGCTTATTAGTTACAACCTGTTGAAGCTCATCAAGGATGCACAGCAGGCCTACTCCAAATACATTCATGCCACAAGCAGGTTCTTACAGGATCGAGTCTTCATGTCGCTCTGTTTTAGTCTCTTTCTGTTCAGTCTTGGTGCCTCTCCACCTGTGTTATTCATGGAGGATGTGGCCCAGAGCAAAGGACTAATCGAAGGCATCAGCGCCATACCTCTAGTCTCCATCGTGTCCATCACTACCGGCCTGGGCAAGCTGGCTTTGGGCATGATCGCGGACGTCAGGTGGATCAGTGTCGTGCACCTATACTTACTCACGCTGGTGGGCGCGGGGGCCACCCTTCTTGTCATTCCTGCATGCGAGAGCTACATCAGCCTCCAGATTATCTCGGTGGTGCTTGGATTTTTCTCTGGCAATTGGGGTATCACACCCTACATCACGGCCAAAATTGCTGGGCTCGAAGCACTAAGTCAAGCCTATGGGATCCTGATGTTCTTTGGCGGGCTTGGGACTATGCTTGGTGCTCCAGTTGTAGGTAAGGTGCTCATTCCCATCTGAACTCTTACCGTATCTTTGTGTTGTCAATATTTCAGTTCCAATGTGCAAATATGTGAGCTCTGTATAGACTAGACCAGTGTTTTCCAATCCAGCCCTTGGGGGCCCTCAGACAGTTCACATTTTTGCTCCCTCTGGGACCTAGGAGGGAGCTAAAATGTGGACTGCATGGGGGTCCCCGGGGACTAGGTTGGGGAATACTGAACTAGGAAATGTTTCCATTTGATAAAATAACCAACTGTCCGCTGTTACGTGTTTTTGCCTTCTCGAAGTCCTTGACTTTATGCTAAGACTAAAGTAGCTCTGTCTCCTTTGTTTCCAGGCTGGTTCTTCGACTGGACGCAGTCCTATGACTTTGCTTTCTTCTTCAGTGGGGGGTGTGTGCTGCTTGGAGCTTGCGGCCTGTTTCTGTCCTTGCTGCCTTGCTGGGGCAAATGCAAGACGGAGAACTGGGTGCCTGACAGCGAGCGCTCTGTGAGCTGCCAGAAGATCGCATCTGTGGTGTGACAGCCCGCTTGCACCAGAGGTGGCATTTTGATGATACTTTTTTTTACCTTTCTTTGTTCGGCCATCCGTCTTCCAGACTTATTCAGTTCAGGGTTGATAGGGGGCCTTTCCAAGAAGTGTAAGGCCAGGAAACACCCTGGATGGGATGTCTGCCCATTGGCGGTGACACACAAGGAGCGATTTAGAGACACCTGGATTCCTAACTGCGTCTGGAGCAGGGGTGAAAACCCTAAAGCGTGGGAAGAACATCCAAACTGCAGAGCATGGGACAGGATTCGGACCCACAGCCCTGGTGGTGTGAGGCGACATTGCCACAGACAGTGTGCTCCTTTGGACGTTGGCGTTGGCCACTGAATCTGAACTCTACACAATTTACTATACAGGGTTCTTATTTTTTTTTCCACTTGACCTTTTTAAGATTCTGGTATAGCTGCCAGGGCCCTGTTTTAAGGGGTTCTGATGCACAAAGGCCATATGTATGTCTGTTTTTTTCTAACCTTTTTGCGTTATTGTCAGTCAAACAATATACAGTCGGACCTCGCTAAGTCGAACTCAACGGGACCAAAAAAAAAATTCGACTTAGGGAGTTTTCGAGTTAG
>JAODKM010000040.1:10598080-10628087 GCA_026780845.1 Petrocephalus sullivani | reverse complement strand
CCCCCCCTCCCCCATGGGTATGTCCCAATTCTGCACTCACACGAGACGCCGCATGGGGGTCTGATGCATCGCTGCGAGCTGCCTGTGCCAAAACACTTTTGCCCGTAAGTGCAAAGAAAGTGTGTCTGTATTTTAATCAGCCGTATATAAAAGGGGATATGGGTCAGTGGGTCAAAGAGCAGCTTTTGTTTACTCTTATCTGTTCTTAAAGGGAAGGTGCCACCTTGATGCATGTCAATATTTCTGCTTGGTATTACTAGCTAATAATAATACTGTTACAGGTATTACTTTCACAGGTATTACTTTTTTTACTTCCATTACTTCAGCAGATGAGGATAGGGCTGATATTGTCCTACTTTCATCTAACTTGTACTTTTTTAGACCCATGACTTATGCAAAAGTTGCAGTTGATTTAGCGACTGGAGGGAGAAATAGGTTTCCTGGAAGAGAGTCATGGAAGGAGAGAGAGAGCGAGAGGGAGAGCGAGGCATGCAGGGTGCCGGTGGTAGTAACATACCACTGCCTTTGACAGGTCAGGTGACTGGGGTAAGAACTGCTGCAAAACTGCTCTGAAGCTCCGGGCGGCAACTTTGAACCGCTGTGAGCTTTGAACTTTTCGGTCACATTTCGCATTTCGAAAGGGGAGCTGGTCCCGACAGCCATTTCGGAACACGTTTAGCCGCATGCACCGACAAAATCTGGGCCCCAGTCTTTGTAATCCAGGCCATAGAACAAAAAAGCCTGCTGGCTAGATAAATAATGTATGAGCTTAATAATGAGAAGAGGTAGATTCAGAAGTGCCACTGGGTAATGGACCTTTCCTGATGACAAACGTCTGAGACTAGCACTGGAGGGTTAAGCACTTCCACTGGGAAGGTTTTAAAGATGTAGGAGAGCTGTATAAAAATATATTTCTTGTGATTTACCCGTATACAAAATCATATCTTTCATAATATAGCTATAAAATTCAAATATAAAATACAAAAAGGGCTGCAGTATATATTTTTTAAGTGTCTGTTATGCAAGTTTATTAGAAAGTTCAAGGAAGGAGTCATTAAGCAGGAGGTGGAGGTTCCATAATGGATTTACTTCCCCTGTCTGACTCTGCGTCTCCCACAACAGACCCCCGGGCAGTTGTCAGAGCGCTGACCCTGGAGGGGGAAGGCTGCGAGAGTCAGCCAGCCCCCGGGCCCAGCCGCCTGCTGCACCACATCACGGACGGCGGGAGCCCCCTGCCATCGCCGCGCTGCCCGAGCTTTAGCCTCAGCCTGCGCTTCAACACTGACCCGGAGGTGGCACCGTCGCCACCTTGCGCTCAGCAGTTCATCATGTAAGAGGGCGACACATGGTGCAAGGTGCAACGCCTCACTCTGGGCACTCAGGTTTCTAGGGGTCTGGGAAAGCCCTCTAGTGTCGCAGGGACCC
The DNA here is from genome assembly GCA_026780845.1 of Petrocephalus sullivani. Lineage (NCBI taxonomy): Eukaryota > Metazoa > Chordata > Actinopteri > Osteoglossiformes > Mormyridae > Petrocephalus > Petrocephalus sullivani. The sequence continues at coordinate 10,626,662 of JAODKM010000040.1, read as the reverse complement.
GAAAACCACACTAGTTTAGAATGGTATAAATTACTGAAAAAATAAGTTATCTGACCACAGTTTTTTGGGAGTTGACTGAATTTCTATCCCTTTCACAAACACCGACTCTGGCACACCCACTGCTCCCCAGCCCGCCCCACCCATAGCCAGACGGCTTAAGGTAACAGCAGGTCCGCTCCCAGAAACGCTGAGAAATCTCCTGCAATTGGCATCTAGCGCCTTGGCCTGTTTGTTTTAGCCCCTGTTGATTCCTAGCTCATTTGTTTCCTCTGTTTACATTTCATAGGGATTAATTTCACTGGAAAATAATAATAATAGTAAAATAGTCCTCGAGAGATATGGGTATTTAGGAAATACTTATTTCTTATAGTTATTAGATATTTAAATACTGATATTTTAGTTATAAAACTGTATGTTGGGCTGCTTATGTTTGCATTGAATGTGCATTCTGTATTTGTAGTATCGTGACTTTGCACATGTACGTGCGATTGTCTCTGTGTGAATGAACCTAGCACTCTCTGGTAACACAAGTCCTGCCTGCCTCAGGGCTCGCGGCATTGACAGAACTGAACCACCAGAGGGCGCCAAAGACACGCTGTCGATCGCCCTGCTTACGAAACACATCCAGACCGTCAAGAAGAAAATTCGCAAGTTTGAAGAGAGGTTTGAGCAGGAGAAGAAGTACATGGTATGTGCAACATCCAAACTCGTTGGGGAAGGGGAATTACAGAATAATTCCATCAGTTACCATATGGCACTAAAATTCCAGACCAAGATTTTGCTTCAACCATACAGTTGAACATAAAGAGTCACATTCAGAGGTTTTCATTGGTTGAAAGAAAATGTTTGGATATTAATTTTATGGACCTTGAGTTTCCACCTCTGGCACTACTGGTGCCGGGGCACAAATCTACTCTGAATAGCCTGTTGTTTACCTATTGTGAATATGTATCTATGCACGGGAGTACTCTGCAAATTTTAATAACACCACACATTTGTCATTTAATATAACTATATAAGACATGAGCTACATTATTCCAATCTCAATGGAATCATGGTCTTTTGACTCCAGTGCAAAAAGAAAAATAATATTTAAATTAGTTATTTGTGAAACACAGAGAAATGCATTTGATCATTTGTGTTGAACGTAGACTTTATGGAAAATGAATGAACTAGATGGATGGAAGTCCCCTTATTAGGGGTCCAAGGAGCACAGCTGCTGGACCGCTATTGTTTTTGTCATGAATATAAATGAGTGGAATTGCAATTTTAAATGTAAAAGAATAAAAAACATGTCTTAACTTCTAAATGCCTGATTTTCTACACTTAAAACACTGCAGCTGTATCAGAATATTGTTGGACTAGTAGGCATTTTTGGGAAACGCTGTCCTATCTGGAAGTATTTATTAAAATTCCCAAATTCTAATGGCACAACAATAGTTTTAGTTCATACCTCAAAGCCAAGCTGCACTGGTTATATCAAGCTCAAACCAGTTATTATGAGTTATTATGATGAAGCGTATGCTAATTCAACTTTCACTTACTGAGGACCAGTCCAGGGATAACAGATAACAGTCCTGGATTATTCCCATCGGAGATAGCAGTGACAAGTATGGGAAATGTCGCCCTCTGCAGGTCGGATTTCGTTTTGCAGCTTATTTTAATTCTGCGTCACAATTTCTTTGACTGTGTGCTTTGTTCCTTTTCCCCCAGCCCTCACACAACGATAAAACGGCAAATCCAGAGATGTCCAAGCTCATGAGTGAGCTGGCCAAGTCTCGCAAGCAGCTTAAAGGTAGGAATGTATTCCATCTTTCCGTGGATAACAACAGAGACTAGTATATGACCTTGGGTTGTTCCATGAAGTAGGATTTATCAGTTATCCGGGTTAACTTAAGCTAGATGTCGTGACTGTCCAATGGGAATGCTCCTTACCTAAACTCTTATTGGACAATCACCACCTCTAGCTTAAGTTAACCGATCTGAGAAATCTTGCTTCATGGAACAGCCCCGGTCTTCCCTCAAACTACGTAACATTTGCCCCTTTTTAAGAACGTAATGGATGGAGACAACAACATTCAACTGACAATTTCCTGCTGCCGAAGCAATCTAAGGTTACTGCAGAATGATGAAAACAAAAAATTAAAATGAGCAGAACACTATCTGTCTTGGTTAAGATTGGAAGAATTTAAATTATCCCCCCCTCCCCCAAACACACAAAAAAAAACACTGATTTGCATTTCTTTTATCCCATAGACCTCAAATTGAAACAATCTGTGGAGGAACTAAGAGATCAGAAGGAGGCGCACACAGAAATATGCAAGTACAGCAGTGACCTGCAGGGGGCGACAGAGTCGCAACATAAGCCCTCCTTGGAGGAGACGGTAGACGCCCTCCTGAAAAGACTGAGGGAGAAGCGACAGGCCCTCGGCCTCCCAGACAACATGAAGGTAAAGCCATCTCTGGTGTGCCCGTTACCTGATTAGGTTTGCGTTCGCCTGGCGGCTGGTATAGTTTTACAGCTGGTTGCTGGAAGAAAGAAAGGATATATAGCAGGGCTTTCTGGGTCGTCACAGAAGCCTTTTCAGCCACCGTCTCATAACTGCCACCGTGCTGCCTTGGATGCGCCCGGGGAGTGTTGGCTTGCAGCGTGATGGATTCGGTGCTGACAGACGCCTCGGTTAGCGCGGCTCCGAGTGACACCAGGTCACCCGCAGAGTGACTAACGGCCGGCTGGGGTGGTGCGCCCCAACGTGGAATATAAATAAAACGCAGTTGCAAAATAAATTGTTATTCTCGCCTTTTCGTTTGTCCAGGAAATGACCCAGAAGCAGATGGCCCTGGAAAAAATCACGCTGCAGAAATGCCTGCTGTACTTCGAGAGCCTGCACGGCCGACCAGTAAGCGCTTCCTTTCTGCTAGGCGTCAGTGTGCCGCCGGTAATACCGCGATAAATCGCTTCCTGTTCGCGCCCGCTGCCATGGTAACCGACCTCACGTGATCTCAGGACTCCCGGCAGGAGAGGAGCCTGGTGAAGCCCCTGTACGACAGATACCAGATGATCAAGCAGCTGCTGTGCGCCACGCCCACCATCACCACCATCGTTAGTAACCTTTCAGATCTTCAACCGTCTGGTATGGCTGCATCTCGCCTAATTTCTGGTGGCCCGGGTTCGATTGCCCATTCAAAGAATGTGATAAGTCAATGTGTCGAGTCCCCTGTGGCTGCAGTATATATGGATATACTATACTATATATATGGATATAGTTATTTATTTTGTTAAGTGGAAAGAATGTAAAATACACCCTGGATAAATAGCTTCAAATTCAGGTACTGGTTAACTGGTACGTAGTATAATTATAAAGTGGGATCTGGCCATACAAGCGGGGATTGTTAGTGTGCTATCATGTGCATTTATTTAATCATCCCCTGAAAGCTTAACAATACGCATCTTGTGAGAACATGGTGGATGAATGGTGAGGTGCTGGTGGGTGATGTGGCGGTCTGGCCTTCTGTACAGGAGGAAGAGGAGGGGTCGGATGAAGAGTGCGTGCCGCAGTGCCCCATACAGCCCTGCCAACTGGTGTGCCCCGCCCCGGCTGACGAGTCACCGAGCACGCCGGAGGAGGACAGTGACGCGGCCTTTGTGTCCCCGCTGGACGAGGTCAAAGCCGTCCGACAGCCCGGCATCACCATGTCCAACCTGCATGAGGCCTCCAGGTAACTGGAAATCCTTTGAGGATCCTTCGCTGAACAAACAGACCTAAAGCAGGCCGGACCCCCTAACTAACTTAACTCAAACAACCATTAATGTTTATGAACTGTGATGTGTATATATATATATATATAATAACTGTATTTAATGTGTGATAAACAACACCAGTAGAAGTTCCTATTAAACTAAACATTAAAACTTTAAAACCCATCCATCCATCCATCCATCCATTTCAGTAGCTGCTTATTTAGTTACGGCCTTGTTGATTCTGGGCACACGAGGTTCCAGGGAGGATTGGATGGAAGGGAAGCCAACTCCAATACGCCAATCCTAATTTTATTTTGTTTTCAGCTCATTAAAAGACATAATTACTTGGAAGTGAAAGCAAGCTAAATGTAAGTGCTGCATTATGCGGAAAACAATGCAGCCGGTCTGAGTTTTGCCGATCAGTCAGCCAAGCCTAACGACGTGATGCAGATAAAGGGAACCGTTAGCAGGGCTGTTAACGCGGAGGTCTTACACCTAGCAGCTAATGGCTGCTAAAGAATGTATATTTAATTGCAGCTGTTTTCTCATGTCCCATCTGGTGCGGCAGCTTCAGGTTGGTCGCCGACACTCGCAAAATGTTTGTTGTTACATCATGTGCGAAGAAAGCCTAGCATGACGTAAAATGGATGAAGATGCTAGAGTTGATTATAGTCATTGGCTCTATAAAGAATTATAATCAGTTATGTCTGGACATGCTGCCATTAAAATTAGCATAACCTATAAAACCTGCTGACCCAAACCAGAAATCCCTGTCGTTATTTTAAGTTGTTTGAGAAGGAAATTTGGTTGTACCATCGGTGGATGCAAATACCATGTTGCGCTCTTTCCTCTGGGGGCGCCATTCCAGGTCAGAGCTTCTGGAGTGCCTCCGGGTAACACGAGTGGAGAAGAAGAGGCGTCGCAAGGCACTCCGAGAGTTCGAGCTGCAGTTTTTCAGACAAATGGGGAGGTAGGTCTCCTTGCTGGCATCCTCTGATCTTACTCACTGAAGTTAATGTAAATAACCACCCACGAGGGAGCCGGCTTGGCCGGAAAACTGACCTCGAGAATACCCTTGGCTGTGTCTTTTGAGAGAAAGTAGCTTGTTTATTTACCCATTTCTGTAAATGCATTAAATAAATTTTCAAATCATTTGATTTCCAGTAGTGCACTAAACTGCCTTAAAAAGCCGATGCAGACTACCTTGTGCTAGCTTATTTAAGCTTGTTACATTCCACTCCTCTCCCCACCAGGGCTGTACAGAAGGATGACCGCATTCCCATGGCTGAAGAATACCAGGAGTATAAGAACCTAAAAGCTAAACTCAGATTACTGGAAGTCCTTCTAAGCAAGCAGGATGTTTCAAAGACTATCTGAGAGAAAGACTTTGTTCGTTTCAGATTTATTTTTGAACAAACTGCTCAACACAAAGAGACGTTTCGTATTGGACCTGTTTGTGCCATACTGACAACTGCGATGCACTTTATGACATTCACCTTGGTTGACGAAATTACATCATTTGACAGAGATGCAACATATAGTGCACTACCACAGGTACTGTAAGTATTGTTGTTTAACGCTATTTTATTTGGAAAAACAAAAGATTTTAGAGACAGAAACAGATATTAGGGAACGTCAATTCTATGCTAAAATATGGCACTTTATATTTACTGAAGAGATTTTTTTAAAACCAAAGTCAAAATAATATGCAGTTTTTCTCATGTCTGGTTTTGGGTTTTACAGTGTTTCTGGGACCAGTGACTAAGACTGAAACTTACAGTGTTTGAAATTCAATATGCAGACCACTCTTTTAGCTCTTCTGCATTGGAGACAGCCTCCAGTCATCACATTTCTACAACATCGATTAAACACCGTATGTGAATTCCTCCATCCTCCTGCTACAGTTTCCAAAAAAGCCTACATATATCATGCACGTGGACTTCAGGGCGTGCGAAGCCGTTTTCAGCTTGAGAGAAATGTACAAATGATGTGATACAGGCGGATGGGATGAAGAAGTGACCCCAACACAGAAAACAAAAGTTTTAGACCTAGATAATGTAACCCCCCCCGTCTTTCAGTTGTGGACTGAAAAGTGGTCACTGTTCCGTGAGTTTCCTAGCAAAACCTCGCCTTGGACGTGCTTCTTTTCGCAAAACTCTGCGCCAAGTGCAGTCGCTCTTGAGAAACTTGTCTTTGAAACGTACACAACCGTGAGTTTTTTTTTGTCTTTTTGTTTTTTTTTACTTGAATATGCTGATGAGCTACAACTGCGAGCCATGTCATCGTTTCTGCATGCCGTGCAGTTCAAGGCTGTTCAAGTCTACTGTGCCGCAACTGTATGAAATGCGATATTAGGTCGGCCGTCGTCTGGATTGTGTTGCTTTACGGTCACGTCTGCTGAAAAGGAATGTTAGCATTTAGCTAGTTTATTAATGTTAGCGGTAGCTTATTTCTTTACCGCAAATTGTGCCTGCTGCTGCTGCTCTTGTTCCTCCCCATCATATTCCCTGCTTTCCTCGCTCGCCTTCCAGTTTCTCTGTTTTCTATACAGCAGTAAAAATAAATATTTTTTATATGACATTTATTATGTTTTAACACAGTATATGGTTTCTAGAATAAATAACACTTAACACTGCAGAACAACATGGTGGAGGCTGTCACATTTCTAGGTTTCGTTTGTTAAATTCATGCTGCAGGTATAACCTATCATGCTCATATATTATCCAGTAATTATAATTTAATCACAAGATAATGTTAATATGGATTTGTGTAATTCCTTTTAGAAGCTGTTACCATTGCTTTACTACAGCGGTTTAATCGGTTTTTATTACCCTTGGCAAACATTACATTGCAGCTCTAATATCGGAGTAGTTTCTGTTATAAGCATCATAGCCAGGGAGAAAAAGCAGTGTTACTGTCCAACTTGGCAGGGACTTCACAAATACCTCCATAAAAGATAGAAAAATAGGAACACATTTACCCCGAACAGGTTTTTGTTAAAAGAAAAGAAACAAGGATGCAAATGAAAAGACAGCTGTTTGGTTGAAAGCTGTGAATGCATGCTGTTTATGAAGTCTGGGGCTGACTGGACATTAAAGGGGTTAGACAATCTCTGGGGGGTGTTTTTCAAGGGTGACAGTGGGGGTTAGCGGCCCACGCTGATGTTGCACGTCTTGCAGCTGGGGTCTTTCTTCGCATTGACCGTGGACAAGCTCATTAGCTGGTGGCCGCTGATCTCGGCGACAGTCCCCAGGGACAGGTCCACCGGGTCGGTGTAGATGACCTCCAGGATGACATCCTGGGCGTGGTGGAACACCAGCTGGCCATCTTCCTCGGTGCAGGTCAGGAACTTGTTGTCGGCGATGTCCAGTGCAGGGAGTCGCTGCTTGCAGAAGTCGTCGCCAGGCGAGCCCTCGGGGGCCAGCACCAGGATGACGTAGTGGTAGGCCGTGTACATGCAGTAGAAGTCCCCAAAGTACAGGTTGGTCTTTGGGTTGAACAGGACCTCGGCCAGCGCCTCGAAGCGGTACCTGCCGTAGGGGGAGTCCTGCGGGGGCTTGCCGGTGTTGAACTCGGTGTTGCAGCTGAAGAAGACGCCCTCCAGCTTACCGCTGATAGGAGATCCATGACTGCCACTGTTGTCCTTCACAGACGGCAGCATCTTGTTGTTCTGGGCCTGCCTATAGGAAAAAAGCAAAGTGTGTTTCACAGTGCTGCATGGTAGACTTTCACACTACTACACTATTTTCACTTATTATTTTCACTATTACATTGTATTTAGTTAGCAGACACACTTATCTAAATTGACCTGCAATTGAAAAGCAGGGTCAGGAAGTCCCTGTAGCGTCAAGGACCTTGCTCAGGGGCCCAACGGTGAAACTCTGTGATTCAAACCTTCTGATCAACCTTCTGAAGAACCAGCAACCTTCTGATCACAGACACAGGCTCCTAACCTGCTGGGCCACAACACTCCCCTTATTCTGGTTGGAATTTCCAGAAATTCACATTATTCAAAATGTGAAACACAGGTATTTACAGCTAACCTTTTTCACTCTCAATTACTCAGCTAAGGATAAAAGGGTGACTACAGAAATACCCCATTTATATCCTCTCCCTTCCCGTCTCTAATGTTCCTGGGAATTGCAAGGACAAAGCCCTTTAAAGATCAGATCTAAACATTTCAGTGATATAAAAGATTCAGCCAAAGGTGAAGCTGGAAGGAAGACACTTGGGCAATTCCTGTAAAATATGTATTCACTTCATAGCTTTCCTTCAGTAAGGAAAGACTCCCTATCCAACATTCATTTACCTTGTGAGCTATGAGAGGGAAAAGTCAGACTAGGCTTTTTTGTGTGCTTTGGGAAGGTAATTGAAAGAAAATTGCATCACTGAATAAAATACCTTCCCCGACTGACTATAGATATTATAGTCTGTAGTCAGTAGCTTCCTAGTTCTATGCCTCTGGCTCCCACTCCGAGATTCACACATATAAGGGGTGCCACTATTCCGTCTTGTCATGAGAAGCTATTCCCTGTTTTTTTTTCCCAGAATGTTTTGTGCAGATTTGAAAACATCCTGTCTATTTCACAGGAAGCAGCTGATTTGTGCCGGAATACGCCAAGTGACTAAGAGAATAAATGGGAGTTTGTTGTTGCAAAAGAATTTTTGCAGTGGTTCATGTTTCATATTTATAAGACACAGAAATGAAGTGAGTTATTTTTCGTTTGGACATTCGGCTTTGGCGATCAGTTGTGATCTATGGAGCGGTGCTAGCTGACACTTTTCCTTGTTTTGTCCACAGTAATACCATCTGCCAGAGTCACAGTGGCCCTGGTAATCACGGTATCTGTTTAATTAATGTAATCAGACAGAGGATTAGCAAAATGAAGCAGCATCACTTGGCCAAGTTTGCACCACCCTCGAATAACACACTGGGTAATGAAATAACCCCCAATCCGCAACTGGCCCTGAGGGCTAAATTACATTTCATCAGATCCCTGGCCAGCATTTAAAAGTGAGCATTAATAACGAAGGGAACCTTTCCCCAAATCGAGAGAGTCCCCAGCCGGTCCCGTTCGCGTGCCTACCTGGCATGGTCAAAGTACTCTTTGTGCTGGTTGCGATAAAACACGGAGAACTTCAGCATCCGTCCCGCGATCACCTCAGCTTTCTCTAGCAACTGCGTGAGATGGACCGTGGAGTAATCTGCGAGCAGACAGAACCTCATTTTAGGCTTCCCCCAGAATGGACTTAAGTTCAAAGTTTCAAAGTCAAGGTGTTTTCATTGGCATCTTCAACTCTACGATGAGATGAAATGCCCTACTTCAGGGTCATTATATATATTTATATATATATGATACATAAAGATAACATTTTACTAAGGGACACAAATAATGTAGTAGTACAAGCTTATTTAATGTATTAGTTAACCATTAACTATGTATTAGTTCATCACTAATCATGACTTCATATATTACACGCAGGAACTATATTAGTAAATTATTAACAAATTATTTAACCGTTAACTAATATAGTTCCTGCATGAAATACATGAACCGTTATAATTGATTAATGACAAACAAACATGGGTTCAGTATGTAACTAACACTTAGTTTCTGGTTAATTAATACATTAAGTAAGTGTACTACTACCTTATATGTGCCCCCTCGAGTAAAGTGTTACAATAAATATGATAAAAATGATGACATTCAAACATGACATATTAAGACGGGGACATAAGACAGAGGAGAAAAAAATACAATTAAAATACAGTTTGCATTGCAGCATCATTTAGCAGTTTGAGAGGTGAATTTGTATGGTAACCCTTCACCTGGGTTTGGCCTGGTTGTGGCACTCCCTTCCAGCACATGATTAAAACCACGTGTAGTTCTCTTCTTGGATGGACAGTGTATGTTGTTTTCGTTCCAGCTGATTTCCCTGGCTTAGCAGCGCTGATTCTAAATTATACTGCCTGTGCTGCAGGTCTGCGCGGCTACCCCAGTGCGTGCATAAACAATCACTGGGTTTATTGGATGCTGTTTGTCGATTTAAAAAAACGTAAAAATTTCAGCCCAGAAGAGCCGATCCGGTGATTTACAGTGGACGTTTCAGTGAAAGCCGCGGTGCTCTCTACTCTCCGGGCCTTATTTGGCACTTCTGATTTAAATGCTACATCCTGCCTTTTGCCACCAAACCCTCTGGCATATGTTCCGCCTGCGTGGAGCCCGTCCCACACGCCCCCCTCACCGGCGGTGCAGAACTCGATGATCTCACTCCACTCCGACACGGCGTAATCTCCGTCGGTCTGTTTGGCGGCCGTCTGGACGGCCACGGTGTACTCAGTGCGCGGGCTCAGGAACCAGTGCCCCCGCACGGTCATGGGAAGAGGGACGGCCTTGGCCACCAGTTTCGTCGGGACGTCCTACAAAGAGGGGACAGGCGGTGAAGGCCGGGCCAGCTAAACCCTACTGTGTTGTACGATTCTGCCGGACCTGTAGGTGTCGCTAAAGACACCTTTACCATTCTGGGGCCTCCTTCCTTTATTTTTTATCCGGGCTTAAGCATTTGTGGCGCCATTCCCGCATTTGGGGACGCTGCTTAAGCTAACATCATTTTAATAAGCTGCCACCTGCCACAAAGAAAAGTATAATACGGCAAAGCAGGGTGCACGCAGATAGTGACGAAAAGCTACGTGAAGTAATCCGTGTCGTTTCAGAGCATGCTACTGTTTCTTAATTCTATAAAAACATATCTGGAACACAGAGCTACACACGTAAAATTATTGTTCGTATAGCTAGGCTGGGAATCCTGGTTGAGAGGTTCAAGGATCTTTCTTCAAACCAGGTGGAAAAAAACTGTTTAAAAGTCTTATAAATACGCTCGCAGACCAGTGAATTATGAGTGCTTTTTAAGAGAAAAGGCAGAATTTTCCAACCTATTTTGTAAAACTGTCTTTTTACCAAGTCTCTCTAGATCTGGGGTGGGCAACCTTATCTGCAAAGGGCCGGTGTGTATGCAGGTTTTTAGTAAAACTTTTAGGTCATCAGTTCAAACCCAGGTGTGAGGACTCTTCAGCCAATCAGTCCTCTAATTAGGGAGTTGGATCGAAAACCCACACATACAACGGCCCTTTCTGGATGAGATTGCCTACCCCTGCTCTAGATAGCTTATAAATCAAAATAATCACAATAATGCTGATCTGCAATAGCTAGCTAAATGAATACAATTTTAAGCTGCTTTTAAAAACTGACATACAAATTACACAACTGATATGATCACCACTGACGGTAGCCATATTGAAATTGCCCCCCAAGGGGCCTACCTTGTGTTTGAATTTATTTGAGTTCTTGTTCTCCTTCTTGTTGAGATCAATGAAGTAATGCGTGATGCGCTCCTTGGCTTTGGAGTCCATGTCCCAGGATATCTTGAAGGAGTCACACGTGATGTTGTTTATTTTGATATTCTGTGGAACAGGAAGCTCTTCCATTTCCGCGATCCCACTATCCTGGGATTTATTTCCTGAAAAAGAGACCGAAACGGTCATATATCACCTCTGCACGACAGAGCACCTTCAAACGCAGATTTAACATTTGCCATCAAGGTCACTGAAACAGTTGAGGGAAAAAAACGATTTACATCAGGCACCAGCAGCTCAGTTCTTACATGATGCGGAACTGACAGTTTGAATTGTTGTTACCATGGCAACCCTGGTCCCAATCACTTACAATAATTCTGAACTTCTTTTTGTAATTCTTGAACAATTCTACCCACATTGTGTGGGTTTCTTCCTGCAGTCCAGAGACTTGTAGTTTGGCTAACTAATTGTAACGTGTATGTGTAGGTGCCCCGTGATGTTTATGATGGGCCTCAGACTCGTGCCCAGTGCTTCCTGGAATGGGCCCCAGGGCCTCTCATAAGCCTGATCAGGATACATTAGATTCCACATCCAAGGACATGTTTCCGACGAGCCAATGACGGCTAGAAGCTTAGACAAAAGCGCCAATGACGTTAGTAGCAAGGCAGTATGGAATGAGCATGTAAGTACCACATACGACGGCTCCCTGCGGCATTCAGTGTAATATAATCAGCACCAGCTCCTTATACTTCTTAGTTACATATAGCAGGGGCTTTTTTTAGATGAGGGAACTTGCTTCCATTTATCCGTCTGTGACCTTACGGCGTCTCAAAATTACACAACAGACAGGTAACACAATTACAGCTGTAGACATGCTTGGCATTTGAACAATGCGTACAAGTGTTCAGTCCAAATGGCGTAAGGAATCCGAAGAGGTCTATGAATAGACGACGCTCAATAAACAAAAAGTGGTGAAATTATTTGGACCATGGACTCCTTAAGCTAGGTGAGAAGAGCACACACCAGCCAAGTCGGCAGGGAACTACACTGTTATTAATAAAAAACATGTATGTCTGGAAGCAATAAGACAAATAATGTTATTAAAAACATTATTACTGAGTTTATTTTTCAGTACCTTCTGTCAGCAACTTTAAGAATAGCATATTCCTGGTATTTGTAGTAGCTCTGGTGGTTTAAGATAAGGTATGTTTTATTGATCCCAGGGGAAATTCTTGGGCATACGTCACCTGGTCTGGCAAAATTTCTGTTCTGCAGTCTACTGATTGGCAAAATGATGAGATTTATGATACTATTTATTTTGGCCGGACCAGAAATTTAATGTTGCTACCTTAACTTTTTTAAGACTTTTTTTAAACATCAATTCACGCTATCTCGTCTGCTGATTGAAAGCACTAAAGAAAGACAGTAATCAAGAGAATAATTAACTTGATGAGACAGGCGATTGGGGGAAGAGAATACCTGTTAAAGGAGAACCGTCTTCCAAACCATCACATACGACATTAAATAAGATGCGTCACAGACAATACAAAGGGAAGGTCTGGCTCATTACGGGCAGGAGAAGAGCTTCCTTGGAATTTTCTGATCAACAAAAACAAAAAGTGCAAAAAATAGATTCCTGTTGTCTGGGCTTGTACCTATGGCTGATTCCTTCTACTGACCCTTATCTTACTGTATGGCCTTTGAGACTGAATTATAGATTATATATAATGTATTTATATATACATATATATATATAGTCATATAAAATATAGATTTTATATATAATGTTCCGCGACCCTGTTCGGATAAGCGGGTTGGAAAATGGATGGATGGATATATAATGTTATATATGCTACACTTTACATCCTCATGGGGAAATCAGATACTCAGACATATGCGTGTATATCAGTGAGTCTTAGGCCCAGCTGTAGGGTGTAGGTTTAACCAGACTGCAGCAACCCTAAAGCAGCTGCGATTAAGGGTCTTGCTCAAGGGCCCAAACGTGGCATGCATCTGGCAGAAAAAGGATTTAAACCCATGACCTTCCGATCGCAGGGCTCTTAAACCACACCTGACACCATCAGGGCTTTCTGTTCATTTTAGAAATACAGAAAATGTTTAAATCCTTATTGATTTGCTTTCCATCCGGAGGTTAACCAGTCTACAACATACAATACAAAGATGGCAAGTAATTACATTGAATTAAACCCCATAAAAAAAAATCTTTCTACAATGTTAAATATACACCATACACTACAAATTCTAACAAATGTTCTAGAATATATAAACACTCTGGAAGTACTAGCTTACATTTGTCAAGCACAGTCAAAATATCTGCTATGTTAAGCCTCATGACGCATTTTGCGTTATGCAGTAATCCAGCAAGTTTGACTGGGGGCAATACCTTTACGCAAGCAGGACGTGTCAGTAATAAAACTGTCCACACTTTGTGCACCTAATTATTAAATGTATCATTTACAATTACATATGTCAGCTAGCTTACAGTTTGTACAATGAATATTATTTTTTTTATTGATGAGTTTATCAGTATTAGGGTTTTATTAAAAGACAATCTTATTATTAATCTTTTCCCATAAATGTGCACCATTACATATGGACAATATTACATTAAGATAAATATATTTAATAAGGGTACCGCATGAGTGCGGGGGTCATTGGCTCTTGCATGTGACCAGGAAACAAAGGTTGTTTACATACGGCAGAGATTCAGTAAATTACACAGGTATGAAATTGCAGCCACACCTCATCACATCTACACTGCGTTAAGCTAGCAGTACGTCGCTCAGGAGCACAGGCGTCGTGCATCTGCATATCAGGACAGAGCCCTTCACTCTTCTGAGCGGAGACATATGCATTAGATTGTCCCGGACACGCAGGGTACAGCCACATGCTGCGGGAGTTCTAAGAGTAAAAGCATTTTTGGCAGTTTTGCACCGATGCTGAGCTGTAAAAATGGTCACAGGCACTATCTGCTGCGGCCTTTGTGGTTTCTGTTCCTTCCAGTAAAGCACACATTGGCGTCCCCCCCACCCCAACCCCTTTCCGAGCATTTCGGTCGCCTCTTCAGAGCAAGCGCCATTTTTTGATGTGACAGGCCAAAGCTCACCAGTCTCAGATTTTTGTACCAGATCCTGCTGACACTAATCCATATGTCTCTGTCTGCCAGCATGCTCTCCAGTTAATGTAACCCAAACCCTGTCCTGTGGAGACACGTGTATCCAAATGTAATATATCAAGTTTATATCACCGGTTCTTAATATTATTTAAAGTCTGTTTAAAAGGAGGCTATTTTATGCATTACTGGGTGGTCCGTTTGAGGGGTCGATTTAAGCTAACATAAGACTTCCTGCTTGAGGAGGCTGGCGATGTCGGCTAAGCTTTCTACAGAAGGCTAAAACAAGGGGAATCCAGCGACGATAAAGGCTTCTTCCAGCCTGCTAATTCCATGCTGTCTCTCCGCTTCCCGACGCGACGTGAAACAATAACGCGCGGCCTCATTTGTGTTAACCACGCATCCCCCGCTGCCGTCAGCCCTCATTCCAAGGCTCTCGCTTTTAAAGGGCTGCCATGGAAAAAAAAGGTGGAACGAACAGTCTCCATAGTAATGATGCATAATGAAGTTGTCCATTAGCCACGTCCCGCCTAAGTCAACAAATCTACGAGGCGATATTAGCGATTCCGTACGAGAAAGCACTTAGCTGAAAAGGGAGAATTTTCCTCACTTGCTTGCTCATAGTCTTAAAAAAAGATACGAGAAAAATATAAATCTCTTGAGAAATAACAGTTACAAATGCTGAATGGATTTTAAAAGAAAGTGTCTTATTTAGAAAGGCCATTAATACTGGAAGACGATTCTTCTCTATCGAGAATGGTGTCTTTGTATTCGCACAAAGCTCTCTTGGTTTCCTTGTGCTTTATACACGTTAATTTTTATGCTGGTGACCGACACAAAAATAAGGACTTTAATAATTACATCTCTATTAAAGTGGTTTATACATC
The DNA here is from genome assembly GCA_026780845.1 of Petrocephalus sullivani. Taxonomy (NCBI): domain Eukaryota; kingdom Metazoa; phylum Chordata; class Actinopteri; order Osteoglossiformes; family Mormyridae; genus Petrocephalus; species Petrocephalus sullivani. The sequence goes on along the minus strand of JAODKM010000040.1, from coordinate 10,611,546 downwards.
TGGTCAATTATGCAAGTTGCTCGCAGTTTCACAAGAAGAGGTTTGACTAATACACAGTGCCACTCCTACGCAAAGAAAATAAAGAAAAATCATTCAACCGCCAGCGCATTATCTAACCACGATGTTATGCGGACAGAACTTTGCGTTGTGTGCTCGGTGGACGAAGCCAGAGAAGTTTCACTTTGGCCCGTTTCTGCAAAACAGAACAGGCTCACGCCAGACACTTACACACTTACACTTATTAACACAGTCCCGTGACAGTAGATTTCATCTCTATGAAGTGGCTCATTCTATCGAAAAAGAACGAGAAGCAGATGAAAGACAAACTAGCCACCTCTAACTGCGAAGTGGAGGAGAAATAAACAGATTCCCAGAATGAATCAGTAACTGTTGACGAACAGCACTGGGGGTGACTAAAACCCATAAGTGAGTAACCAACACGTCTGATCTTTAATAGAGCCAAACACGGCATCACTCCCCCGTGCCAAGATGGGAATCCAGATATGGAAACATGGAGCTAGAACGTATCGCATACAGTTTTCACATATGTAGACATTGGCTCAGATTTTGTAAACAGCATCCTGCATTTCTGCAGGATCATCATGTTATCGGTTATGCTTGAATACGCAGTATGTGCTTATAGTTTATTAAAGATCTATTATTAGTACTATTCAATATAGCTTCTGAGATCAATGGGATCAGGTTGGACTGCAATCATACACCCCAATATGTATCAAGGTCCGGCCACGGACCTCACTATTCATCATTTTTTCAGGATTCTTTGGTCCTCACAAGTATAGCAAAACCTGTACACACACACAGACTGGCGTACCTATCTAAATGGGGACCTTCCATTCATTTCTATGAGAAAAACCCTAATCCCAGTCACAACACCGTTAACCCCTACCAAGACCTTAACCATACCTTAACCATAAGTAATCAACCCAAATTCAAGACTTTTGTCATTTTTAGTTTTTTGATTGCATTCACAGATTTTATAAAATCGAGGTTATCCAAATTGGGACCTGAAAAGATGTCCCCAAAAATAGGGAAATTTCAGGTTTTACCACACTTTGGGGACATTTTGGTCCTCAAATGTGATCTATGCAAACCCATACTCATACACAGTCCCCGGGGTAAGAATGTCAGACCTCTGGACAACTCGTACTTACAAACAGACTACTATAAAGCCTATTACATAAAATAATTGCGTTAAATACAATGGTTTGTAATAACGAACACACGCACTACTTTGTGCTACTCACGAAAATATTGTGTGGCTTCTGTGACGAATCGGCTCGATGTACAGTACAGTACCGTTTGTAGTTACTTTTATTAATACTGTAGGCCTATCGTTATTATTATTGTTGTTGTTTTATTGTTGTTGTTTATTATGTGCTGTATTATTATTATTATTCCGATTTACTACAAATTCGGCTTACAAACAGAGCCAGGGAACGGACCTTCCCCATATCCTGGGGACTGCCCTTGCTCCGTGAGCACAGAGTTTGCATTCCCTCCCCATGCTCCGTCGATTTCCTGCGGCCAAAAGACACTGCACTTAGGCAAACTGATGCCTGTAAATGGCCCAGAGAGTATGAAATGTGTGTGTGCATGTGTGTCCTGCATGTGTGTCCAGCCCCCCCCCCCCCCCAACAACCCACTCCCCCCCCTGCAGCTCAGGAAGTCTCAGAAGGGTAATGTGACGACCTTCGTTTGGATACCGAATTTCATCACTATTACAAATACCTCAGGTGACATTTTGATTCAGAATCAGACATGTGGAGTTAGATGAAGAGCAGACCTCCTAGGACTGTGTCTTCTCCCCCTGCTGTTCAGTGTGTTTGTATTAGCAAATACTACCACCAAGGCACTGGTTACTTCTGTAGGGCTCCACTGGGAATGAGAGAATGACAGCAGGCCCAGGCGCTTAGAAGATACCGCCGAGGGAAAATAGGAAAACGTGTTGATCAATCTGTTATAGCCAGCGAGAAAGCGCCCCCCCGCCTCCCGATGCCCGCGTCTCTCAGTGACATGCCGCCTCTGGTGCCCGAGTATGCTAAGCGATCCATTTGGACGCTTCGGGGACTGGATGCGGAACAGCTGTGCCGTTTGCCGAAGCTGTGGATCGCGCGGCGGTTAGCGCCCATGTGCCTGGACGGAAAAAGTGATGTGACGCAGGTAGCATAATCGTCCGGGATAGAGAGTCATGGCTTGAAAGCTGCAATTAACTGCCAACAAGGGGGCCCACCATTACACTCTTAGAAAAGGCACTTCAGCTGAATTACAGTCAACAGTCTATTAATGTGCAAATTGTACTAGCTAGAAAAGTCACTTGGTACACCACCATATGTTAAAAATATATAAGACAAACACACAATGCAAATACAATGAAACATTTAAATAAGTCTTAGAATGGCTGGAGAAAGCCATAACCATTATGTGAGACTCTTTAATATGTTGCGTTATAAGTGAAGAAATGTACAAAATATTCAAAGCTAGGTACATTCTGCTGGTAGGGTGCTGAGATATCATACAGCTTAAATAGCGATTTTATATTTAGAGTAAAAACATCCCGATTTATGAGATTTCGTTCTTACGTAATCCCTAATCCTAGGTGTGCTCAGATGCCCTTATGCAATCAGATAGTGGGAAAGCTTAAAGTGGCGCCTTTTACGTCCACGCACGCACGACAGAATTTCGATCGATAAACAAATTGGGTCAGTTAAAGGTTCTGAGCGGTATAATACCTGCAGTGGAGGGTATATTAAAATGTAATGTATTCAGAAAAGTAATACATCCGAAAACAAGAACGAAACCGTATTTTGATTAAATCAAGTCAAGTATAAATTGATTACAGTTCATGCCGGCTTGATGCATAGTTTTGTGCACTCGGGAGTCGGACGTTAACAAACGAAAGTGTTTACGAAGCAGCCTAACTAAAAGACTGCAGAGTGTCGGGATGTCACCCGTTTTCACGCCTCAGCGTTCTTCCATGGCGTGATCACGCTGAAGAAGCTGTACTGTACCTTCCTCCTCACCTTAATTAACCTGCAGGGCCATTCGAATTAAAATGCATCAGCACTGCAGGAGGTAGATAACAGACATGGCTAACGCTGGCCCTGGTGTCTGGACTGATGGAGTGAAGACTGCACACATTAAAAATTGTCGCAAAGCGTTGACAAAAAAAGAGGGAAGCAAACCAACATAAGACTGGTTACATTTTAAAACCATGATATCAACTGACATGCAATTAGATGGTTTTAGTAATGATAGTATTGATAATGTGTTTTACAGATCACTGGCAAAGTTACACAGACATAGGCGGTTCACATGCTTTTTGATAGTTAATTATCTTTTTAATGAGAGTGGTGATACTTAATTGCCACACATTCGACATCTAATATTCTTTGCTTACTGTAACACACATTAGATCACACAAGATCTTTTTTTAGGTCCTGGCTGCAAGGAAATACAGATCCCACTCTAAGGAAGAAAACCACAGAGCAGTACATAGAAATTCACATTTCAAAAAGTGCTGGAACACGGAGCAAAAAAATTCTCCTTGCGGAACAAACGGCAGTCGGTGCGCCGTATTCTTCGCAAGCGTTAGATTGTGAGAATGCTCGCGGAACAGTCACACGGGCATGAATGTGAGCTAATTAGTAGTCTCGGTAAGGCACTCTCGACGTGCCCCCGTCTGCGAGAGCCAGCGTCGAAACCCTGAGCGGGACATAGGCGCGGCGAGGAAGTCAAGGGGGGGCTCACGCGAGGCACCTGCGTGCGGGTCCCAGGGGCCAGGGCAAACGGGGCCGTGGCTGCCGGCAAGGGGAACAGAAACGAGCTCTCATTATTCACCGGCACATTCTCCAGCCGCGGGAGCCGCTGTCACCCCCTGCCTCCTTCCTGTGGGGCTGCTTTTTCCACCTGGCCGCCAGCTCCTCGCAGTCTAATCACGCACCATCAACAGTTTAAACCGAAACCTCCCCCCTTCCTCCCTCCCCACCTTTTCCCCAAGAGGGGGCATTTCAAACATCCTACTGGCTTTCTCTAGACCTTTCCACCACCACCCCACCCCCCCCCCCGCCCGGTTTGTCTTCGCTTCGAATCCACGGCGACCGGTGATGCAAGAGACTCCGGCTGTGAAAGCTTACAAGCCCGGGAGGAGGTAGCGTACTTACCGACCCACGATGCCGAGTTCTCCATGGAGGCTGAGGGCAAACACTGTCTTCAGCTAAGGCGAAGTTACATCTGAGAAGCGTGGCATCAGGATGTGGGCACGCTCAGTGCGGCTCTATATAAATTTGACCCCCACGTATTAATAAACTCCGGAAGAGGGGGAAGGTTGGAGCCGGGCGGGCGGGCGGGATGGGCAAGCCGGGCCCGAGCTCTTTGTTCACTGGGCACACGGGGGCAGCTCAGATTGTATCGGACAGCTCCCCTGCCCACAGTGTCCACACTGTGCCGGTTACAGTTTACAGGATGGGGCCGGATATGTATTACAAAGAGATTATCTGCTGGTTGCTCGACCTAGAGTCATCGACCATTAGCAGGCACAGAGATCCCCGCTCTGCAAATCCCTGTAACCGACAGGCTTGATTATTGCAGCTCCAAAAACTAGTCACTCTCATTAGATGTACATACTACAACAAAACCAATGTTATGAAAATGGTGAAAATGCGTACAATAATTATCACAAACACCGTTGAAGTGTTTTTTACATAATGGTGTAGTGGTTATGCTTAAATATTGACATTTAAAAAGCTATTCCTTAAATTCCTCTTCAGTATTGGGCTACTACAATAAGATATTCTGTACTCTACTGACCATCTCCACTTCCCCCAGCACTGAACATCTCCAGCACCTTCAAAGATCAATCAAAGCTATTCTTTTTTAATTCAGAATGTTCCTGAAAGCATGACTACGTCTCTCCAGAAAGAATTACACAAAGGGGTCTCGGTGTCCCTAAAGAATGACAATGCTGAAAGTGACATGAATCACCATGAGATATGAGACTGACTGTATGACAGCTCTAAAAACGGGTTCTTACCGACAACGTCAAACCGCCCAGGTACTAAGATGAACAGAATTTTTTCATAATTATTTTTCCACAAATGTGAAATACAAATTGATTTGACATTATGTTTAGTGAAATGAGTATTACAGACCTATTCTTAGTAAGTTTTCATCAAGCATAAACCACGAGTCCATCCATAGCTGTTGATGCAGAGCATGTGGACTACGGGAGAAAATGGCTACACTCCCAGGACTCAATTCCCCACAATACCTCTGTACAAATACACTAAACCAATTACGAGGCCTCTTACGCCCACATACTGCTGGGAATTTACCCAATTCAATTGAAGTGAATCACAATCAAACACAAAGGAGGAAATTTAATGAGCTAAATTAATAAACTAACAAAAATGAATGACCTTATAATCTTATAAGGACCTGCTAGGAATTACTCAATTTTGAATATTTTTAAGTTATTTAGAAATAGCTGTTGATGAGTGTTGATGAATGATTGGATAAAATGCATGCTCATAAACTCCTTATAATGATGATAATAATGTTATATAACATAAATATTATGTTTTATCTAGATTTTTGTTACATCTAAAATACTTCATTAAATATGACTACATTAGGTCTCAAAAGACCTGTGTGAAAGTCTCTATATTTGTAACATGCAGGAGGAGCATAGGATATGCACTGGACTGCGGAAGGGAATGGTGACCTCTCCTCACAATTTACATGGGTGGGGCAAACAGAGGGTCAGCGCAATAGCGTAAAAAAAAACAAACAAAAATTGGATGTTTGCATCGTACCACAAATAAACAGCAGTAGAAATGAGGAGAGACAAAACGTTCGTTTTTATCTGGCTGAGAAAGGGCAAAGTAGATCGATTTATACCGCTAGACATGATTGAAGGTCAGGTGGAGTTAATCAACACAAAAAACAGCACCCCCCCCCCCAGCCGCTGCCTTCATAGTGCATAAGGGACAAAAAAAGTTAAATAACGTTAAAATAACTTTAACGGTTAAAATCACAGTGGCTGCCTGTAGCTCCACTCATTTTACCCCCGTAATGTTTCCTCTGTTTACTCAGCATTTTACGCAGCATAATCTCCATCACACAGGAGGGCCTGCTTCCTCTGGGAAAACATAAAAAATTTATGGTCATGACTCATTTATTCAAAAAAATAGATGCTAGCGTCACGGACATTACTGCGATGCATCAATGGGGGAGAGACGTCAAAGTGTATCTGTCAGTGGCGCTGCACTCCTACATCACAGCGATTCCCACTTCCCGGGGAAAACCGTGCTCTCAGTCGCCACAGTCCAGGCTACCCAATTTTCCAGCTTTTCCACATTTGTAGGTGTGAGTCCAACAGGGAATAACAAAAGCATGCCCTTGATGAAAAGGCCAAACAGCACGTTTAATACATTCGCGTTTTCGAATTGAATAAATCTCCTCCACAGCTACAATACTGCCGCTGTTTAATTAAAAGGTTTGTGTGTAATAATCATTGAATAATCTTACTTTTTATTCTATACAGAGAGATGCACAAATATACGGTGTACACACATATGTTGCAATGCTGTACGTGACTTGGCTAAATGATAATAATCAGTTGCATTTTACAAAGTGAAATTAAATGGGAGCCACCAGAACCTGGTCTAGTTCTATATAACTAGTCTAGTTTAGATGTTTCGTATACCACTGCTGCTTATTAAATTGGTGACATTACCACCATAATTAATACCGTTAGCCAGTTGCAAGCTACCGTTAAAAACCCCAGCTGTAAAATGCGGAATTTCTCACAGAGAAAGACAGAGGAGGAAATCTCTGAGGGTGAGAGCAAAATAGGATTAGCTCTACCTGAGACGTGTTCAGCTGAGGACAACTTGGTGAATATCGCTGAGCTGCCCGTGATCTTCATCAACTGTGATTAAGTGAATGTCTTTTAATGAATCCTTTAGATGGCTGGGACTGTGATTATATTTTTAAACACTGCTCCAGCAGTCCCAAGCGTGAAACTCCATCGCATTAAAAGCATGCAGCCTTGGCTCGCTGCAGTTTCTAGAATAATCCCTGTAGGCAGGGGAACTTGGGGAAAAAAATGCAGTTTTGGCCAAGAGGTATTTTTGAGGAGAATGTTCTGAAGGTTTAATTCTAACGCTTCTCACATATTCCTACTGAAGCCTTGGATAATAAATTGTATTAGGAAATACTTATTGTTAAAATTTTTCAAGCATTCATGTGATATTACTCAAGAAATACTTAGACTTCCATTTTACTAAATATTCTGTCAATGCCATCTATTCAACGGTGGCACATTGCTGTCATTGACTTTAGCCCCCTGGAACGCTGGTAGCGTCGGTACCTGTTTAACGTTGATTCTGTAGTAACTCCGGAAAAAGAAGATAATATGGATTTAGACACATGAAAGGGCGATATCAACATTTATATCAAGAGATCTACATTCAACTTCAGGAAAGCTTAACTATAACTCTATATAAATTTTGAATCTACTCTCTATAACATACCAATTACAGTTTTTTATTTAATTAATAAAAAAGCCCAATTTAGCTATTATAGCCCCTAGCTATTTAAATTTAGCTAAGGGCTACATTACAGCTTTACGCAGGCTGTGATATGAGCATGCTTGTCACATTAGATGAATGTTTGCACATTTTCGTCCTTGTTTGTTCGCATCTTCCTTTAACTGCTTGATAAATTAAATTATTCTAATGAAATCAGGGTGATCATCACAATTACAAATCATACTTTGCTCAGTGACTTTACAAAGCAGCTAAATTCAATCTGCTGTAGCAAAAACCTGCAAGATATTCCCTTCTATAGTTACAACTGTCTGTAGATACTGTTTAATTCCTTATTATGTAACATTTGCAGCACCAAAATATATTTAAGCTACATGTAATGCATGCAGATTTATATTTTCATGTGGATTAAATAGGATCATATTTTAGTTTTTGCCGACAAAAAAAGAAAATCCAATCTAGCCAAGATGTTTTTATTCTTGGGGTGCAGACAGCTGTTTCCCAGTTTATGTCAGATGGGTCATGAATGTTTGCCCGATGTCCAGGTGCCGTGCCTTCAGTAGTTAGAAAGCCAAAGGTAACCTCACAATGTCTGCATCCAAGCTGCCCCCCCATGCCACAACGCAGAATTCACACACATCCTAACACAGACTAAAAAGAATTCCCTCCCACGTGCGAAATATGTAAATGTCATGGCGTTTCTACATTAGCTATAAAAGCTGTAAAACCCACACAGCTACCATATTTAAGCCAATAAACTAAAAACCCAAAGCATCGAGAACCAATCAAACTATACTTGTGTTTGCTTGACACCACTGTCCTAGCAAGCTCGCCTGTGCTCAGTGAATTCCACTGCACTCTCCCTCTCTTTAGCTACCTGTAGCAACATCAGCCCACTGATCACTTTGTACATCTCAGGCACGACTCTAGCAGGCATTCAATAGACAATCAAGCCCCTTATGGTTTCCTTTCATAGCCAAAGTGACCTGTGGTAGAGACAGAGCCCCATTAAGCAGGTGTTCTCCTTTCCCCTGTAACACAGCCTAAAACCGAATCGAAATTCATCAAATTAAAACACCTCGCAATTTAACTGATTCACACCAATCAATAGGCCATGTGGAAAAAGAAATATCATTTAACACTAACCATTCCTTTCCCAGTTGCAATATTAGCAATTTTATCAGCATACTTCACATAATCCATGTGACTAAGAATTATAGCGACCTAGTTGAAGTAACATAGCTACCTGGATTTTGTCATTTTATCAGTCTGATTGCGAGTAATGACAAAGATCTAATCGAAATCTGGGTCAACAAATAAAATTGGCATTTGATTTCATCATTAGTTTGCGGGACCAAAATGGATACACTGCATGCTATGCGCTGAAAAAAGAAAAATAAGAAATGGATGTTTGCTACCAACTGTTGTTGGCCAACTGTGAACCAATATACCTTTTTGGCTGAAAATAAAGAGATCAACACAAGATTTTTTTCCAAACACTTCTCAGTGGAGAACAAACCATACCGAAGTGAAAAGAAAACGAATGAAAACAGGGAAAAACAGTTAGTTGTTTGCTAAAGAATAACTGAGAGAATCTGAGTAGCTGAGGATATAGTCGCCGATGCCATTGGGTCTGAGGAGCTGGGGCACCCAGGATTAAACGCCTATGCAGTAAAAGCTTTAATATGACTGTACATGTGCTGGGCCTGGATCTCAATCCGTGTTCTTCCATAGGATGTGCTAATTGCATGTTTATCGTAATTGTGTCTAATTGTACGTATAAGAGTGGGAGCACTGTTTAAAAAATAATTATCATTCTGTTTATGCGTTTACGTTACATTCATGCAGTTATGTGCGGATCCGTGGTGTGTGATGTCGACCAAATCTCTAATTTTTAGACTTTTTTTCACTGTTTATTTCTGGTTGCTATTGGCGAAATTTGTGTACGTTAAAATGTATAGGCTGCATTGTATGTGTGTGGGGGGGGTGTTATTTAGGGTACCCACTGACAAAGAGATAAGTAAGGCATCTGTGACTCAGGACTACAGATGACTGCGAGTGCCGTTGAGGAGTAGGAGATGACATGCACTCTTTACCACAGAGACCCATTACTAAGCATGAAGAGTCAACATACATCAAAACTTTGCCTTATGCTTCTAATTTTTTTGTTTTTTAGTGCTATTAAATTTTTGCTTCCAAGTAATAAAGTTAATTCAGAGCCCTGGTTGGATGTGCCCCCTCGAGGATGAAAATTACAAGCATGTGTGGGAGGGTTAAAGCTAAAGCAGCGATCTTCTTCCCAGATATCCACATGCAACCTTCTAGAGCCTGTTCGCTGCTCTGCCACGTCTCTCGTACCAAGTCGCCCGGAGAGGCATGTTGCCTGCTGCCCAATGGGCTTTCCGTGCTGGACGACACCGCTTGCTGTTGGACGTTCAGAGCTTGGCAGTTTGCACTGATGACTCAGTCCTCTGGAGCTGGATAATGGATAGCCAACTGCTATGGGCTGGGAAGCCATTCAGACCTGACCGTCTGTACTGCGGCTCCAGGGGAAAGCTATCTGCCAACGCGATGAGCACGATGTAAGGAAACGTCCCACTGATTACTGTATGGAAAACACGTACATGTACAGACAAAAAAAAATGCTACAGAAATGAGACTAACAGCTGCCTCAATCCGAGATAAAGCCATGCACTACTCAAACAGAGCCTGCATTAAGAAAGCGCAAACTAAGTATCCCCCTTCATCCACAGATTCACAAATGTTAGGAAAGAACAAAAAATATTTTAAGGGTCTTAAATTTGACTGACCCCAACTATCTCAGAGGTAGCCTATAGTACCAACAAAATGTGAATGCACAGAACGAAAGATCTACCTATTTGCTGGTAGAAATGGATGTACTTGCAATAAAAGGCACGTGGTAAATGGATACTTCGGGAAAGTCCATACTGGTTTGTCCATTAGCAACTGCCAGATAAACAACATGCTTTCTCCAACGTCTTGAGGTAAAAGACCTGAAGGGCAATGCCGGCTGTATCGAGACTACTGCTCATTATAATTGTGCCGGAATTTATATTCCATGTACAGCTAGTTTTGCAGATAATGTAAATTAACTTGAAGTGCAAGCCAGCTGGAACCTGGAGCCAGAGAGATAATAGAAAGATTTTCTAAATCAGCAAAGAGCCAGTTCAGAAACAGTTCCAAAGGGAACACAGTTGATCAACCAGATCTGTAGCTATGCTTGATTATTCAGACATGAGAATTACATGCTGTATGCGAATGTGCAGTTAGCATCATTTCATTGGAGTACTGATAAAAATTCACGTTATATACAACTGATGTATCATAAATGTTACACATTATATAACAGATCAAAAGAGAAAACAGATTTTGAGCAAATGCATAACAAACTGGGGCTGGCTGGTTCTAATCTTTGGGGGAAGACCAGGACCAGATGGGGAAGATGAGTAATAGATGACTATTCAATAAAGGCATTACGAAGATCTCGCTTCGGACATGTAGCGAAGGCCTGACGTTCTCCAAATCGAATTCTGCGAAACCGAGGATTGCGTAAAATGTGATTGTCCACTGCTGAAACAGCGAATTAAATGGCCTTGAAGACATTGCTCATATTGGGACATCATTTCATGGTTCATCTTCTAATTTCAAAGTTATTTGGTTACCCAGATAATTGTCAACTTATTGTGGATACTCCTTTCATCTTACATATCATTTCTAAATTATGCTAAACTTTAAATATAATTTTATCTGTTTGTTTGTTTTCGTAACCAGATAAACAATTCTTACATTCGAAAATGTAGTATTTGACTGCCCCCTTCTTTTCCTGATTTGCAGTCCATACAACTAAGCATACAAATGTCTGCGCTCTTTGTCTGAACTTCCCCAGGAATAAAAAGGCAAGTCAGTCCTCTGGGAGAGGTTTGTTCCCAGGAACTGGCTTTATCATCAAGCCTGGAAGGACAGAAGCGTAATTAGCATGGCCGGTCCGGTTCGCCAATCCCGAATCCACACGCACGGGGCATCTGCTCAGAAAACACGTGCTCTGTGTTGAGTCTGACATTTTCCCTTTGAGTAATAATAATGAATCGATTCCCTTATTTTTTCTTGAATTTCTTTTTTTTTTTTGTGGGGGGTGGCTGTATACAATTTGTAAATTGATGGTCCGTGTTAAATCGCTTCTTTCATCGGCTCCCAGTGCTGCCTTGCAGTGGCACTGACAGATGGCCTCATACAAACCCAGCACAGCTGGATGGAGGACTCAAAATTGCACATTCATCCCAAAGGGCCCAGCGTCACTTCGCTGAACACGGCACCCGCCTGGCAGAGGAGGGCTCAGCCCCCTGACCTGCCTCCCCATACGCCTACTGTCTGGGGTTTTGATCTAACTCGCCGTCTCCGTGCTGACATGCAGAGACGTTCCGGGTCCCAAATGAATATTAGGGACAAGGAGGCGGAAGCAGACGTTTGTGAGTAATGAAATTAAAAACAAATATGTTCCCCGTGTTTCTCGCAAATCTTCTGTATTTAAGAAAAAAAAAACAGTGAGTCAAGTACTTGCCAGTGGTAAAAATGGGAGACTCTTTGCCTTTGATTTGACAAGACTGTGGGAGTGAGCAAAGTCGCCGTTGTGAGTAAGGAACATTTCAAGTGACTCACGCTTATGTTTCAGTCTGTTTTTTGTAGTCGGGAGGACATAAGTGACGTGACACGTATAAAAACATCACCCACAGTGCTGGTAATTGTTAAGCCTCTATTTAATATAAAATACTGCCTTTCAGCTTATGTATTCAGTAGTTTGTCTAATTTAAATGAAAGATATAAAAACCTTTGCTATAAAGTGTCTCGTACATCCTTTGTTTGAGGAAGCCCACGCATGGTACTGACATCATCACTCATTGACAAGAAATGAATGATTACAATTGGCATGATGGACAGAAATAGGAGTAATATTCAAGTTCTCCTAAAATATACATACGTAATATTTTTACATGTCATATTTTTACATGTCATATTTTTGCAAAGTACTACCCAGAATTCTGGCTTCCTTGAAGAGCCCCTGTGCTCACCTTCATGTTTGTCATACAATCCAACCAAAGAACCAAAGCGTGGAAATAAACAAAAGCTGAATACTTTGGGACATTTTAAAAATTTTGAACAGACTCCAAGCTGTGCATCTGTCAATCTGTCAAACGCCAAAGTGCAGAATGTCTTTTTACTGTGAAGCACACCAAGACGACAATGAGGTCGACTGGGTTATCTCCTGCACATTGCATTACCGTAATGCCCCCCCCCCCCCCCAATCAATGACGCAAGGAAGGAAATCTATTTGAATTATAAGAGGCTAACGCTAAACGGCCCGCTGGCTATGTTCTTGTCCTGGCTGTACCTTACTTCATGCCCTATGCCTCCTTGGATAAGCTCCAAACTCAGTGTGACCCTGTGCTGGATAAGCAGTTATTAAAAATGGACACATGGAGGAAGGGGCGAGTCAAACACAAAACGCCACTTACTTGACCGTTGAAGATATCTCAGCTCCTCAGACAGTTTATAAAAGCTCGCTTAGCCAAATACTGCAGCCATATGTTTTATACTAATTCTAATAATTAAAGCCGTGGGCTGTGTAAATAAAGCTGAAAGGACAGCGATGTTTAGGGGAGGATGCAGATTTTTATGCTGCATGATGGACCACGCTGTACACTGAGCCCATCTCATTTGCATGAGCAGCTACACAAACAGGCTTCTAGAAATAACTCATGTTTGAAAAGCATTTATTTATATGTGTATAATGTGATTCTATGCAAAAAGTATCAATTCAAAATGCACTTAATCATTTGAATTTGCATTCGGCCACCATTCCTTTGCTCCATCCGTCCGTTT
>JAODKM010000040.1:10576864-10591951 GCA_026780845.1 Petrocephalus sullivani | reverse complement strand
CCCGCCCGCCTCCCTTTACCTCTTCAATTTATTGTGCACGTGATTGCATCCTAATGTGTTCCACTGGTAATTTTCTCATATCAGTAACCCTCTTCCTCCACTATGGCTTCCCGACTCCGGTCTGAACTGAAAGCGGCAGATGGCAGTAGGTTTGCTGGGGGAAAAAGAAAAAAAATTAAATAAATCACCACCACAGGAAAAAAAAAAAAAGCAATCTGTTGCAAAAAAAACGGCGTGAACAGATTTATATACGAGCCTCACACTGTAACTGCAAAAGAGATGCAGGAAATACATGCAGTGCCACGATGCTATTACGATCACTGACAGCCTTACGCTGCACTACTGCGACACAGCTCGGGCAGTCACGTGCATGCCTGTGTGTGTCTGTGTGTGCGTGCCAAACTGCAGCCCCCACCCCCCCATCTCATTTAAGAAGCTGATTAAATGCCCGTCCCTCATGCTAATCTGCCCGCCCAGGCAGCTGCCGGCAAGGGGCGTGGTGTAGCCCCCGCTATCCCTCCCGACTCCGCGGGCCAACCGGACACGGCTGCCATTTTCTCACCGAGTACCCAGTCCCTTCTAGAGCCTTTTCACAGATTTCAAGAACAAGACTGCGTTTGTTTGATAGAAATCCAAAGAGGCCACGCCCACTGATTGCACAACCAGGACTCTTTAGTGATTCTGAGTTGTCCAAGACAGATATAGGACCTTGCTTTTGAATTAAAACAAGCCTTGCCTTTTAATCTTAGTGCTTTGGGTATCCCAGGCTCACAAAAGAATTCCCACCTATCTACATGGTGCGTTAATAATTAATTACATGGAAACACATGTACTTGGAACATAGATCAGATGAAACTCAGATGGCTTCAGAATATTTATATGTTCTGACATCTCTGGGAGGCCCTTCAGAGCCTTGGGAGGGGTCCCTCAGATAGCATCAGCCCTGATGTACAGCAATTGTTTAGTTTTTTTTCTTAACTCCTTCGGCACCAGACTGGAGCTCAATGTGGAGAACGTTATTCAGATTGTGACCTTCTCCAAGCCGGATGCTTGAAAACGTTACGCTATCTGGGCTGCGGAACGCTCGGCAGACAGGCTGGGTTATTGTGTTGCATAACAGACGATTTCACTGTGTTGCAGCTTTGTGAAATGATGCCTTGATTACACACTCTCCCAGACACGGCAGCTTATCTCCCTAGAAGGACAAGGTTGCGTAAGAATGTCAACCATGAAGGCGGAGGGCAATGATGATACAAGCTGCAGTAAGACGTTGTATTGCTTTCGCTTTTAAAGTCAAGCTGTAAAGGAAATATATGTGTTAATGTTTACATCCTATATGTTTCCAGTAGCCACTGATGTTCTATAAATAACAGCATCTATCTAAAACTCTGGGTTTATTACACAGTGCTTAAGTGGACAATCCAAAATAACCAGACAGAAATGTTTTCCAGCCGACATTTACAATTCACAATGAAAACAAATTCTGTGTTGATTGCAAAGCAAAACAAATAACTACTAAAGAGTACTCAGTAAACAAGATGCATTGCAAATGGTGAAATAAATGCACCGATTCAATCTAGATGCAGGTGCAATATATAAATGACTTGAAGGCCAAATGCACTAATGAGATAATTCTATGATAGATTCAATGGGATTATGAATTCATCCCATCACTGTTTATTTTTACAATTAATGTTAATTCCTGAAGTAGTAATGGTTTAGATTTTATGTAAACTTTTTGGTTTGCATAAGCACGGTCTAGTTATCTTCCTGGCTGGTTGTAGGAATTAAACATCTGTAGAAGACCACTTTTGCTAAATTTTGATGAGGCAGGCACCAGGTGTCAGATAGATTAGGTTTGATTAGATGGTGGAAGTTCTTCTTTACAGAGGTGGATAGTTCAGGTCCAGAAAGTAAAAATTTCATCACAACCAACGAGTTTAGTATAAAGGGTCACAGAGTACTCAGCTAGCTGGTTGAAACAAAATCTTGGTCTAAATTTTTACTTTCTGAACGTGAACTATTGACCTCTGCTTCCTCATTTGAATAGTGCACCGGTTTGGTTTATCTCATTTGACTGGTTGAGGTAGTGTCTGAGTCTGAGGTGTTGTGTGGACAGTGGTGCGTCTTTTTGTTGGCAAGGCCGTATTTATGCATGGGCTGACCTGTAGCCCAGGGCCCTCAGTTGTAGGGGACCTCAACATTTTTTTTCCGGTTCTTACAGTAGCATTTGATGCTGTATCTAGGGGCCCAACACAGACTTTAGCTCACCCCCCCAATCTGGCTCTGGTTGTTGAGCTCTATTGTATCTGGAGTTAAATTAGGTCAACGATTAACTTTTAGTTTCAGAAAAGAAGCTCAATCATAGTAAAGAAGGCCTGCTTAGCACCAGCGTAGCCTGTCGAACTTGGTTGAACTCCAGTACCATTGCTCGAAAAGTAGGCTGAAATAATATATTTACAGCGATATCTAGGTGAAAATATTACATTTCTGAAGGTAGAGCAATCGCTTATCACACGACCCCTGACTCTGTGGTTTTATGAGACAAAACAAGATACAATTCTGCTTATGGAACTCACGTGGGTCACAGCTGTTTTTAGGTTTCCTTGATCGGGAATGATTCATACTTTGCCAGTCACACTGCATATTTGGCCAGTACTCATATTAGCAAAGCAACGCAAACATAAACACAGGGAAAATGTGCGCTCCGAGCCCCTGCTGCTCAGTATGGAGCCTTGGTACGACATCGTGCTGCTGTAATGGAAGTGCTTGTGAAATTCTGCTTCATGACATAAAAAGATCTCACATAAGACATTTGGAGCTTGGAGTTCATTTGCAAAAATAAACAAACTGCCACTGTCAGAGGGGGCGCGGTGCCTGTCATGATGAGGAAAGCTATATTTTCATTACAGGTGCAATGGGTACTCTTTTCAGACTATTCCAGAAAAGTGATGTCTTAAAGGTGCCATATAATTCATTTTTTGTTCTCTGGTGTCTACATAGAAGGTATGTGAATTTGGTTTGGTGAAAACATGTCCAGAAGTGGTTTTATAGGCCCATTTACAGCCCTATAATTTGGCCCTAGAATGAAACAGGCTGTTTTCCATAATTTGGTGGACTTATTAATATGTTCATGATAACCAACATAGACCACTACAGGTGAGGTGAAACATGGTGCGTTTAGATATCCAATGGTATATGTTTGAACTCGTATCACAGGAGATCACGGCATCGGCTGTTGAGAAACAGCCACTTGCTTGGAGATGGCAAATGAATGCTTCTGAGCAGTAAGTTTTGTCATTTAATGTTTTCTGGAACAATTTCGGTTGTCCTCCACCTTGATCTTCCTAAAACCCGCAGAAGCCCGAATGTGCATGTCCATGGACAGCAGGCAGGCATAAGTCACGTTTGGGTGGGTGGTTAAGAAGTTCAAATCGGCTCGTTTTATGCTGTTCTTTAACATATCCATGAATTTGTTTGTATGTCATTTCCATTGTACCAAACTCTCCTTTTTCCACTATACAGAGGTAAAGGCAAATGTTCATTCTACAGCGCCTTTTAGTGGGACCAAAGAAGGGCTGAAGTGAGTGGTGTGTAATATCACATGATAGGGTATGAAATATAGTACGAGCTGGCTGATTTAACCAAGCCATTTAACAGCTTACCATAGAATGTATGAGCCGGCCCATGTACAGTGAAGTTTACCCGGTTACTACATAAAATACGAGCTGGATGACGTACTAAGCGGTTTAATAGGTTTCTATGGCAAGTAGGAGCTGACTCACGTATAGAGCTGCTTAACGAGTATGAATTGGGAGTACCCTGATGTACTGTTGTTTATCAGCCTACACTAGAAAGTACAAACTGATTGGTATGCATAGCCGTTTTATAATGTCACAGAAGAGTGGAGAGTGAGATATAATCAACACATTATCATGGGAATTCCTGAAACAACAGGAAATTTTGCATTTTATTTTAGTTTATCTAAGATTAATCACAATGGGAAATAATTTAAAAGATAATGTCAGAAAAAAATACAGTGAAATTAAGAATATACTTTAGCTTTTATCGGGCACAACAAAACGCTGTTTACAGAATCTGTCCAGTCACCAGGAGGCCGCATGGAGGTACACCTTAGCCCGGGGTTTTTCTGAGATGTCAGGGTGACACTAAGAACCTTTCTATCTGAAATCCTTTACTGAATGAGCATTCTATTAATAAACTTGAAGGAATACTAAATAATTTATAAGCCTAGACTGAAAGCGAGCATAAATATTTAAGGCAACACGGTGGCCGCTTTTGTGTTTTAGTGCCCCCTAGTGACATTTACAAAAAGACAAAGAATTGCATCATCATCTATGCACCTACAGATGGAAACAAAATGGAAACCCTAACATGAATGGAGATAGAAAAAGGAAAACAATATTGGTTGATGTCTTTAAAGAAAGCCGATTAGGAGTGTGTGCAAGCAAAAACAAGCATCTTTATGTAAATAATACATAAAAAGTACTTGATTATGGCTGACAGCATCTTTGGGGGGTTGGGGGGGACGAATATGGTGATCTTCCCCCGTGTCTGGCAGCAGGAGTCTGTGAGCCCAAAGTAGATGAGTGTATCAGCACAGCAGATCAATATCTGGTTCCTTTCTTTAGACCATAGAGTAAGCTGAGCCTCTCTGGCCCTTTGATGATTTGTTAGCTCAGGCCCAGATAGCCCCAAGCGGGAGCAGAAGGGAACGGAGGAAAATGGACGAGCAGTTTGTTGATAAATAGGTTACACAGAAGGAAAGCTAACAAGCACAACAAGGACCAGGCCCAGTGAAAAATGGTAGCATATTAATAATAACAATAATAATAATGATAAACATTTGGGCCAGAAAATATGTAAGTAGTGGCCCTGTCAGTACGTAAAGGACATTGATGAGTGAGTACAGGCTGTGTAGCTTTACAGGTTAGGGATTAGTGCCAGTGAATTGGAGGTCAATGAGCTCTTGAACTTTCCTCGCTTGTATATTGCTTGGGAAAAACACATCTTCTAAATAAATAAATGCAAATATCAGTGTGACAGAACTCACTGCCTAATACACGAATATCACTGTGATCAAAATTCATTTTAGTGTCATTATCTAAAGGAGAGAATAAATCGGACGGTTTTTACTTAAATATGCAACAGAAAGAGTGAATTTTACTCAGCAGTGCTGTCTCACTGCTAGTTGCTGTCTGAGCCCAGACTGATAAATATGTTTAATTGTGAGTAGATCATATCATTCGTATTCAGATACTTGAGTACAGGCTTTATTGTGATTGTTTTGAGCCTTGGGAATGTGTCCATTAGATATAGATGAATTTATCATATTATGATGTCTATATGGGCTTTCCAGAATAGACAAAGGCTCCTTCACCAGCTTTGGAAGGCACCGTACAAAGTAAACAAGCACGTTGTTTAGTCCTTGGAACTAGTCTGTTCAGTTGGCACGAAGGGTATAAGGGACACAAAATGTTGACTATACATATAAACAACATTAGTAGTAGATAAATGATTAGTAGTAGTAGTACTAGCCTGGAAAGCACCTTGGGTCTATTCTATGATCTAAGTTTATCTTCAATGAATTTCAAAGCCAGTTCAGCAAATTTGTTAAAGGGAAATCTATAGTTGCCCTTTATGGTCAGACTGAGAAGTTTGTTTACTTAGCTTTCCAGACAGGATGGAATAGCTCTTATTTGGTAGAGTATACTTGTGTCCTACTTTAATGTCTTCGTACCAGGGGGTTTCGCACAAAGAATTAATTCTGTTTGTCACACCACACATTGCAGCATTCAGAGTGGCAGCAATTGCATGCAATATTAGTGTCCATAGCCAGTGTTTGTGGCCATGATATGATTAATACAATACAGCCTGGGATCAGCTGAATTCTGAATTCTACAGGAATCTAGTGGCATTCTCCCACAAGGAATTCATACCAAATAGGTCTGAGGTCTGGTGTTTGGAATGGCCATGAAAGGCAGATAACTTTGTCCTTATGTTCCACAAACCATTCATTGACAGCTTTTTTTCCTCTGGATTATGAATACTTTCGCCCATCACAAATCTCCTGACTCTGGCCGGACGAAAATGTCAGCAAATGCAATTCTTTTTAGAGGACCAACACGGTGCAGATGTGTCTGCAATTGCTAAGCTGCTTTCAAACGACTCTTTCCCTGTGTTTCTTGAATCATTTATTCACAGTCATAGTGGAAGACATCCACCTCCAACTATAGGTATTGTCGGAGCCAAAATGTAAAAGATTAATTAACCAAATTCTTCAATTTATCATTTGGTAGTTTCCTATAATATGAACACAGCATAAGGTATTTACAGTATTTTAATATTTACATAGTTTATTTGATATTTTAATTTGAAAATGTGATGTATTGCATAAAAAATATTTTTGCCACCCTAATTAGATGTATAATTTGCTTAGCTGCTTAGTCATACATTTTTTGGAAACCATAAAGTTCTGTGGTTAAATGGCATAATGTTGTTAAAGAGGCTAAAATAGCCTGAATGAGTTAAAGCTCATTTTAGTGTATTAGGGTGCTTTTAGGAATTTGAGTAGTGCTATGATGTCGGTATGGGGGTGTTTAAACTGAAGTCCCAGCTGTGGTGCCACCTGTAAAATATAAAAATATACAGCTATTTTTATAGAGATGTGCACTGATCCCAGTTGGACGGTTCAGAGACAGTGAAGGGGTACAATTCTCCCTAACTGTTGTCCCTTATCCATAGGGGTAATGCAATCTTAAAAAGGATTAATGAGATGCTCATATGAAGTTCATGAGTCAGGTGGATGGCCTGGTTGCTCTCTAAGCTTCACTGAGGCTGGCTCCAAAATAGCAATCACTCACAGAGAATGGTATGCTGCTACTCAGATGAGCCCTGGCTTTCCTACCAATCACGGCACTCGATAGTACCCGAGCACACTTAGTAAAGTTTATTGCCATTGGTCAGCTAGCAGAAAGCACGGCACACAATTCAGTCAAAACCCAACTATGACTTAATTGAATAAAATGACACTTTGTTTTAAGGCAGCTCTCTCTGAAAGGACCAGGCTGTTCCCCCCTGCCCTTTGGGTCATTACATTTACTAATGAATGAAATAAAGACCACCCCAAAACCCCTTGGTGACCTACAAATTTAGCTATACCAGCAGGTTGATTTACACTGTTGCAGTAACTGTCCATCCATCAATTTTCCATAACCACTTACCCAGCACAGGGTCAAGGTGGCCATAATGACTGTAGGTATAATTATTACCCAAATGTAATAAAACTTCTGGTTATGACAGCAACACAGCTCTTTTATTCACAGGAAAGTTCAAAAGTTTAAATGGTTACTGGCAGGCGGCTGGTTTCCTCCGCACGAAGACACAGAAATAAAACTGCATTCCCCCACTCAATAAATCAGCTGTTTTTGTTAGAATGAGCTGGTTCTTTCATAATGTCAAACAGATTCGACAAAAAGCAGGGAGAAACATATTTCAGACTTTCTCAACGCATAGACCTTTCGGTTCCCAACAATTAGTAGCCATAACCATCCAAATCATGTCCCAGACTTCCCCGGACTCGCTCTTAAGTTTCCACCAAAGCATTCAGCTCAGCGCGCTGACCCTGCAGGCCACATGGAGCGTTCCAGGTCTCCGTGCCTCCAGGCCTAAGAATATGGCAGCTCTACAGAAAGTCGAAAGAGGCAGGGGCTAATGAGCGGGGAAATACTACGGGAAAATTGGGACTTGCTGCATTCTTTCAAAGATTTTTTCAGCATTCACCACAAGCCACAACGCTGGTCAATGAACCTCTTTTTCAATCTATACAACCCTGGAAAACAGACATATAAGCTTGGAAAGTTTTTTTTTTTGGGGGGGGGGGGGGGCTTAGATGTTTAAGCCTTTACAAAATAAAAAAAATGGAAAAAAAAAAGGAATTTAAAAAAAAAAATATTTGTTCAGTTTGATTTGGAGTTTTGACACAAACTGCATATAGCTGCATATAGTATAAAATCCAAAATACCTATTACCTTATATCAGTAGACATACCAAGAAAAACTGTCAAAGATCCTTCTTATCTGCAAAGGCATTTTTTATTCATTTTTTAGATTAATTGTTATTTTCTAATGGCCAAAACGGTCTAATAATCCGTCACACAAACTCAGAAAATGTGTGCCCTTATTAAATACTGGGGAAAGTATTGTGTTTTTGTTTTTGGCACTCACTGTTTTTGCAAACTTCCCCCCTTAAAGGAATGCTTCACCATGAATCACCACCCACCCAAACCCCCCCAACCTCTCTTTGCAACAGGCACATGACAGGTGAGCATTCTGGATGGACGTAGGTCTAATTTCAAGGCACATACACGCAAATATGGCTAAAATGGCCCATATTTCGGAAGTATCTTGTGTAATATTCTTTTAGGCTTGAGTTCCTGTTAATTTCACTTAAAGTTAGAGTCTGAGATGCATTTAAGGGAAGCTGGCTCTTCTCCATTTTTATTCCCAAAATTCAGAAAAAAATATAATGATGAAATGCAATTCTCCAAAAACGGTTCCAGTGGATTCCTTTGCCGGGGATTAGGGAATTTGAGAAACCCAAGATTAGTGGACATGCTGGCTTTGGACTGACATTTCAAGTCATTATTCTGAATAACAGAGTGTTTTCCAAATGCACCAAACTGTCATTTTACCGACACGTAAAGACCCGATGTTTCTGCAGAATGATAGTCAAACTATTAAAATTTTACAAGCACAAAGAAAAACATTACCCTTCAAAGTAGTTTTACGTCCACAGAAAGTAAGTCGCAATCTTCAGATATTCATAACTCAAGTGACTTAATGGCTAAACCGTTGTTGTTAGGAAAAATCTACAAACTATATATTTAGCGATAGACCTATACATAGACATCCTTGTGTGTAATCAGAGCCTTGGCAGAAACAAATGATTACCTGTAAAATTCTATTTCTAAAAATTTTGGGACATTTGTTGCCACACTAAATAAGACATGTATCTTAACATTTATATTTTACGTTGGAAAAAAAAACAACTCAAGTAAATTTAGTATTTGAAATTTCAGTCTTTACAGAAAGCACTCAAAATCCACCCTCCCGTCCACTCCTCCCAGAGCCAGTGTTGGAAAACCATCTTCAGATGATTCCAACAGGCCGTTTGGACTCACGGTGGCAGCCAGGTGGAGGAGCAATTATGGGCGTCAGGATTGTGATGCAGAACTTTCATGCGAAGGATTGACTTTGTCCTTCCCTTTGGTTTGCTAGGTGCACATTCATATTTAGGGGAACAAACACTTGCTTTCGAATCTGGGTAGTAATAAGTAGCATTGAGAAGCACAGCACATTTTCAGTAATGAGGCTGCCACTGAGAACCAATCTAATGCACCCTGGGAAGTCAACCGACATGTAAGTGATGGACACAGCAGACAGCGGAGTCTAGCGTTTACATGTATTTATTATTTTGTAACAAGGCCTCCGATTGGTATAGAATGTATTAAACAGATTTTTGCTTATTACACAAAATGTCGTCTTCATTTTAAAGCACAGACACCACAAAATACAGCTATTGTTCCTGTGTTACATATACAGATTTTTTTTAATCATTCATAAGGCACTGGCCGACAAACACTTGCTTTGCTACCGATTCCGACACTGTATTGTGCATAATGCAATTTTCAAAGGCATCAATGAGAAGTAACGTTGCCATATTCCCTTTAGCCAACATAGGAATTTGTCATTTCCAGTGTTTCCTTTTCTGCAGCCCTGCCCCTTAACCTGTTCCTTTGTTAACAGGAAGTCCTTCATCGGTCGCATCCAACCTGCTGACAATACTGCTAGGCGTGACAAAAGGCCATGTCTAAAAAAAGATTTAAAGGCTTTTTTTCCTTCTTCCTGGGAATCATGACGCGTACAAAAGAAATCACAGCTACCCATTCATAAACAACGGAATGCGGACAATTTCTCGCACTCAACAGACCACTCTAAACGTCGAACGAAACGTCCTGACGAATTTTGGAGTCGATGTTCCCAAGGACATAAATGTAAATGTACCTTATTGCAGACTGACATTAAATTGCGTGGTAAGGTTGCATTTATTTTTTGCATAGTCCATTGCATGGAAATGATCCTGCTCATGTATCCTGGGCCCCACACACCGTGGGGAGGATCTGTTGCAATTGGTTTTATCTATGACGCTGTCCGGTGCCCTTCATTACAAACACAACAATTATAAAACGGGAGTACCAGCAAAGTACCAGCAAAGACCATTTACGAGAGAAATATCGGACCATTTACTGCAGACTATCTGTCCTTTCAAACTGAATAACAAAACTAGAAAAAAATAATGCTAAATATGTCATTCTTCCTTTGTTGTGCAATTATTACAAAACTGTACGTACCTCTTACACAAAAAGGACAAATTCAACATTTTAATAATAAACACGGTTATACTACATGTACAGGAATATTGCATATGCTAGTAGCAAGTATCAGTTCTTGAGTAGTTTACATAAAACAAAAAATTTAACCCCTTTTTGATGGCAAAGTTTACCTTTCCTCAGATGTCTGCTTTTGAGAAAGCTCACTACTGCCAAATTATCAAAAACACGCACTCCGTGGCCTTCAACTGGAAAATAGCCCCGTTAGTATTTTTCACAGTTTAAGATCGGCATCCTTGGTAAATGTATCGGTTGTAAATTTGCGTTCCGTCTTTCCCCGGGGAGAAGCACGTGACGCTTTTACAGTCAATCTGCATGGGCCGGGTTTAACCGGCGCACTGAGCTCGTGGCTCTCTGGGGGGCACTGTTAAACGCAGTTTTCACACTCAACTGGAAGACTGTGCCGTGGAGAAAAAAAAAAAAAAAAAACAACAGACCAAGACGAAAAGGTTTGCACAAGACGAGGCAACGAAAACTCTTCAGGAGAAAACTTCTGGGCCTATTTTATTTTCCCCCAGGATATGGAATTCCAGTCCATCTACGTAAACCACAAAGGAAGTGTGTGTGGGGGGGGGGGGAACATATGACAGAGCCAGAGGGCTGCAGTGATGCAGCAGCAGTCAGACCCCAGAAACAGGGGATGAGTCGGGGTGTGGGCCACTGCTGCCCCCCCCCCCCCAAAAAAAAAAAATCCAGCACTGTCCCGCATCTTAAGAAGTCTGCTTACGGCACTTATTAAAGGACACGAGCAGAAAAAGAGAATGAAAATGGCAATAAAAGCGAATGGAGGTTACATTGAGGTTAAAAGAAATAGGGATTTTAAAATTATACATGGAGAGCGTATGATGCACCACACGTGATGTAAGCGAAGGACCAAACATCAGGTCAGTTCCATAAAGCTGGGAAAAAGATTCATCCATATATCGATGTCCCCGCTCACCTGGTCGTGATGCTGCTTCACCCCACTCACCATCATTACCATCATCTTCATTATCTTCATCACCATCACCTTTAACCACACAATGTGCTTACATTTTGGCTTGGTACCCAAGTAAGTGCTGAATGTATACATGTACATAGGTATGCAGATTACAAAAATATGCATCCACAGGCAAAAGAATATAGCATTCTTAAAGTGCACAGGAATGATACAACAACAAACTAAGATTACACATAAATAGTATCAAAATGATTTTTTCACTAAGCAATCTGCCTATTCCTTCAAAGGTATGACAGTGCATGAATTCTTTTATTCCTTCACAACAGCTGAGGCTTCCTGTAGAGGAGGGATGTCTCGGACAGGGCACCATGTTTGCTTTCCATGACTGACAGGCTTTGGTGCTGCCATTTTTCCGCTTGGCACTTTTGGCTTTGGTCCACGTATTTCTAACTCCGAATGAGTGGTTTTTTGGTGCAGGCAAGGGCTGTCCTCGGGAACTCAGGAGGAGATGGACCTCTGCATCCATCCTCTTCCACCTTCCACACCCCAGTCCCCGCCCGAGGACCTACCACCGGCCGCTCACGCTGGCAATGTCTGAGTGGTACTGGCGAGGCAGACGCCCGCTGGCTCCGCCCTCCAGGAAGGAGGAACGGATGTTTGGCGGCTCGAAAAGTTTTCTTCTGTTCTTGTTCAGTTCTAAAAAATAAAAAAACAAGAAAGCAAATTCTCAATGATCTTTTCTCCCCTCCCATCTTTACCAAGACTTCTCAAACAGTCGACCATTCCTGTGTTCTCGCATACTTGTCTCTCATCATCTTCCACTAGCGAAATACAGTTCCGATACTCAAGAACAGAAGTATGGAGGACACTAAAAAAATCCTGAATGTCTTTCTTACACAGGCCAAAATATCAAGGCTGCACCGGTTGCGTCTTCGCCAACGAGAACAATCCCATGATTCATTGCATCCCAAGTTCGTTCTTGGGAGGCAAGTTAGCAAGAACGCTCTTGCCAAGAACGCGAGTATGTTCTTTGCGTTCCTGGTATTGATAAACACCCATAGTCTTGTCTTGGCCTTATGAAACCCAAGTTGGCTGGTTTGATATCACCGAGTACCTCTGCTTGACAACTGACAGATGTTCCAAAGGAATTTATCGGAAGCTGCTG
The DNA here is from genome assembly GCA_026780845.1 of Petrocephalus sullivani. Lineage (NCBI taxonomy): Eukaryota > Metazoa > Chordata > Actinopteri > Osteoglossiformes > Mormyridae > Petrocephalus > Petrocephalus sullivani. The sequence goes on along the minus strand of JAODKM010000040.1, from coordinate 10,579,375 downwards.
ATGAGCCATCAGTCAGCGTGGATGAGAGACTGTGGGCAAGTGGAACAAAATGAACTGGGAACTTGATGCGTAGCCCCACTACAAACCATGAGAAAATGTATTATAATCCCTCCAATATTAATCACAGGATGTCTATATCTTTCTTCTGGCTGGTCTTAAGCGCGAGCTTCATGCCGTGCCAGAATAAATATGATCTGAGATTCTACTGGACTTTTAAAGGGGTTTGCATTTGAGAAGGGCAGTCCTGTGTTTATTATAGTCTACTTTTCTGGAAAAAGTACCAAAAGCAGATTTGAATGAGGTGGACGTTCCAGTGTGTTTTTATGAAGAAGGTGGGGTGGGGGATGGTATTTCGATTTCGGAGGTCCAGATTCCATCTGTAGAGATTACAGGAGATTTGTGTGCAAGAGGAGTAAACATGTGGTCTCATCCATTTCCGGCCTGCAGAAAACTGGCCTTCACCCACATGCTGTCTGCAGAGCGCAGTGCATGCGGAATATTTGTTGCGAATATAAACAGACACCGATAAGTAGCATGCTTTAAAAACACGCAAAAAAAATAATGAGACCCAAGTCAACCCGCAAGCATAGCTGTTGAATTCCCAATGATGCTGGTTAGACAGCTATGAAGATTTGCCTAAACGATTCTGGATGGTGCATGGCGGACAGCAGCCGTTTCAAGCTGCTCATAAACTCGACGTCTACTTGTTCGCACGATGAAGCCCATGACAAACTGCTCTGCGCTGCGAAAAAGCATGAAAACTGCAGGAGCTTACATCGCTGGATCAGGATCAGAACGCACACCCCACGACACGGACAGTCAGGCACCCCGCTCCACCATAGGATGATGACAGCTTAAGCTGCTTTCATACAGGCTCACTCCTTGTCTGGCAGCCGCAGAGTATCATGTGACCCACATGAGCCAACATTAAAGACTGGCTGGGCGGGCTAAGTGATTGGGGAGACCAGGCGGAGTCACCTGAGATGGCCAGAAGCATTTTCCTCCGGGCCCCAAACGTGGTAATGCCCAGCTCCTTCAGGTCCTGGTCCGTCAAGGTGAGGAACGTCTGCAGGTCAATCTGTACCAAAAATGTATTTCCTTTGTTAAAATAGCATCAATAAAAACAAACCCTTGCTGTTCAAAAGATGAAGGAAGTTGCGTGCTTTGTCATATACAGCATATACCGCTTATTATGATGTACAATAAAGGTCTAAAGCAGGCTCAGTTGTTAAGAGTTTAACTCATCTCCAGAGTGCATACTGTGGAGGTATCTTCTTCAATAAACATAACAGAGACAGAGAGAAGTGTTGGCTTTTCTTACAGTTCAATATTCTAAAGCATAAATATACTTTTTAATAAACGATACCATCAGGTAACACCATTTGTTGGGATAATAGCTGAACATCTTGATGTTGTGAATTGGGAGGACACATTATAAGGGCCCCAAATGGCAGGGAGACTCGTGCTGCTTATACAGCATGATTCATCCACCCTGGTGTCAATCCCGTAAAAAAGGGCGTACCTCCTGCTGTTGGAAAACATCAGTGTACTTCCCCAATCCCAGCTTGCTGAATAGCTCCGGGAGATCCGAGCCTTTGAAGGAGATGTTGAGGTTGCACCCGTTGCTGCCCGTCATTGATGATATACAGTCCATGTAGTTACTGCTGCTTAGATAGTGCTCCACTGCAAGGCAAAATAGACGAGCACCGAGCTGGATTTACGAGTGTGGCATTTCAGAGCTCCTCCACCCGTGCGGACTGAGGTATCGGCTTGCTGGACTTTCATCCTCCTCCAGCTCAGTCTGCTGACTGCAGCAGTCTCAGCGCTGGCTGCAGTTCCACCCAGAGAGAACCAACTTCACATACAGAGCTTTTATTAAGAGACCGCTGCAGGATCATTTCTGCATTATAATGCTGCGTTTCGAAAAGGTCGACCAGCCAAAGCCTACTGACAGGGTTTCTTTTATGGCTGGTGAATTACTAAAAAAAAATGTTTCCGGTTAAAAGCAAGCAGACATAATGAAGCCCCCTGGGTCCCCAAAAAAACTGGCAATGCAGTTCATAAATTCGCTGCAATTCTGTGGCATTTTACAGGTGTCACTAAGGTTACAATGACAGTGCCGTGGACCCAGTGGGTGGGAGAGGCCCGGCCCCGATGATGCCGGTGAGCAGACAGGCAGACAGTGATGGACAGGCAGGCAGACAGACAAGCAGGCGGGCAAAGGAGATATAACGGAGAGAGATAAGACAGGCAGGCAGTGACACAGACGAGCCAGGAGACAGGGAAGCGGGCGCTTAGGGAGGCGGGCAGGAGGACACGTCGGCAGCCCAGACAGACATGATGAAAGCGGGGCGACATTTACACAGACAGCAAGCGGAGGAACTGGCAGACGGGGGGGGGGGGGGGGGGGGGGGGGGGGCCCCCCCCCCCCCTGTTTTTTTTTTTTTCCTTTGGGGGGGGTGGGGGGGGGGGGGGGGAAGGGGCCCGGGGGGGCCCCCCCCCCCGTTCCTT
>JAODKM010000040.1:10556672-10576764 GCA_026780845.1 Petrocephalus sullivani | reverse complement strand
AAAGGAAGGAGGGCGGCGGGAGCGGAGAAGGCGGGGGGGGGGGGAGGGGGGGGGGGGGGGGGGGGGGGGGGGGGAGAGGAGGAGCCCCCACCCACCTGATTTATTCTGCTTCCTTTTGGGACTGATGGCTGGCGAGAAGTCAGAAGGACCCGGAAGGCCTCCTCCGCCGTTCCTGTCCCTCCAGTTGTCGGAGTCACTGCCGCCGATGCCCTCGCGGCTGTTGGACCGGGAGAGAGACAGAGGGGAGCCCTGGAACAATGGAGGGGGGGAGTACCTTCACAAAGAGGTCCGGGGGCCGCATGTAACACAATAACAGGAAGCTCGGTATAAGACATTTACATTTATGGCATTTAGCTGACACCTTTATCCAGAGGGACTTACAGGGATGACAATCTCCCTGGAGCAACTTGGGGTTAAGGGTCTTGCTCAAGGACCCACTGGGGGTGGTAGGTGGGATTTGATCTGGCAACCCCTTGGCTCATAACCTGGGCTTCATAAAACTAGGCCACCATTCCCATAAGAGCAGCAGAACTCTGGACTGCAGGCAACGTGACATTTAAGTGGCTGCAGCTGACCCGCGTTCTGCTGACGTTTGCTTACGCTTCAAACATCCTACAGTGTTTTAACTCTAAACGAAATATATTCGCTTTAATTGGCTGCGTAAATAAAATAAACATGTATCGGGAGTAATGAGCAAAATGTCAAGCTATACAAGCCAAAGCTGGCGGTTAACCTCATAGGTGGTGGTCATGGTCGGCTTGTAGGCCACGTGGTTGGCTCGCCGGAGTTCCTTGATGGTCTCGGCCGGCATAGATTTCGAGAAGCCGAGTCCGCTCCACGTGTTAGTGGGGGTCCGGACCTCGGTCACCACCGGCTTCTTCAGCATGGCTGAAAAGAACACACACCATCCAATCTGAGTAAGCCAGACATAAAATCGCAGATGCAAAGTTGCACGGTCCGAGGCCTCGGCAAGTTCCGCGTGGCAAAACCGCCAAGCGAGCAAATCTGTCCCGGCATCTCATGCTGCACCTTTGATCCGGGTTGTCTAATAATAGGTTTTCATCAGCAAGCTCATTGGCTGAGTCAGGGCAGTGAAAAGGCTAGAAGCCACAACAAGTAAGTAGTTAGGAAATCTTTTATTATAGGCTTGATGTTTACTGTAAATCAGAAATAGAGAGATAATCACATACCAAAGCAAGCCAAGCAAGATTCTCTCATTTTAGAGACAGTACTATTGCCCCATCTGTAGCCAACATAGTAAACTAAACACAGTGGATAGCATCATTTGTTACCAATCGTGTTAGCTGTTTAGATATTTTAATAAAGTGCTCATTATAGAAAAATTCCTCTTAGGGTCCTAACACAAAGACAGTATGCTGAACTCGAAGCACACGGTCAATTGTGAAATTGTGAAATCTCCTCCTACCTTTTGTTGCCAACAGCTTTTTCTGTTCATAGTCAAATGCCTGAGAAAAAAAAAAGTGAGTCATCTCCACAAGGCATAGAGCCTGGTCTTTGAAATCAGCAAAAGCTCCTCGCTTCCTGCACTGAGCGATTCAGACAAGAGCTTATCTCTGTTACTTCCAATTCTGTCCGTTTCTTTTTTTTTAATATTCATTCCCTGGTGACGTTTCGGCCTGTTAAAGCTCAAAGCGTGAACAGCCTGTGTTCCTCAGTACGGGTGGGAATGAAGTCATGAGAGAAACAGCTAAAATATGTAATAGAGGTTCCTCGGAGGAGACACTCCGGAGACAGGATGTTCCTCACACACACATGCCTGCGTTTGTATGTTTGCCGACTGTCATTCATCGACTCTCACTTCATTCCAACAAATGGTTACCACAGACCAAGAAAAACCCCAATAAACTAATCACAACAAATTCCTAAATCTTTAATTTCTGGGGAGGACAAAAACAATGAATAAAATGATTTGTTTGTAATGTACCTAGTGTGCATTTTTCGTGTAACAGTTATGGAGGGGTATTTTCTGTCCACAGAAACAAAAAAAAAAAACAGATGCAGATGCTTCGCGACAGTCTTTCACAACACACAAAGGATGGGCAAATTTCCAAAACTTACTTGCTCTTTTGTTGCTTTTGAGATCAGAGCACCAACAACCTAAAGTCAGGCTTCTTCGTCATATGGTACAGAACTGGGACCCAAAACTCAGCCGGTCCTCACGTAACCCAACGAAAGTCTTACATTAAATTTCACTAAGTCGACAGAAATTCTAAAACGTATCCTGTGGATTAAGTGAGTTTCGAACATTTGGTCTTGAGTGGAGACCTGGCTCACGGCAAGTACCTGCATGTTGGCAAAGGAGGTCTGCGGTGCCAACCGAATCCTCTCGGAGTTCTGCTGGGCCGCCCTCTCGGCTGCTCGCTCGCTGCCCGGGGCCCGCTTGTCTGCCACCGGACCCTCGGAGGCACTCGAGTCTGAATCTGACAGCAGGCAGTCTGAGCTGGTGGAGATACGAGATGTTAGCGCCTGGAGCGGGAACGCGCGCTACACCGAATGTTAGCGGCCTGCTTTGTGTAGCCGTATGGCCGCACGCCATCTTATATGTCATCCAGGAACAAACTGTAAGCCCTTAAAAGATCTTCATCAGATCTTCCTCAACCAAAACAGCGCTAGGAGTCCCTCATGCTAATCGCCTCATGTTTGTTTCCATTCCAGGAAAGCTAAAATGTAGCAGTGCAACGTCTGCCTCTTTGCTGGAAAATATAGTGAGTAGTGAACTTTCTGGACCTCTTACTGGAAACTGCTAGGAAAGGCCATACTGGAACCAGCGAAGTAAGGAAAAGCAGTCTCAGTGCTGAGCTCATGGCCAACCTGGAACTCGCTGGCCTGACGGCGCCACACCCAAGTTCTCAGGCACCCTCTTAACGTTTCCTCCAGACCTGTCAGCCTGTCTCTTAGCCGGGTCAACAAATCACCGCCAAACAGCCCCTAACTCACAGTCCTGCTGGTTTCTGACTCTGTGCTGGCAGATTTCCATACATTTGCTCTGTGTAGATAATGCAGATAATATTATTGTACCAAGGGATCAACAAAGAAAAAGTGAAGCAGAGATAAGCAGAAGCCCCTCCCCAGGAAGAGAGAGAGGATGGGCACTAAGCTTCAGTTCTGTTTATTTGAGGGACGGGCAGCTTAATGTGGAAATGCAAAATCTGACTGATGTTAATAAAAGCCTGCTTGTACAGCCTGATATTTACTGGCACTGCTCACTGGTAGGAAGGTCAGTAAAGAGTATGGCGATGATCAGCTTCAGCTGAGCGGGCAAACAGACCCAGGCTGCATAATGGGAAAAAACAATAAAATGGTATATGTCTATTATATTTAACAAATAATGATAAAAATAAAATATTTTAGGGGACTCACCATGAATGTTTCAGTAAGACTTAAGATTGTGACCGTTTTTAAAACTATATACTGTTAATTAAATAACTGTTACCAGCCTAACGATGATCTAAACTGACTTAAATATGGTCATATTCACTCGTCCAGTTGGTGTAATTAATAAACGCAGGGCTAGAAAGGTCAGCTAGCTTTGGCGCCAGCAGGGTCCCAGAACTCTGGGATATTGGTGTTAATCACAATAATGTGACCTGAAATGACACCCAGCAATACCTCCATTAACTTCCCCGAATGTTCTTAATGTTGCACTATCTGTTGATTTGAATTATCGTCTTATTAGCTTCTTGCTTTTCTTGGAAGATACTGTGTAGCTCTTGCTCCTAAACTGCTTACACATGAACCTGGGAATTGACTGGAAGCTCAGACTAGCTGCACTTCTGCCTAGTCGTGTCTTTGACAGCCGTATGTTTGTAATGTGCTCTTTGCGACTAAAAGCTTGCTCGGGGCAAAATCGTCCGCTAAATAAAAAGAACGCAAATGTAAACCTCTAGCTAACGGGCGGCAGGCCTGACTGCAGGGAGACGTACTGAAGGTGGGAGTTCTTGGTGCCTTGCAGGAGCTCCACGGCTTGCCGCTTGCCGGCGGACGGCGTCTTGCAGGACGACAGCATCTGCTTGAGCTCGCTGCTGTTGGCAGAGTGGGAGGGGCTCCTCGGCATGCCTACCTCCACGAAGGCGTCATTGGACCCTGGAAGGCAAAGTGGGCGTGGCCGTTTTGGTGCGGTTTCTAACATGCGATGACCAATGACGGGCAGGGCAGGAACCTCGCCTCAGCGGGAAGGAATTTAGCATAGGCCACCTTGGCGGGCCAGGCTGCTCTCCGATGCATCACGTTTGATTAACTCCTCGCCTGAACATCTGACGATCTAACACTAGCGGAGCCAAGTCAAACAAGCAGCGCACGGCAGGATGGGATGGCGGAGCTGAGCCACGTCTGACTGATATTCTCATTAAAAAACAGCCACTCCCAACCCAACAGCGATCATTTATAAACACTCCGACATTTCGGCAGACCTTTGGAGAGAATCTTGGCTCTCTCTTACGGGACAGTACCTTCGTCTGGGCTGGACTTGCTCGAGAGAGACTCAGCGGGACAGTGGCCCCCGGCATCCTTCACGGGGTCTCCGTGGCTGGCGCTTCGCACCTTCTCGGCCAGCGAGGAGGCCGACATGCGGCTGTACACAGAGCTCGGGTGCTGAGTGCGAACGGGGAAGGAGGGAGACAGGCATGGGTTACCGCGGCATGGGGCTGTCGGATGCGAAGCGCGGCCCGGCTTTGGGGCCTCCCCCCCCCTCAGTTTTTCCAAGCTCTCGGGACAAAGACGAGAGTCAGATGATCGTGACCTCAAACAGAATAACAGCACGCAAAAAGGGGGGGACTTTTCCTCCATGAATTCTTCAAGAGAAAAATTCACGCCTAAAATATTCCCAGGCTGGTGAGCCGATGCCTTTTTGTGATCTCCCTGAGCATTGCAAAGTTTATATAACTAAGACAAAACCAGCTGTAGCCCCCATAACAGGTATGCCATTACTAATGGGGGGGGGGGGAATTCTCCCAGGAGACTTGAGGGCTGAGAGTCATTAAAGGAGTAGCAGAAAAACACAGTATTACTATGAAAGGTGTAATGGGGAACAGCCAGTGATGGATTTAACCTGGCCCATATTGACTACATTACTGCATCTGATTATTCCTAAGTAACGGAAAGTTTGATGGCACTGCAGGAGGCTCAGATGTTTCTCCTGGTGGGCAAAGCTATTGCAGGAAGTTGTTAAAATATGTCCTGTTTGTTGTCATATCCACCATGTTACACACATGTACTTATTATACAGACATTGTGTGCAATACTCCAGCTACAATCTCACTTAGCTCCACAGAATTCAGCTCAATGTGAGGTAGCTTAGGTCCACTAAGACTAAACCTTGGCCCAATCTGAACTGGATTAACCCCATAATGGCCTGGTTTATCAACAATATTATCAGATTTAGCCACACTACCATCAGACTTAGGCCCACTGCAAGAGGGCTTAACCGGCCTGGACATAAGCCACTGGGAGATTGTTTAGACCCTCTATTGACGGATGTATGCCCACTGTGAGCTGGTTTAGACCTGTTATGATTTGAAGTATGCCCAGTGTGATCTGGTTTAGACCCTCTATTGACGGACGTATGCCCACTGTGAGCTGGTTTAGACCTGTTATGATTTGAAGTATGCCCAGTGTGATCTGGTTTAGAGCCGCTATCGATGGACCTATGCCCACTGTGAGCTGGTTTAGACCTGTTATGATTTGATGTATGCCCAGTGTGATCTGGTTTAGACCCGCTATCGATGGACCTATGCCCACTGTGAGCTGGTTTAGACCCGCTATCGATGGACCTATGCCCAGTGTGACCCCCACTATCCATGGACTTATGCCCAGTGTGACCTGGTTTAGACCCGCTATTGACGGACGTATGCCCACTGAAACCTGGTTCAGACCTGTTATGACTGGATGTATGCCCACTGGGACCTGGCTCAGGCCCGCAATGGTTTTACTTTGACCCGCTGTGACCTGGTTTAACCCCACTGTGAGCTGACTTTAGCCCAGCTGTGGGCCTCAGGGCTTCTCCCTTTCTCTGTGTAGACTGCCAGCTTTCCCATTTTCAAAAAATCAACCTCGGCCCGAAATCAGTGCACTTACGTTAATAACGCTTGGATGAAGTACAATAAGGAGAGCAATCGGAGCCGCGGCGATACACGAGGCCCACGGAATGCCGGACGCCGTGCGAGTACCTTCACGTGGCCGTTGAGGGAGGCGGCCGCCTTGGCGCAGTCGGCGACCCCGTTGACCTCGATGGGGGCCAGCCCCGGGGGAGGGGAAGGGGCGCTCTGGGCGTAGCCCTGAACCCCGGACAGGAGGATGCTTGTGAGGGTGGCCTGCGTCGCCGGGTGAATCATCAGCGGCGACGAGAAGCCTGAGGCAAACACCGGGCCTCTTAGAATACATTTAGAGGACCAGGTCAGCTCCGAAAACATCTGCTGAGCATGTGACCTTCCCGTGCATCTTTACTGGCTGTTTGAATGCATGACAGGAACTTCCTGCTCCTGTGCTGCTCTCAGCCACACTCTCCTTACTGTGCAGCAGAGGTGGGTAATCCAGGTCTAAAGAGTAACAATCCAGACCAGGATTTTGTTTCAACTAGCTGAGCTCTCTGTGACTGAGACTCTTAATCTTCAAGTGATTGGTTGAAACAAAATCCTGGTCTGGATTTTTAACTCTTTTGACCTGGATTTACCCACCTCTGCTGTGCTGTCTCCAGGTAGGCTGGGCGCTATGACGGCGTTCTTACCTGGAGCACTGGACGGGCTGGCGAGTGAGCTGGGCCACAATACCGGGCTGGGGGTGGGGCCTCCAGAGCCGAGGGTGGGGCCTCCGGTGCTGGGGGGCTGCAGGGGGCTCACCGAGCTGTTCAGGGCATTCAGCAGCGTGTTGGGGGCGGAGCTACCGCTCAAAGATGCGGCCGTGGGACCTAGGAGACCTTATAAACACACATGCCGATGTCAACTTAACCCCCCCCGAGAACATTAATACATATCGTCACCGGCTCTGAGCTTTTCACTCCACATATTCGCACAGTTAGATACGCAAAAAATAAAACTCGATTCTGGATTGCGGGCAGAAAATGCACATTTAAGTCTAAAAATAAGGCCCAGATTGCTTTGGCTCAGCAAGCTGCAATCTGGAAGAGGCCGCCGCAGTCACGGGGGGCTGTGGATTCAGTAGCACACGTATCGCCTAGGGGGCAGCGGGTTCACGGGGACCCGGAAATGGCCCAAAGCCACGTGCTTTAGCCGTCGCAGTTAAAGCACGGCATTTGCGGAACGCCAACAGAGGCATGAGGCGGGAGGGTGAAACCGGTCGCCTGGGAGACCGGCTCAGCTGCAGGGTTGGGGTCACGGTCGGGGTCATCCTCCTCACCCAGGCCGCTGAGCCCCAGGCCCGCTGAGGCCAGAATGTCGAGGCCCACGGGGCAGATGACCGCAGGGGGGCTCCCGGCCCCACAGCCGCCACCTCCGCCGGGGAGAGCCGACACGCCGTTGTTCTCCAGGCCCAGCAGGAACTTCCTGGCCTCGTACATGCTCAGGGCGTTCCTCTCCACGCTTTTCACAATCACCGACTGGGGCACCGTGTAGGAGACACAGAGACGCTGGGTTAAGCACCCTAGCAGCTCTACAGGGAGCCTATATGATTCTGCAGGTTAGGTCTGTGTGCCTGCGATCGGAAGGTTGTTAGTTCATAGCCCGGGGACGAGTCAGTGATGTCACCGTTGGGCCCAGTAGCTCCAGGGAGTACTGAATACTGGCTGCTCCTGCTCTCTGAGGCCAAAACGTGCACTAACCTGCATGTGTCTGTGTTCCTGATGAAGAACCCAGTGGGATATGTGACAATTACCCAATGTCCCCATGGGGCTGAACAAAGTGGAAAATATAAATATGCTTTCAACTGCTAAATGACTCCAGTTTAACTTCAACCTGGACCTATTATTGAATATAATTTTTTACTGGATATTGTTTGGGTACTTGGACTATTTCCTTACCTACTTCCACCCGTAGCTTATAGAACATGGTTCCGTGACTCTGATCCTGGAGGGCCAGTCAGTCAAACATACCTACTAAGCCTGACAAGTAGCTGGTGAGGTGAGTAAGGTGTGTTTGAGCAGGGAAATCTGCCGACCGTGTTGCAGACTGGCCCTCCAGCACCGGAACTGGCGAATCCTAGTTCAGAACAATCATTATTTTGGAAACTAAAGTAAAGGGGCCATTTGAAAGGCCAGCTCGTGAGTTCCTTCATCTGAGAACTGCTTCGCAACATCGTGGAAGGCTCCCTAATGGATGGCGCAGGAGAACGGAGCCCGGGAGAGCGGACCCTCCTCTGATGCTGTAATAGAGATGATGCACTCCGTCATGACGCTGCTCCATGGAACGGTCTTTTGGGATGAAGGTGGTGAGATATACAATCCACAAATGCACACCCCCGACTCAACGCAATTAACCCGCATAAATACCCGCAGGACATCTGCCGAGGAACAGAAGCATAGCAAAATGCAAAGGTTTAACCTTAAAAGGTGATTTTCATCATCTCTTTTGAATCACAATGGAATCAATTTAATTGTAAAGCGTAAAGGAGATAATCCACATTTGTAACGTGGATTTGGTTCACGTACAAAAGAAATAGGGTTTGTGATTTCCAGCTTCTCCAGATAATTCACTAAACATGTCAATTATATCAATAAACTACACCAAGTATTTTTTATTATTATGGTCCTGATTTTCCTGGATGTCCTTGCACAAATAGGGCAGTTTTCATCGCCGTTCTCATATTCAGCGAGGTTAAGTACCTCGTATAACAGCACAGGCCCCCATGGGCCTTGAATCAGCAGCTTCAGTCACACACTCAGGGCCGCCCAGCTCACGCCAGCGATGCGTCTAACTGGTTACCGCCGCCCGAGGCTCACGGGATTAGCGCAGAAAAGCAACAAACCCGCCACACGGACAGAGGCGTGACCGTCGTTGGGATACAGGCTTCTAGTCTCGCGCGCTTGGTTAAAGGAGCGTGACTGCGGCTTCGGGGTGGGGGGCGTTACCTTGCTGGGCTGCTTGGGTTTGGGTTTGATGCTGATGAAGACGTCAAGCTGCTCCATCAGGGAAGTGATACACTGGGGATCCACTTCCACGTCCTCCTTGATGTCAAACATCAGCACCAGCGGCAGACAGCCCTGTGAGGAGATGCAGACATGCATGTGAAGCTGACGGCCCGCATCATACTTAAGCCCTAGCTTCCCCGGTTACGCCCCCCCGCTGCATGGCTGGCCATGAGCTGCGCCGCGATAATCCATCATTTTGTGCGGTACGGGCCAGAATACAGTTAATCACGTTCGGGCGGACCCACCCCCATTTCTCTTTGGCACTCACAGTACGCCTGTTTCTTTTTTGCCACTCGCGGGGCCACAACCTCGGCGATCTCCGCGGCCGTGTCGAGACACGCCACCCTCCGATCCGCCAGCACATCGCTCTCGAGCCAAGATATAAGCGGAATGACCCCAGTCTCCCTTATTCACATCAGAATACTAATTTGCCACAGGATTCTGCTTGTGGGGGTGGGATGAAAGCCGTGGAGCGGCGAAACGATCTCTGCCGGCCCCCGGGATCGCGGACCGATCGCTTTCTGGGTGAGGAATAAATAACTGTGGGGAAGTAGACAATCTCCACAACGTAATTACTTTGTTTTCATACAGCACAGAGAATGTTCTCAACTTGTGTGTTCCAGACGAAGATCCTGTGTTTACACAGTCTCTTTTTTATGTTTTTCCTCCCCCCCCCCCCTTTCTGAAAGTTTCCAGTATTTTTGGCTTGGAGCACGTCTGTTTGGAGGTGGACCACGCAAGACAAAGGATCCAGCAGAGGATTGCAGGGCTCTGTTATGGCTTCGGGGGCGGAATGGGAGAGCCTTTACCATGAGGTACTGCCGTGCCAGGCAGACCGAGTCTATGGTGCCCTGGAGGTAGACGGTGGACCTCTTCTGGGGGCTGTTGGGGTCGGGGAAGTGGATTTGGGCCCCCGTCTTCTGCATGATGTGCTTGACGTTGCTGCCGTTGCGGCCCATCATGAAGAGGTGGTGCTGGGGGGCGATGTCCAGCTGGGTGCTCACAGAGATGGCGCTGGCCAGGCTGCCGGCCAGGTGCTCCAGCAGCAAGGCCGTGCCCCTCTGCAAGCAAGAGCATCAAGACCGAGGTCATCAAGATCCACCCTTTGTTTGCCATAAGCCAAGTGAACAATCAGATGCACTATGTAATGAAAATCTCGCTCTCCATGTCCTTCTGTTAAACACAAAATTGCCACGAAACACAGATCAGAAGTAAGATTTAAGGTGCAAGTATAAATTACACACAGTAAATACGATTACAAATGAGGATGCTCAAAACTGACTTTGGGAGAAAAGCAACTCGATGGCACAGAACCACAGCCTTTGATCCTGGCCCCAATGGATGGGACAGACCGGGCGTTCCCATGGAGACATGTTACCCATAGGATACCGCAGGTGTGTCAAAAGGGACCTCCAGAATGTCACGTCGCTAAGCGTTTTTGGGCTCGGATGAACCCAAGGAGGGACCCTGGCGATTTGTGCCGCAGTTGGACACGGCGAGTCCCCGGTGTGCCCAAGCCTCTCAGACTGGCTTTGCCCCCCCCCCCCACGAAGAACATGAGAAGCAGGGCTCTGCAGGAGCTCCCCCCTTCGCCACCGTCGAGGCTGCCTTGGCGTCTGTCGTCCCGCCCTGGCTCTCCCCACATTCCGAGCATACTGCAAAACCACGAGTGGCTACGGCCTTCCCCCGCTGTCAGCAGCAGCCGGGCCAAAGACGGGGGCGAGGGGGGCTGGGGNNNGGGGGGCGGGTAGAAGCCCTAGAACTAGTCATTTACAAGAATGATTGTAGGCTGTGAGCCCATTTTCACCCTCAAACACAATCCTCTACAAACCAAACATCCATCTATCCATCTATCGGGATCATCCATATGATATGATGATGGGGCAGGGGGGTGATCTATAGCAGACCCCGTCCTGGTTTGGCACGTGGATGGGCATGGCCGGGACACACCTTGACCGCTGCGGCGTTGTTCTGCGAGCCTCTGACCACACCGGTGGCGCCGTAGAGCCTGGAACGCTGCTTGAAGGATACAGAGATGCTGTAGGTCTGTGAGATGTGCTGGATGGCCGGCGAGCTGGGGTCCGGGTTCAGCTGGACCATCATGGGCAGCTCGAACATCAGCACCAGAGGAAGCAGCTCCTGGAAAGCGGAAATACTTGCAAGAATCAGCCCCCAAGACCCCTTCATCAGCTCGTGACTCACACCTTAGATCATCACCTTGAATCATCTCAGGAACTGAGACCTGCACTGACGAGTTCTGTCAACAATCAACCGTTTAATGCACAATGAATGTCGCTGCAGGTTTTTCTAAAGTCCAGCTGTAAGCATGAGTCCTGTGTAACATTTAAAACAGCTGTGAATTATAAATGACCTCCAACCAGTAATTTGGTGGTTTGCTGGCAGGCAGGTGAGTAGCTAAATCTGTCAAAGGTGTAAATCTGTCTGTAGCTAGAGATGATCATTAAATGCAGGTTTGGACCCAGAAGCCATGAGTGCTGCCCTGCCCATTTTTTTGGGTTTATTATTATTGGACCTGGATAGTGCAGGAAGAACCTGGCAGCTTGTTCACACAGACCATGCAGCCGGCAGACCTCAGTAATCGTACCAGAGATGTCCCTCACGCTACGTGACTGCATGTGAACAAGCGAGTATCGCACCCACGTGTGTGTGCTATAGTCTGGGACAAACACCATGCATGGTTTTCGCAAGGAAATGACATCGCAGTAGTAATCACTAATGCCACGTCAGTCATTGGAGAAAAAAAAAAACCTGTTAATCAAAAAGCTGACCGCGCAAAACATTTGAGGCACAGCGCCCCACTCGCACGCTGATGGGGACCACTTAGTTACCTCACTGCCAAGAAATGGTAAACAACATAAATTACTGTAACCAAAAATTAAACCATGATCAGTCCCACATGTTTGAGAACCTACATTTATGTTCACATTCGTGGGGAGATGATAATTTGAGCATATTTTTAGGAGGTGCACTACAAACATAGTATCCCAGTTTGTCCCGCAGTCGCCGAAAACCGACTTTAATGCTTCGCGTACAAATTGAGAGGCAGTTTCGCTTTCAGAGGATTGCAGAGGTTTTTCCCTGTAACACCTTCAAGAAGGCCGCGTAAAAGAAACACCCAAAAGTGCAACGTTAGCGAAAAATCGCTGAGAACTTCTGCTCTTCAGCTACTCTAGACATTTTGTTGCGGAACGTCACGATGTGTTTGTATTCCTTCTGCAAAGGCAGCCCAAACGCTTGTTTCTTATTTTACACTTGAGCAACTAAGGAAATAAGTTGCATAAAAAGGTTTTCTTCCCCCTCCCCCTATTTACATACACAACATATTAACTAGACCAGCAGAATATTTCCCGTTCTGACTCAGGCCAAAGGAATGAAAACTCACCCTGAACAGAATGTGTGGCTAATTTTTAAACCGATAATCTGGGAAAGAATCAAGTGTGACTTGCACCACCAATATGCATCTTAGTTCGGACACATGGAGAACATGCCAGCATGTTTTTACTCAGTGTAATGGGAAAATTGGATATAATTATAAACATGTTTTTTTAAATATATGTGAACGGGAGATTCAGCACATTGCTAGATTCTGGACTTAACTGAAAGTGCAATAATGTTAGTTCACGGGACACATAGCTTCATATACTACAGGCAATCCATAGAGACAGAAGAACCTGAAAGAAACCCTAGACAGATGCTACAGTGCCGAATGCAGCTTTAAAGTGCTGCCCTGTACCTTTAAATATCGCCACGAAGGTGCCGTTACTTTTCTCATTTTGCCACACCACTGTGATCACATGTAGAGGCAGGAGCAGAAACATCGGGAAATGGAGTATTAATGCGAGCAGGTAGCGCATGTGAAAATTAGCCTGCGTCGCCATGGTAACCTGGCATGCCCGGGCCTCTTGTCAGAGTAACACATGTACATTTAACAGGTAATATATAACCTCAATGGAAGTGACTCTGTTAGTGATGAATTGCATTTTTTGCAATTCAATTTTGCATTTTGTACGATCGCGGCCTGTATTTATATACGTGGAACTTGCGTATTTACATATGTATCTAGTGACCATTGAATACTTTCCTCATATACCCACTAGGTGTCACTGTTAAAAATCCTGAACAAAGGGGGACGAGGTGAGCGCCTTCTTCCAAAAAAGGACCCAGCTGAATGGCTGAAGCCAAGCTTTAAAAGAAAAAAACCCTATAAAAAACCTCATGGTTCTGCTCTCTCCCCTGGGTGTGGGGGAAGGTGGTAACCACATGTGTTCGTGAGCAGAGGCAAAGCGGAAATTCACCGACACCCAGCGAGGAGCGAGGCTTCAGAGTGCCTCCTTGGTGCACGGGGTGAATCTTTTCGAAGGTGGCAACTCTCACTGCTGCCAGTGCAAACCATCAACACCAAGCCAAACCCAGTTTTTCAGGTAAATATTCTTTTATTTACAAGGGCCATTAACTTCTGGGGTCACTTCCGCGAATACACAAAACACGACGGAACTAGAAATGAGGCTGTTTTTTTTTCGGAAATATGCTGGGTTTGATTACTGGTCCTGCAGAGTCCACGATGGGGACCACGTGGGGGCGAAGGAATGTATCCCAGTGCGCGCTCCCATTAAAGTGAAAATGGAGGCTGTAGGCGGGGCTAGAGTATAACAGGGGAGGGGCCTTAGATCCGTACCGCTCTGTGTGTTTTGGAGAGAGGGTGAGACGGTGTGGTTTTCGGGGCTTATTTTACAAATCGCTTCATAAACAACGGTGTAGTAGTCGGGGGCTCCCCCGTTCGTTCGGGTAAAAAGGGCAGTGCTAATTACGTCTTCGTAGCCTGTGCAAATATGGAGAATTGTGGGGTGCGTGGCGCCGTGTTTTTCTTGGTGCCCTTGGAGAGGAAGCACGTGTTAGGAGTTCTGGTGCCGGTGAAACACTAGGAGCGTCTGGATGGAGCCGAGCGGCGGAAGAGTGGAGGGCGACGCCCACCCGACCCGGGATACCATGACTCCACGGCTTATATTGTTTTTAAACGGCTCCTCCGATCGGCGCCATGTGTTCCCCATCAAATGAATACCGTCGGGATCCCGGGCTCCGTCTCAGCCGGAGAACTTTACAAGGTTGACTCGAATGTCAAATACACTCTGCCTTTAAGCTCAGACCAAACAACGTTCCCCGAATTAGACTCAGTTTGATTAGCAGAGTTTCAAGTAGATGCCGAGAAACGTACGGTCGATGTGTGCTCTTTCTTTTTTTACCATAATCACTAAAAAGAGAGAAAGACTGAGTAAATCCTTACTTATGGGAATCGGAGCCCTTTCACGAGCCTCCACACTGGGAGCCCATAGACAAGAGCTGGACACTAATAGACCGGATGACTAATGCCAAATGAGCATCGTTTACACCAGCCGCACAGCGACGGCAGATCACCGTAACCACGGTGATGCCAGACCAGGAGACGCGACTGGGGAAAACGGCATAAAAATAAAATAAATGGACATGTCCAGCTCCTTTGGGGTAACCCCTAGGAGATAACCCCATCACCCCTGGTTGCCTCTGAGACCCTCCCCCAAATGCGCCTGCCGACCTGAGACACCTCTGGAAAGCGGCCAGCAGATGACAGTGCCCTGACGAATCTGCAGGCGATAGGCCTGCACTAGGTAGGCCCTCACAGGGTAGGCCTTGTGTGGAGATGGGAGGGAGCTTATTACCCTGATCCTGGACCTGGCGGCTTCCACACCTCCTGGCTGGCCTGCTATGGACACCTGTGGAAAAGGAATGGGAAATGAACTTCATAAACCCTCTCTCTCTGACAGACACACAAGCTCAGCATTCTCTACCACCGCAGTATCCCTTATATAACACCACACACACACACACACACACACACAGACTCACGTACCTATCTAAGAGGGGACCTTCCATTCATTTCTATGGGAAAAACCCTAATCCCAATCACAACACCCTTAACCCCTACCCAGCCCTTACCTTAACCATAAGTAACCAACCCAAACACAAGACTTTTGGCATTTTTAGTTTTTTGATTGCGTTCACAGATTTTTATAAAATTGAGGTCATCCAAATGGGGACCTGAAAAGATGTCCCCAAAAGTAGGGAAGTTTCAGGTTTTACCACACCTTGGTGACATTTTGGTCCTCAAAAGTGATCTAATCAAACCCACCCAAACACACACATACAGCATCCTCCGAATCACAGTATTCCTTATGTAACACCACACACACACACACACACACACACAGAGTCACGTACCAACCCTGACATGCACACACATGCACATTACCCTGTACAACAAGTATTCCACACATAAGCACCACACAGCACACAGACACACACACACACACACACACACACATGCCAGGACACACACTGTGACTGACAGCCTCATCATTTTCAAATCCTTTCTTCCATTTTCTTTCCATCGCAATTCTTTCTCTACCATGTACACCTGAAACAAATTACAGATTACACAAAGGCCCGTCGGTACGCTTCCAACTTCGGCGTTTTTCCATAGTGGATCAGCTGTGGCCACAGAGCGACATGGTTTTTCGATCTCCCCCATCCATTCCCAGCATGTATTGTGTGTGAGGCAATAGATCAATGCGAGGCAGGAGAGAAGCATTTCTGCCATATGACGACATTTTATCTACGAGTAAAATGGCATCGTGACCATCGGCTGTCGAAAAAGACAAAGAATAACGACACGGGCACATCAAGCCCTCTTTTGAATATTATTCAGTCTTTAGTCCTTACAAACCATTCTATTTTCATGTGACCTTCCAAATGAAATCGTAAAAATCACGCACTGGCTTCACTGGAAATGGTCCAGGCCAACTTCTTATCATCAGGCTTAAGTACAAAAAGTTTTTTTTTACTTTGTTGGTGTAGTAGGACCGACTGGTACCAACCATCTCTTTATCGGTTTTGCTCTAAGCATTTTGCTTTGTCAGTCAGGGCTGCCGCTATTTTGTATGCTAGCTCTCTCGGCCGAAGGGGGTGCAGGGCATAGAAGTTCCAGGCATTCCTTGATATGAACGTTCACCACTTCATCAAAGCTTGAAACACCACTTGTGTTGCTCTACATCCCGCTACACGGCCTGGCTGGAGTACGGATTGTCCTCCCCCGCTGACTGTACCCAGATATCACAGCGTTTTCTAAATACTCTGAGTGCCAGGCTAAAATTTTAGGAACAAAAACTACACTTTGAAGTTAAACATCCCTTGCACATCTGCAAACTTACCTATTCATTTTCTTATTTGTAAATACACTTGTACCTACTTGCACTGTCATTGCTGTGTGCTGTAGTGTATTTTTTTTGGATCCAAATTTTATTGTTCAGTGTTCATTGTTTAGCTGTTCTTTGTTCTAGCTGTCTGATGCTCTACAGAAACAATTTTGGGCAATGCTTTACATTGACTGCACATTAATTATGCATTCATATGCATGCACCTTCATAATGCATTTAGAAGGCAATCATAGAACATTTTTCTTTCTTCTAAACAATATGTAAGTATACCTTAAAATGTCTTAAAGCATTGCATTCATAATATACTTTCAATGAACAAGACAGGACAGCTGTAATATACATTAACAAACATTATAATCATATAAAGTTCATTAATAATGTATATTAAAACTGTTAAGGTACACTAAGATGTTGAGGTATACTTACATGCTGCCAAGGAATGTTTTATGAATGCTCTATGAAGGTGCAGTTTATGTAAAGCTTTACCCAGATTTGTTCAATGGGTGCAGAGTCTTAAGAATATTTCATTTGGGTTCATTCCTCCCCCCAATAAATAGTTGAAATTTAAATTTAATCATGCCTCCCCAATATCAAGCTCTCTCTTGCGCTACAGAATGCATGAAATGACAAAGTGACAATAAACTTAAATCAATTTATTTTGCAAAATGTTTATATATGTAGGAATCAAAATTTTTGCAGATGCATGTATGCGTACACAGACATACATGCGCATAGGCCTGTCACATTAACAAATTTTGCTGGACGATAAAATGTCCCAGGAATTATTGCGATAAGAACATTTAACACTGGGACTGGAAGACATTTTCATATCCAAAATAAATAAACAAAACAACCAAAACAACAAAACACTCATGAATAAAAACAGGTGTGAGCGTAAGCAAAAGTCCGTATTGTACCGAAAAGCTGGCGTCCAGCCAAATGCTTCGCCGGGCATCTGAAGCCCTAGTGATTACTGCGCATGCGCCATACAATCACTCTTTGAGCCGACTCTTTTTAGTGAACAATGGGAGCCGGCTCCTGTTCAAAAGCCGTTTTATTAATGTTTATAGAATTGTCCGGGTTTTTGAGGTGCCTAGACATTAAGAACGACAGTGACCGGAACACGTTCTCTTCCGAAAAAGCCCGCCCACGATATGGCATCTTCTTTTTAACAAGCTCAAATCAGGTTAAACGAAGAGAGGGGCGTTTTTTTTTTTTAAAGAGCCGTTTAGGAGCCGAAAGAGTGGGCTCTTCTCGGTGAGCTGAGCCAAATGAGCCGGATCGCTAAAAAGAGCCAATATTCCCATTTGGTAGAGAGAGACAGGAGGAAAACAAGCATGCAAATGAATATTATTGCGGCCGGAAAAATGATCTACCTCATTTTAATTATCGTGCAATTAATTAATTTATCGTTTATTGCGACAGGCCTACTTGCTCAACACATAATTCCCCATAATTCTCTAGGATGAACACCAACCTGATTGCTCTTCTCTGCCTGGTTGTTGCGGTTCGAGTCGGGGAAGTGGATGTGGCATCCAGTGTCCTCCATGACTTTCTTGATGTTGCTGCCGCCCTTGCCGATGACATGGGAGTGCTCCGTGTGCGACACGTCCATCTTCAGGGTCACACGGTTGCTCTATAAAGGAAAAAGACGGGACAGGGAGGTCAGCGGGTCTCCTTGAAGCTGCCATGAGCGCATATGAAATGAAAAATGAAATGAAAGATTAAATTAAATTATCCTTTATTTGCCATTGCAGGAGTACATTGGAATGGTTTTTGCATTTTCCATCGTGCTCTCCTTTGAGACACAAACACACACACACACAGACTCACATACCTATCTAAATGGGGACCATACATTCATCTGTATGGGAAAAACCCTAAATCACGACACCCTTAACCCCAACCCAGCCCTAACCTTAACCATAAGTAACCAACCCAAATTCAAGACTTTTTAGTTTTTAGTTTTTTGGTTGCATTCAGAGATTTCTAGAAAATTGAGGTCATCCAAACATTTCAGATTTTTTTTTCCAGATTTTCCAGATTTTGGTCCTCAAATATGATCTATGCAAACCCACCCACAGCTCAGAGCCAATCTGGGGGTCCGAGCACAGGGACGCTTCACTTATCTGGTGGCCCTGGAGAGCTTTTCGAGGTCTTGCAGATTCTGACCAAGAACTTACACAGTGGAACCCAGTTGTTATGAACCATCTGGATCCTTAAGAACGGTGGCACAACTTTGGAAGAGTCATCGCTGGCGTTTCTATGACCTGTCCCCGAGTTCACACTGCACATCCAGCCAGCCATCTCTTTTCATTTGAGGCACTGCAATTTAACAGCTGTCAAGGGTTTAGGTTTTCAATTTAATTATTCATCTTAGTTAAAAACATGCCGTTTGAAGTACACTCTTTTGGAGTATATGTTTTCTCAGCTGTGGAATGGTAAATTATCGAGGATTTTTCACTTTGGTGTTTTTATTGTATTAGAACATTTTGAGAAGGAGGACGTAAATAAAAATAAAGAAATACAAAATTAAAAATTGTACCAGCAAAGTTAAGTATAAATGTAGGCAGACACACGCACACACACACACTCGTGGAGCTTTTTTGTTGCTAAAACACATTTTTTTTTACTCATACTTTACTCATAATTTACAAGAGCATTGGCTCAGAGACAAACTATTTATTTTATAGTTATCCAACACACGCTTCCTGTGCAGTTATTAAACGCTTCATGTGAGTAGCAACATTTTCGGCTCAGATTAGTGGATGAAGCTCACAAGGCTTGAACTAATACACATCAGTCACACGGACCACCGGCGCCCCGCCCCGGCCTCGTAAACCAGTTCCCACCCGCTGGAGACCGTGGACGGGATCCAGCCTCATACCGTGGGGGGTTAGTCCACTAATTAAATGGCGCTCCGTAATCCTGGGGCATTTTAAAATCTGTTTTTCCATACCTGTGGGCGGCTGTCCAATAGGTCAGCAGGTCCAACACCCTATCATTACCCCGGCATTGAAAGCAGCCCTGGAATATCCAGTAGCGAGATTCCTTAAACAATTAATTAATTTGACTTTTAATTGGGAAACTATATTTGCTGGTACCAAGAAAAGCTTCAGTTACAGGTTAAAGTATTTTAAAACCACCAGCTCCCCCCCCCGAGAATTGATCCCATGTTTTCTTAAATGTGTTGTAAACGTGTTGTAACTTTTCCACTTAGTTCATTTCATTTGTCTGTGGCATCCTTCCCAGCGTGGTTGCTTAACGAGGATTTAGCAACATTACAATCACACTTAAAACTCCTCCGATAGGTATAGATGAGACCCCTCCAGAGCATGGTAAAGAGCAATCAGGACGGAGGTGGTGGATTTCTAGTGAATAAAAAAAAATCTCATTGGTTAGTGACAAAGTCAGCCCTCTGCATGAATTATGGCTTCTCTTATGGCCCCCACCTCGTACAACAGGTCCTGTTTAGGTGGAGGGGGTGCTGTAACTTGTGTATATGGTAAGGCTGGGTAAGGAACATTACAACAGTTACGCAACCTGCGTGTAATTTGAAAGGGTCAGACCTATTTGCATGGTGGGTGGTACATGTGGCATCCATGAGGTCTGTTTGAACGGGGAAAATGGGGGGAGGGGGCTAACACACATTGCACTTCCTCCAATCCGTGTGAGTCAAATCCAGAACAGGTGGGAGGAAGGAGCAGACTGGGCCGAGCCAAGTCCC
>JAODKM010000040.1:10544633-10554682 GCA_026780845.1 Petrocephalus sullivani | reverse complement strand
GGAAGGAGCAGACTGGGCCGAGCCAAGTCCCGGTGGGGGTGGGGGGGGGGGCAAGCTTACTTTTGTGTCCAGAACAGACATGATCTTCTCCTTCGCATCCTTGACGTTGTCCTTCTTGCCGCAGACTTTGATGTGAGGATCTTAAAACGGTTGAAAGACAGGGAATAATCTGCATCAGACACACACAGCTCACAGGGACTCACATCAGAATCGAAGAGCAAATTTTGTATTTTGTTGTTTTTGAGTCAGACTTCCTCATCATATGTTACAGTACCAGGACCCAAAACTCACTCAGGCCTCATTTAATCCAACGATGAACCTTTGTTAGACTACCAAAACTCACTAAGTCCACAAAAAATTCTCGAAAATGTATCCCGTGGACTGGTAAAATTTGCTCTTCAACTAATAACACAGCAAAACTCATTAAATACCCCAACCCCCCAAAACAAAAACATTGTCTTATAATATACTCGGCCTGCCTTACCTTCACCACGGAACGACATCAAGCACAGATAAAGTAACAGCGTTAACGTTAATGTGCGACGCTGTTCAATCAGTACATGGAAAGTCAGTTCATCACGTCGACGTTTTATAAGTTTAACACGCAAACATCAGACATTTAACACCGCAGGGGTGTTAAATGTGACGCGATAAATCCGGAACCAATATGGCGCCTATGGCTGACAGGTTTCCCACCGCGAGTCCCGCCCATCACCTGCTGGAGTGTAACACTGCGTCTTTGTGCCGCACCACTTCCTCCCGCGTGACTCCATCCCCCGGCATCCCCCAGAGCCCTCAGCTCTTTGCCAGGCTCTTCCTAACCTTGAGCCGGGGGCTTAACTGCACGTCGGCTGCATAAATCTGGAGCATGCGAAACCCGCCGCCCCTCCCACAACCTCGCTGACCTTGGCCGGTTAAGCTGAATGTTGACGGAGTATGCCACCGATAATCAGTGACTTTTTACATAGTTGTCTATTAGGGTAATGATGTTCAAAAAAGACAATTAGAATTAATTGTCAAATCAGTGAGACCCAGGGCCGCTGAATCACAAACATGTACTGAATTAATCAAAAAACGATAATGATAGGAAGCCATCCGTCAATTCCCTAAGTACATCAGAAT
The DNA here is from genome assembly GCA_026780845.1 of Petrocephalus sullivani. Lineage (NCBI taxonomy): Eukaryota > Metazoa > Chordata > Actinopteri > Osteoglossiformes > Mormyridae > Petrocephalus > Petrocephalus sullivani. Next base: position 10,553,560 of record JAODKM010000040.1, on the reverse strand, counting down.
GCCTCTTTTCACATATCCCTTGCTCCTCTTTTGAGACAGACAAATATATTGTACACTAATATATATATGTACTACCCAATGCCCTGGAGCATTTTATGCACAGCTAAGGGCCTTGCTGAAGCGCTCAATGGCAATGTGGCTATTTTAATAATAGACAATTGATATAATAATCAGTGAGGGAGACGTTTGGGCTGAGGGATGGGGATACGGACCGGCCCGCCCCCTACAGACCGGTGCTGCTTTGGAAATGCCATGCCTGGCTGGAGAGGGAGCGTGCCAATTCACTGCGGTTTGCACGGGAGGGAAGGTGGGCACTCTCTCAAGTCTAAGCAACGTCAGACGGCGGGCTGGCTCCGCTGAGGTCGGAAACACCGCGCCCAGCAGGGGGTGGAGTGGCCAGCGTCATCTGCAAGTTCCTCTCACTCAAGACGGCACCACTCCTCTAGCCAAACTCGCCAGAGAACTGGGGCAGGACCCATTAGTAACACAGAAATAAAAGTAAGTGCCTTAACCATCGTGGAATCTACACCGGGGCCCTCTGCTGGATAAGCAGCATGAAATGGGTGAATCGGGAACTCAAAAGGTAGTCAGAGTACTGGGTATGCACATTAACCAGAAGCTTACCAGTTCAGTTTCGGGGAAAAGCTCTATGGAAGCACATTAGGTGACTTGGATAAAAAAGTGATTACCAGTAATTAAATGTTAAGGTATAGTTATATTATAATATATTACGACAGAAATATGAATATGATCTACCATAGTAACATGGGTAAATTGAAATGAAATGAAATAAAACAAAATTGATAGAAACTGAAATGTAACAAATTTAATGAAACTTTATTTGCCATACATTAAACTAGACAGACGGAGGCAGAGGTGCTTACTGCACACTCAGTCCACCCAGCATTCCTAGGAACTAGTGAAATTAACCCCTCCAGCCCACATTCTTAAACTACATCCTATAGAGCTTGCAAACGCACAGCTTACAGGATGGTGGACTGAGCCCAGCAGTGCTGTGAGCCTGCGGCCATCGCCCGGCCTCTGTAGCCTCGCAAAGTCAGATTTACACGAAAACAGTCAAAAAACTGTCCAAGAATAACCCTTTCCGCACAGCCCAATCTACCTGGTGGAATACGTTTATATTTGCAGCTGTGTTTGCGTAACTTTTAATGAGTGGTTTGGGGAGAAAATTATATTAAAAACCCATGTGTTTAAACAAAAGTCAGAATAACTAACTTCTGCAAATTCTAAATGTATATGGTAAAGGAGAGACAATTAAAGCAAAACAGGGGTGTGTCTAATGAGTCTTATTGTCATAACATTAACAAAAGCCATAACGTTCCTATCAGCCCAATCCACGGAGGCGCTAGATGACCATCACTGCCTCCACCATCGGAGTATTACCCTAGTGACATAGCACTCCCAGAAAGGGCACCCTGCGTCCAGGCAATGGACACGGTCGGTTGATCTTTTGGAGCCAAAGCCCTTAGAGTGGTAAAAGGTTTGGAACCAGCGTTGGATCATAATTGTGGCAGACATCTGCCATATGTTATGTCATGTGATGAGGGGCTCTGGGCTGCCCTGGGGCCCCGGGACGTGGAGGCCCCTGGCTCAGAAAGTACTGTGTGAAGCGAAGTGTCTAAATAGGCAGCAACACGCTGCAAGATCAGCAGAACGTGGCTGCAGAGCTCCCTCATGCAGTGACCCCCCCCCCGCCCCTGCCCCCCCCCCCCCCCCCCCCCCGACCAGAAGGGGGCAGTATGCATTATTTCCCATCATACCAAATCTGCAAAGTGCATTATTCTTCGAAAAACTTTTGTAAGTTTTAGTAAGAACCCAAAAGTTTTTAACAGAACCCATGAAACTACTGTATAACTTTTTTTTATTATTATTATTATATAACTGCCACATTATTATCGTGTAATGTTTTGAATTTTGGCAAGACGTATCAGAAACGCAGGGAGAATGACGTTATTTTAACGGCTCTGTTTACAGCCCTGCAGCTGTAGGCGTTAAAAAAATGAAAGCTAATGATCACGAGAACACTGGCAAATACGAACTGCATTCTGCTGAAGAATTTAAGCAAATATTATAAAAGATGAGCCAAAAAAAAATATCTTAACAATGATGGGAAGTTAATAGTAACGGGAATGGGTCCTGTTGCTTTGGGCCGTCACAGACATCTTCTGGCTGCACTCTGCGCAAAGCAGGAAACTAATCTGTTTTTCTACTACATACTTTAAATTGTTGCACAACCATTTGCGGACGTACAGAGCGAAGATTTTAAGGATCTCCAGGGGCTTCTGGGAGGAACACTTCAGGGTGAAGAGGTGGACTGTCGACAATCTTAGGGTTCTGAAGGTTAACATACTGATTTTATGCACTGGGAATGCAAGCAATCCCTATGACTTGTTCTTATACATTCTGACCCTTGAACTGTACAAAACCACAGGATTCTTTAGGTTTCCAGCATTCAGATTTATACCTACATTTACATAACATGTGATATTAATGTGAAAGCATTCTTAAGTCTTTCCAAGTTTAAAATAGCCCTTCTTTATTGACACCTTTTTATGGTTAAGGACATGAACTTGTAACCTGAAGGTTCGACTCTGGGGCAGGGCCTTCCTGTAACACCTTTACAGTAAGATATTCTGGGGTGGTGTGTAGCTTGGCAGCTTACACTAGAAGGTTGCTGGTTTGAATTCAGTAGTCAGCAGAGTGATGTTACTGTTTAATCCTAGAACAAGGTCCTTAACCCTAGATGCTCCAGGGACTGACTGACTCTTCTCTCCGATCCTCATGGAGGCCAGATCTGAAAGGGCCACAGTGGGCAGTTGTAGCCAGGACATCAGGGTACCACCCCTACTAATGTAACAGATTCATGAAATTAGCACCATCACCATCATTATCACCACCACCACCACCACCAAAACCATCACCAGTAAATTGCAACACCAAGGACCTCTGGAGGTGGAACTAAAGTCAGCCATTTTACAACACGGCCCCTGATAAATACTGTGCGCAAAGCTGATAGATCATCCGTTGAGTTCTCTAGTGAAGAACATTCCTGTGGGGGAGTATGGCTCCATGCCTCAATGATTAGCATTAGGAAATCAGACTGAAGCTATAAGCCCCATCTACACGAACCAGACCTCTGCACTGAGGCCAGCCATACTTCTTTTTCCAAAACGAGCAAATGAATACGTTACTAAATTATTTAAATATTCATTAGAGGGCCATTATAGCTCGAGAGGAAGTCATAATGGACATTTTTCAGAAACGTTACAGACAGTTTTCCCTGAAAGAATCCTGGGGGTCTATTTAGCTTTGCAGCTGAGGAATTGCAATTACTGCACCAACAATTCTGTTGCCATGGCGACCGCTCCTTGTCCTGTAGGGCAACAGAACCCTCGCGTTAAAACTGCGGCGAAATCGGATGGGCCAGTTTAAAGCCCCTGGAAACGAAGGCCCGACGCCACTGTCCACAGAAGTATCTGCTGACACAAGGACACGGGTCTCAAAAAGTGAGGAGCCTTAAATTCCCCACCGCCCATAAAAGGGGGCTTGACTCGGGAACATACCGGATAGAGCAGCCCAGCTGCCTAGCAGGTCTCCATGGCAACTACAGGAGACACAGCTGCCATGCAGTGAGGAGAGAGAGATAAGGCCACAGAGGTGCAGGCCAGACGGTGTTTTCACAGCTGCTGCACGCTGCTTTTTACTTCATGGAGAGTAAAGACATCAGTAAGAACGCTGGGCTCTTGTCCTCTTACAAAAGTACACTACAAGGGCTTAAGATTTATTGACAAGCTCAAATTGGATTGGCTAGTGGGGTTGGGGAACAAGAGCAAGGACAAAATGTCAGGCAGCTTGTGTAAGCGGTGAGAACAACGTCCCGCCAGAGGTGGTCGGACAGATGTCTCGGTTATGTCAAAAACATGTCATTATTTTTAAATGTCAATTACCCATTTTGTGCGGTATATATATACTTAAAATTAAAAAATAAACATGTATCTGTTCTGCACAAACTTAATCTTCCACAAAAAATGCTTGTCATGCTTATGGAAGTTCTATAGGTGTAGAATTCCTTAAAAGAAAGTCATTGGTACAACCCAAAAAAAACCTGCTATTTCAGACTTGAGTTACACTCTAAAACAACCAACAGAAAATAACCAAGGGACAGCTATCCATTATACCTACAGGAACTTGACATCCCATCCCAGGCGTCAATATGGAGCTGGTCCCCCCTTTAACAGCTGCCACTCTTCTGCTGTCCACAAGATTTTGGAGTGTGCCTATGGGAATTTTTGCCCATTCACCCAGAAGAGCATTTGTGATGTCAGGCACTGATGTTGGATGTGAAGGCCTGGCTCACAATCTCCGTTCCAGTTCATCCCGAAGATGTTTGATGGGTCAGGGCTCTGTGTAGGCCAGGCAAGTTCTTCCACACCAAACTCACCCAACCATGTCTCTATGGACCTTGGTTTGTGCACTAGAGGACAGTCATGCTGGAATAGAATAGGACCTTCCCTAAACTGTTCCCACAAAGTTGGAAGTATAGAATTCTCCAAAGTGTCTAAGTATGCTGAAGCATTAAGAGTTCCCTTCATGGCACAATGCAGTCAGACAGGTAATGTTCTCCTGGCATCCGCCAGACCCAGACTCGTCCATCAGACTGCCAAACAGAAAACTGATTCGTAACACAGAACATGTTTCCACTGCTCCAGAGTCCAGTGGCAGTGTGCTTTACACCCCTCCATCCAACGCTTGGCATTGCGCTTGGTGATGTTAGACTGCCAGAGGAAGTTTGGAACTCTGCAGTCACTGAAACAACGGAGCACAGGCGACTTAAGCACTGTGCGCCTCGGCACTCGACGACCCCCTGGTCTGCCACTTTTGTGACTGAGATTCTGTTGTTCCTAAACTTTGCAATGATATACTTGACTGTAGAATACCTTGGAGGGAAGAAATTTCACGAACTGCGATGGCATTTTATCACCGTACCACACTTGAATTTGTTGAACCCTTCAGAACCCATTCTTTCACAAATGTTTGCAAACCTGACTACATGGCTAGGTGCGTGATTTTATACATCCATGGCAATGGGTCTGAATGAAACACTTAAATTCAGCTATTATGTGGTATGTCACAAGACTTGTATCTATACAGCGCACATTTTAAGGTGCTGGACTTGTGACTATGGTGCTCTCGTGTATATAACTCATAAATATGTTATAGATGCAACTTGAACTGTAAATATTTATTTCACCTCACTGCTGGCCTGCCAGGACATTCCGGCATGTGATAAATAAAAATCTTGAATCCTGAATGTTCAATTCTTGGAAACAATCATGTTGCTGTACTTGTGAGCAGCTATGTGTTCAGTAAATTGGTCAGTGAATTAGGAATAGTGATAAGGACACGATGTCAGATAACTGGTCACTTGTAACTAGTCCACATCTTTTATTAGTCCACATTGTATAAGTAGAACACCGACAGGTCCCCCACCAATACATTATACTATAATATAAAAAAAACAAATTTTCCTTACAATTATAATACAAGTGCTCTAATACTTTTAAAACAAGTTCTTTCTTTATTTAAAGATATAATCTAAACAGGATATGCATTTCATCCACATTTGATAGGTAAGTTTGCTGTATTTCACAACTTTCTATGATGCATACCCAAGGCCCCAAGTCCATCCTGCAGTAACGTAACTAGTGGCCACAATTATCTTATGGACTAATACATCAGTAAAGCTCACGGAACGTGAAATTTCCACAATTAGATTTTCCAATCAATTGAGATTTCCACTCAATTAAAACATTCTTAATTGTAATATTTAAAGAAGAAAAGACAATAGTTTGGCCCTTGCATGCTTAGACTGCACACTAAGTCCAGGACACAGCAGTTTGACACAATCTCCCGTATTACTGCATTGCTGTGCGATAAACATTCTAATCTTATTAACATTCAGTTATTTATCACCAGGTGTTACATCCCTCCACCACCTCTCATCTTCACCCGCCAAGAGAAGTGAAAAGCTTTTCTGATTGAAAGGGGAGCGGAAATAGATAAACACAGCATAAAAGGCTGAGGGATGACAAGCGAAGCTGATCGCCCTGAAGAGGGACGCGCGTTTATTTCAAAGGACGTGCCTAAATAAGCTCCTCGCTTGATTATCCAGAGAACGGGCAAATCAAAGGACGTGCCAGAGTTCTGCAGAAGCCACTCGCTACTCGTCAGCGCTGAATTTGCCGGGGGATTGTAGGAGTGACATTAGATGAGTTTACGCGTCATATAACTCACGGTCTACAATCAGCTGAGGTGGCAGGTAATAGAACGTCTTTGGATCTTAGTCAGCCGGATTCCTTGGATTTTCTTGACGCCGTAAATAAATTACATGGATGGAAGTCCATAGGTAAAATTCAGACACCGAAAAATACCTGCTAAAATATTCATATCTTTATTATTGTCGTGTCCAGGTTTACTGAGCCCTCTGTGACCTCCTCAAGCTGTTAATGTCTGTTCGTTTTAAGAGTGGGGGTCCCATCCTATCAAGCCTGTGCAGGCAGCTGCTGATGGATCAGATTAGAGGGCAGACTTTGAGAAGACTGCAAAAAGCTGGGAGAAACTTCCCCATGCCCCTTTGACATCAGTGGGAATGGTTCCCATTTAACTACAGGGTGGCCAAGTTTCAGACCAACATGCAATGTCAATGACACCAAAGGTGATACTGACGGACTACAAACACAACATGACTCAGCGAATCAACCGATGCAGCCCAGCTCATTTCACAGTCCACCTAATCTCACGGAGACCATCGAGGATTATATGGCAGCTGATCTCTCCATTATTTGCCTGCTGTTATTTAAGTTGTGGAAAAGTTTTCTGAAAGCTTTTCATCAAACAAGTTGCTGACAAAAATAAAAAATCAAGTTATAACGGTTCCTTATGCTAATTAAGAAAAAGCCAAGAACTCTCAAACGTGCAGAGACATGTCACATGCAACGGTAGTGTTGCAAAGTGATACGTACCTGGTTAGTATGTGAGGTATTTAAACACTACATCTCAAAAAACAATTTGTGGTGTCATTAGATCAGGTTATTATTAACATAGGAGCAAAAAAATGCTTTTATTAGACATTCCATTCAATAAGGAATAAGGGACATCTAGCATCAACAGGGGTGCTTCAAAACTCAACTACTCCTAAAGAAGAAATCCAATAGCTTGCCAGCTGCTCTTGTTCTAACCCTGACCGATGCTGACATACCGTAACACTAAGCAGTGCTGTGCGTTGACTGCGGTGATTAAGAGCAAAGGAAAACACTCACTCCAAGCTATGCAGTGTATGCGGGTCCCTGTATAACACAACAATGAAGAAATCTCCCATACTTAATTAGCAGAAATGTTTGGGATGTACGCTCATAAGATAACCAAAAGCAATTACGCAACGCTCCTCTGTTTACGCACGGCTTAAGGCCATTTGCCAACACAGACACACACACATGCATTCACCAGCATGCTGGAATTTAAATAACCTCTGACCCCCGAGAGCCAACTGCGTGCACACAACTTTGCAGTGAACGTGAACTTGAGACCTTAGATCATGCTCACTCTTCAAAGTGATCTAGACTTTACAGCTCTTGCTGTCATTATGAATTAATGCTGCATGACAGCGCCTAAATATGGTGTTGTCTGCAATAAAAGGCACACTTAATAGAAGGCCCACAGTAGCACGGTAAAAGTGTATATGTATTTTGCAATTATTCTGTGCTGGTCTCTCAAATTCAATTCAATTCAATTCAGTTTATTTTTATATAGCGCCCTTCACAACAGGGTTGTCCCAGGGCGCTTTACATGGGTGTAAAATACATTGATACAAATAAAGTATCTAAACCAAGGTTATCAAGCACTTATCCACTATCATTTCACTAAGCGATGAAAAGTGAAGGATATTCTTTACAAAAGACTATAAATACTGAGGCATTTACATTTTTCTTTCGAATGAATGTTTCGACATACATAGAAATCCCAAGCGAATGGCTCAGTGGAGAGTGGCACGACATTACACTGAAATAAACACGCCTGGAACAATCAAAGTGCTCTCAGACGGTGCTGCCAGGAAGGGTCAGGCCAGCACCGGTTTGGCGCGTTATTTAAGACCACCTGGCAGCAACGAGGTGCACTAACATCCCCACGGGGTATGGGAGGGGCCCGGTGAAACAGCCTTCTGCGCGAGGCTGGAAAGAACCAGCATATAAACACTGCTGACAAGCCAAGTAAACTCAATCAAATGACCTTTAGCTTTCAGACTCCATTAACATTAAAATGCCTCTAACAGCTTTTACACAACTGTAAAAGCAGACTAGATGCCCCTCCCCCAAAAAAATATTATTATCATCTTGGTTTTATTGGTCAATAATAACATCAAATCAATAGGAACATGAACACACATACCAAATTTAAAATCGATAATGCCCTCTAGCTTACGTAAAATTACATTAATAAATAAACTGACACGCAAAGAACTTAAATGTATCACAGATGGAGCAGAAAAAATCAGAAAGGAGACGGACAAGCGCCTGTACGTCAGTGGAGTATGCGCGTGCCGATGGTGGATAGCGAAATGGGAACCCACGCTTACCTTTCTTAGACTTGGCGCCGATCTTCAGCTTTGATGGCCATGCTATCTGAGTTTTCGTTTCCTCCATAATCTACAGAGAGGATGACACATATCACCATTATTAGGAAAACTGTCATGGAACAGGAATGGTGGGCTGGTTTAGCGCCTCCAAAGCTGTAACCCCCCGCCCCCCGCCGCCCCCCCCCCCCCCCCCCCCCGCCCCCCCCCCCCCCCCCCCCCCCCCCACACTCACCCCCCCCCCCCACAGAAGCGGATAAGACACAATAGCATGAGA
>JAODKM010000040.1:10498504-10544533 GCA_026780845.1 Petrocephalus sullivani | reverse complement strand
CACTCTTGTAAATTCAGTGGAACAACAAACAAAGCCTGTAGTCAGATGAGTTATCCAGTATCTGTTGTCAATGAGTGTGATCATCAGGTAACGATTACGCCCCTTTCCAAAAATGGACGGGTTAACAACAGAAAGACTGGCCTGAGAAGAATAAAAAATAACTCTTCAGAACGCCAAGCGCGCCCAACGTCAAGGAAGAAAAATGGAAAGCAGTAATAGTACTTCAAGTCATGGCAAAAATGACACACGCTTAATTTGGAGCGAAAGCCAGGATGCGTAGATAATTAATAATGAACCAGTAACTGCTCCACCAACGGGCAGCTATCCTGCCAAAAAAAATTCACATTCTTTGCTAGATTTGCTTGTGTTTTCCTATCCTTACAATTAGAGGGCAACTTGGAGAATATTGCAAGCCAAAAAAACTGTGCTTTTCAATGTTTTTTTTGATGAGTAGTGAGCCTATTCATTATTTTTTTAAGGCGTTCCAACCCAGTTTAAAAAAAGACGCCAAAAAAGAAATAAAAATGATAACCACCTGGTCTTTGATACTTATCCTAAATGTCATTTACAAGAAACAGTGGCAACATGATTGTTTGGGCTGTTTTCCAAAGATTATATTACAGGCTCCAAAACATCTGAGAAGCATCCACTCTAATGAGTCTCAAGACGTCCACCACAAGGTAGATGGAACATGTGACTGAACGCCACCGAAAAAAAGCCCCACAGCATAACCCGAAACACAGCGGCTCTGCAGACCGTGACCTCGCGTAGACTTTCCATGTACATTTGCGTGAGCTGGCTCACCAAACTCCACTTCCTGTTAACGGACCAGGGCACCAAGCAGACCTGCCACTAGGCAAACACCCAGCATCTGGCTTCTTTTAGGTGTGTGCTGGTGTTGTGTGAAGGCTGCACCATCAATCCTTCTCTCTCCATTTCCTTATTTGTCTTAATGTCCTGGAGTGAGGCACGAACATTCAGCAAAGTGGAATGCGGTCATCATCAAATCATAGAACATGAAGGAAGTGAGTTAATACGTCCAGCCCAGCTTAGGGTCTTTGAGTAATTCCCTATAAAAAGTGACTTCATAGCTTAAAAAAAAATGCAGAAAATATGCCAGTCAACACGTACACAGCCCAGCTTCACAAAAAAACACCCTCTTAATACTGGTGACATGAAAAATCTTGCAATTCACCATACCGTTTTCTCTTGTAAGGAAAAGACCATATTTTAAACATTTGTACAATGTCCTCAGTGCATAAGATTGTCTCCAAAGTCTTGTTTGGAAAATATATCAAGTGATCATGGCTTTAAATCTTCCAAAGTCTAATTACATTGTGAAAATCATATCAGAGCCCGTTACACAACTGTTTACAGCTCCCTAAATCTACTTTTCCTAGACATGAAGCTCTGCTTTTTAAATCAGTTTCAAGGACACTACCGTAGGGGGCATTTAGTGATTATACACAAGAGTGAGCACGCATGTAGAGATATGGAGATGTTTCTTTCATTTTCTGCAAGCAATAATAAGTTACATCACTGTCATAATGACGTTAATTGTTGCCGACAGCCCTGTGTATAATTTAATGAGGTTTAAGTCACAGGAGCTCGACAGGCCACTTTCCATCAGCGATAGCTTCATAATACCGTCTCTTTCACCGTGACGTAATGCTTTCCGATTGGACGTGTTTTCTTTCGGTCTCAACCTCGAAAGGAGCTAAATACTAAGCAAAAAACTTCCACTAAAACCAAAGTAGACAAGCGAGAACCTCAATTCTGACGGTCTGGATGAATATAAGCTGGTTTAAGAAGTTTAGAAAGTGCCGCATTTTTAATGAAATACTTCTTTGATACTAGTTGAGCAAAACTAGAAGATGGCCAAGCGTGTGCGTGAGATTCCTCCACATGGCTACATCAGAAACATTTTCATGGAACTGGAATGGATATCGCAAGTCTTCACACTGCATGGAATGACCTTCGGAAACCCGACACCCTAATGGAACATTTCAAATTGGAATTCATCACTTCCAGCTGCATGGCTCTCATGAGTAAATACGCACTGCTTTTTTGTCACAAAACTCTATTCCTAGGGAAAAAAAAACAGATGTTTTAATCCGCACAGAAACTATTTCGATACGTCTGAATCACAAAGTAACAAACGCTATTGTTTTAAGCACTTCTTTGTTTTGCATTTGGGAACGATTTAAAAACAACAATTCCAGTAATGGTGGGCACTGGCACCGCCCATCTCCTGGGTTGTGCGTTCGAATCCAGTCTAGCTTTTGTCCGCCTGCAATCCCAGTGTTTGCGTTATCCGATTCCAAGCGCTTCGCCTTTCCAGCCACATTCAGGTGAACTATTGACTTCCCCTAAGTGGTGGTAAGCGTATGTGCGTGTGAATTCCCAGTGACAGAGTGACACCTCCCAGTGAACACCTCCTTACTCTACACGGGGTGTGGAGTTAAACACAAGCTACAGGCAGAAAAAAGCCCGAATGGCAAATGATTTGCACCTGAAAAAGCTTGGCCATGAGTTCTCTCCAGACTCTGATTTTAATTAATCAGCCATGTGCAAGGATACAAGGAAAACACACAAGCTTTGCAATGGATTTTGCACCAGCTTTCCAAGGCTTATAGTAGTAAAATATTGGAAAATAAAAAAGGAGGCTGATTTTCTTTTTGGGAAGCCATGCTTATCTAAATTATTTTGTTAAAAAATGCTAATGGTGACAGTTATGCTAAAAATACAGCTGAAGATGCATTTGAATGGCGTAGAGACCAGCGTTTACCGCCCCCCACCCCCCCATGTCCACTGCGCCGCAAAATCACATCTGACAGCTTGACAGCCCTAATTTACAGGCGCAGTAGAGAATCAGAGTCATCAGGTCGTAATCACGTTATTTTATTATATTTTATAACCTGTCCAGGTTTCTAGATTCACAATTTTCCATTTTTTTTCAGTGGTTGTCGGTAAATCATAAGACATTCAATTGAAATACGGGCCTTCTTCGCCAATTCGCAAACTCAATTTAAAAAAAAAAAAACACAATTATAATTGAGTAGAAATATGAAACTGAAACTAAGACCACATACTGTACCCCAGGACCCAGTAAGGCTCATGCTAGTTCTAAGCCTCAGGGACACAACATGACACAAACAGCACCCTAGGGAACCTGAACATTAGAAAAAGTGGAACTAGTGTTGTAGGTCGCCCTTTCCATCTTAAGTGGTCAAATGCCTCAAACGAGCTCCACAAGAACCGGAACGCAATAATAAGCTCCATTTTTATCCCACCACGACTGCTGAAGGGGGCTCATCTTTCAAATACTGAGTAAACTCAGCAAACCCTAAAACGACTTAAGGGCACAATAAACAAACGAATAAATCGACGAGAACGTTCCACGTCACAGGGTAATATGTCCGTTCAAGAAAGTGATGTTCTTGGAAGAACACAAAAGAACACTAATCCACCAATTACAGAACGGAATGCAAATCAGCTGTCAGAATTAATCACTTCTGAGCGTGCAGACACCTTGAAATCATTATGGTGAACTGAATCGACCGTGAATTCCCACCAGATCATCCAATGCCTGCGTTTAATTTCTAAACTCTTAAAAAAGGTTACAGGACCACTTAGACAGAATGCTGCATGTTGAAAAAGTGTGTGTATAATTTATGGAGCTGAAATAAATGTCATATATAATGATATTTAAATAGTGAAAGTCAAAATATTTATAAAGATATGTGCATTAACTTATTAAGGTGAATCATGTGTAGGGAAAGATTTTAAAATGGCTCTTTATCAAACCCAACTTCTCTGAATCTCACCCTATATGTAAAGATTACATAGTTTTGGAGATATGATTTTCCTTACTGACAATTTGGCAGCAATTTAAAGTCATAAAGTTTTATAGAAACTGCAAATTCTTCCAATTAAGTGCCTTCAAAAGACTGTAACCTGATCTTAAGGTATTTTCCTTTCCTCTAGTATAAACCTACAAGGCCATATTGTACTCCTGACTTGGAGAAGCAGTTCTCTAAAGCCAAAGCCAAGCGATCCTACAGCGCTCATATTTCACATTGGTATTGTTTACAGCACGGAAATATGGCGGACGGGCCGGCGAAAGCCTGGAGCATCCATCTGAGTGGCATCTATGCCGCAGGAGCCAGGGCTGCATTCAGCTCCCCACAAAACACACACACAAATTTAAAACAATATTTCCACAGTAAAGGCTGGAAAGAGAGAGAGAGACCGAGAATCGCACTCCCTCATCTTAGGCTTTGGAAAATCCCTGACTATTGTGTTATAAACCACACTGTACAAGACCAGAGGTCAAAAATAACTTGGAGAGGCAGAGCTGTTCATTACGGTGCTAAGCGGAAGACTCACAGACAGTGACTAAGAGAGGCAGATCATTAGCAGTACGCCGCTGTAGAGGCCAGAACAGAAAAAGAGTACCTCGGTACGCTCCGTGTCCACCACTACGCTCGTTAAACGGCACCCATTCCCAAACACGTGTCTTTAAATTTAAAGCTAAAGTTTGCGTCCTGCCTGCTGCGAGACAATGAGACACTTACATCAGGGCACTGCCTCACATCCAGAGCGTGGGTGGGGGGTGGGGGCAAAGGAAGTGAACTAGATAAATGTTTCCATGAATGCTCCATGGATTTCAGCATGATTCACGAAGTAAAAGCTAATCTCTTTAAAAGACAAAACTGTTGTAATGAAGATCATACGGGAACAATGGCAGGGTATTTATATCACAATATAGACCTAAACTAAATGTGTTAGTGTCTGTTCTACAGGCACTCAGCCAGCTTAAATAAACCCTACACTTCTCAAAGGCGAAAGGACCCCATTAGACACTTCTAAGCAGTGGTGACTTAATGGGTAGAGAAGCGAGCTTGTGGTCAAAAGGTTGCTGAGGTGCCCTGAGCAAGGTGCCACCCCCAAGCACTGCTCCCCGGGCACTGAATTAGCTGCCCACTGTAGTGTCAAATGCAGTGTTAAATGCAGTGGAAATATAACGCTGTGTGTCATGAACGACAATTAATCACCTTCACTTTCTCTCCTGGACGACAGTCAATCTGAATTACACAAAAATGCATGGATAATAGGAAAAGTGGGCAGTGGAAATAAATACATTTTTATGCACTACTGACATAATTAGTCATCAGAGACCTGGATGGAGAACAGTTAAAAAAAATCAATGATGACTAAAGGAAAGCAGGCTGCTTAAATTTCAGCTTACTAATGACGACTCAGATGAGCCAGATTCATAGCCAAATGCAGGGCACCTCACGAAAATAAGCTTAAGAAGTTAGTTACCAGGAGAGAACCAAGACAGCGCAGGGTTCTGATCCCAGTCTGCTGTCCTTTATTTAAAAACTTGTAATCTCAACAAATGTGTGCAAAGTGAAGATTTAAAAAGGTGAGGTGGCGAGTGTGAAGTCCGTGTCCATTACCAGAGCGAGCCATCGTCTGTATTCCAGAACTCCATCAAGAACCAGACTACTGGCAGAGCCATTGTAAAAATAAATATTTAAAATAAATTTTTGAAAATCTATAACATCATAACAATCATAATGAACTAAATCCTGTCTAAATCCCAGGTTTTCTACTGCTGAGCATGTTCACATTTTTGTGGCCAGAGGTGCAGGAAAGAGTTTGATATTGGGGGGGGGGGGGCACAACTTTATTATTTCTTTAGCTCCGTCTAAATTTCCTGGCAAAAGAGCCTTGCCTTGGATGTCATGGGGAGACTAAATCGCAGAGGCGTCTGCAGCCTTGTTCCAGCGGTATGAACACTCCGATGATGTCGTCTCAAATGAGTCAGTGTGTCAGATGCATTTCCAGCAATATACCCAAGTCTGGCAGAGGCAAACAGACAGTTTAGGTCTTATCAACTACTCTCTCACCAGTGTTGGTGTAATTTATTGGGAAACCGAAATGTTTCCAAACCGCCACTTACGACTGACTGTAACCAGCATTATCCGTATCCAGATCAAAGCCACAATTAGCACTTTCCATGTTAAACATCTACTTGTGAATTTAGGTTTCATCATGTACATAAATGCATTTATTTTGTTTTAGATACTGAACCGAAAACGATGAATACGTGTACCATTACAGCCCTATTAAGAAAAGCCTCCCCCAACACCAAACCCTCTTCTATGGCATCACTCTCTGAGGAACCTCTGTGGCAATGCTACAGTTCTGCAATCGGGGCAGCATCTAGAACAGACACCTGTCCAGAGCTATATAATGAGAACACTAAAACTCATATCTAAATATGGCTGGGTATGTAGACATGTGTATGTAGACAGACATCTCTACTGGTCAAACACCAAAATTACCATTATATCATATGAAATCCCCCACAACCTACGTGTTCTGGAGAGTTTTTTCAAATGAAACAGAAGTGAAGATATCTCAGCTGAGCTGGGAAGTAAAATTTCACACTTGATAATTATTAGTGAAACTGGTATGTCCGGAACTCTATAACCAGAACACTAGAACCGGTATCTAAACATGGCCGAGTATGTGACTTTATACACAAAACAAAACTGTTTTTGACTGAGTAATAGTGAAACTGTCCACCCCCCTATTTATGAGTTCATTCACCCCCCTCCCAATAAGACCTGTAAGACCTGTATGTGCATTAATAATTACAAAGATCCAGTGTCAGAACTGTCAGAACTGGAGAACCCTGCCTTGGCCTACCCAGTTAGGCCGTCCCAGAATAAATGATCTGGAAAAAGATCAAGTCCAGCTCTTTGTAGGGTTGGTATTTAGCCCCATGAAATGGCGATTCAACTCATTCATATTAATGACGCCAGATTTGATCATTCCCTTCCGATTTCAAAGTATGTTTCGCAACAAATATTTGTTCGCTCATCCTCTAAGGTGACAAACACATGGACATAATACATGGAAGATATTAGCCAAAAGGAGGAATGCAGCATTCCTGCACAGATCACAGCACATCCACAGCTCACATTGCCCACAGACAAAACTATAAAAAGTAACCGTTTTCCTACACAAAGGCCACCAAACAGAACAATGTCAGCCAGAGGGTGTAGAACCCATAAACAAGAATGTTACGTATAAGGCAGGGGTGGCCAATCTTACCCGCAAAGGGTATGCAGGTTTTTGGGATAACCCTAAGGTCAGCTGTTCAAACCCTGGTGTGAGGACTCTTCAGCCAATCAGTCCTCTAATTAGTAATCAAATTGGGAAGTTGCAGTAAAGACCTGCATACACAACGGCCCTTTCGATTGGCCACCCATCATATAAAGTGACTAGGCAACATGGTTATGTCGACTTTGGTGGAAAACCAAATCTCTCTTAAGCATTTTAATCAAGGCAAATCCATGGTAAAAAGATACATTGTTGTAAATCAAGGGCCTCATATGCCAAAAAGTATGAATGAATGATATATAACCAATCAGCACATATTAGCTGTAGTGGATGTGAGTTGTGGTGAACAGTACACCTTTTCTTATAATGGGGGTGGTATTAACATTTTGGAATCCAGAACGCAAAAAAGTTTACACAACTGTTAAAACTGACTGCACAAAGAATGTCATCGCCAAACACACTGGATATTGAAATCAATTCACACAGAAGATTAAGCCTTGGTTTATTTTAGTTTACTCTTTACATTGGTTATAGAGTATTAGCTTGCAGGTATTTCCTACATAAACATACGAGTGTCACGTTAATCCATCAATTACACGTAGGTACGGGCTTACAAAAAAACAAGTAAAGGGTAAAAGCGACTGATTAAATAAAGTATAGTTTTACATCTCTGGCCGTGCCCGCCACCTGCGACCGGCAGCCCCGCTACGGTTTACAAGCCTGTTACAATTATAACCATTCAAGTGTATCGTCTTGCCGAGCTACTTGGCACATTCCTCACTTTCAGGAGTTATCAATTTACGCGGCGATTTATAAGCGCACATGACGGGACTGGGGGGTTTATTTTCCTTAGGAGCCGAGGCCGCCCGCCCGCCCGCTTCTGGGGATGGAGGTGCCCGGCCGGGGCCTGGCGCTGTCCCGCACAGCAGTACTGAGCCGCTCGCAGTCATGCCTATCATTTCCCCCACCCCATTCAGGTTTTCACCAAGGGGACGACCAAGGTGCAAATGTCCGCACGGTTTCCGGAGAATTATTCATCCTAAAAGGATTTTTTCCCCGCCCTGCCGTTAATTGCAGCCGGGTCATCTCCCCTCCAAAGCGGCCGGGACGCGCTCCCCACCCTCCGCCAATTAGGCTCCCCAAAGACTTCAGCCTTTCGGAAAAGAGTAAAAAAAGGCGCAGGGTTCTCGTTTTCCTTGGCGCGGACATGAAGGCTCCGCGTACGCAGCCCGTCTCGCCTGCCGGTGCCACCCCGGGCTCCGACAGAATATCGCAATCACCTTTTAACAACCGCACAGCCTTCTATTTCATTCGATTTCCAAGTCCTGTCTTAGCAGCACTAAGAACACAGTGAAGCGTGAATTCTACCCTTTTATAAAAAAAATTATAAAACAAAATCCAACTAAGAAAGCCAGGTCTTTCAAATTAGACAAATATAGTATAAAATTTCACTTTTATCCAGAAGGCTGCCTATTTAAATACGCACGCCAGTGATTAATGCATGCTTAATTACAATAACGCGCCGCGCGCATCCAATATAAACCATTAGAAGTGATGCTCAGTCTTACCTTGCGAAAGAAATCTTCCCCTCCATTGACCACTCCTTCTGTGGCGGCTGTAAAGACAATAACAACACCTCAGAAACAGCCATTACTCATTTAAACAAGAAATCAGTATAGTGATTGCAACAATTCTAACACAGTCCATCATAATAAGGTGTATGGCTGGTTTGTAAGTTTTCAGTCTATTACTTTAACATGACATTAACAGTCTTGTGCAGTCTAAAACAGTTCGAGAACTTAGTACGCAGAGTATTTCCTAACCTAATGTGTGTATGCCCCACTGTGCATTCATAATACCGGCACTTATTTTCCCATACATACATCCTTAAATACTAATGCAGTACAGGGTTGTAGTAGAGTTTGGAGTCCAATCCAGGAAGTGAAAAGGGCAGCTGAGACAGGTCTCAGGACACCCACGCTCGCATACAGACACACCGGGCAATAGTTTTTAAAGTCCTGAGTACTGAAGGTGTTATGATGTGGGTGGCTTCCCTGTTCCTGTAAGTAGAAGGTCACGCATTCTGCATGACTTTACGTAATTGGAGAGTACAGAGCAAACTGGCATGAAATGTAAAAATAGTCAATGTAATAGAGCATGCCTATCCGTTACCTGACACAGACATATTAATGGACACAAATGTATCCATTGGAAGCGAGACAATTAAGAAGTAGCTTGAATAAAAAAAAACAGAGAGGAAAGTTCTAGAAAATTTCCTTAGCTGAGGAGCAGCAGGGTGCCGAGAGAGGAGACGCTGTACAACACGGCCGACTGAACATGGCAGCCATCCTCGACTCGGTCCTGCACCATTTGCAGTACGGTCACGTGTGTGGCATATGAATAACATTTAAATACATGCTTAAAAATGTGTTATCTTACCAGAAATCTACTCCACATTCCTCAAAGTTATTTAGGAAAAAAAAAATATTCCACATAACACTGACTTACTTTGGCTTCAGTGTTTCCACTGCAGAACCAAGAGGCCCAACCACACACCAGGCGTGAGAACACATGGACTGTACCTGCGTGCTAAATGCCAAAAAACGGCCCACTACTCCAGCTGACAAGCTGACATGGGTGATAAAATCAGTCACGTGACGAGTTCTCACATTAGGAACACAAATTGTACTTCTTAAAGTTATTTACCATTATTCATATATTGCCTCAAAAATGACTGTTCCCTACCCACAGTCTCCTAAATTTCAGCACAGATACTCCGTTTCCTATACTTGCTTGTCCTATGCAGGGTCACAGGGGTCCAGAGCCTATAACGGAAGCTACGTGGGAGAGGCACGCCACAGGGGGGGGTCACCAACCCATCGCAGGGCACACACACACACACACACACACACACATAAACCATTCACTCATACGTGCAACTTGATAACTCAAATGAACCTCAGCCTATTTTGGGACTGTGGGGGGAAACCGGAGGACCCAGAGGAAACCCCAATGACAACACGCGGAGAACATGCAAACTCCACATACATGGAGCCATGGTGGAAACTCAAACCAAAGGTGTGAGGCAACAGTGCTAAACACTGCACCACCATGCCGCCCCAACTCTGCAACAATAAACCGAAATACTCGTCGACTTGCATCCATATTTGGGACTGGGACCCCCAATATGGGTGTATCTCGATAGCTATAGCGGACAGGTAAGACACTGGGTGCAGTTCTGAAATATACACCCAGTATTCTCAAGCAAATAAAGGTAATAAGAACACTTAATAACAAAGACTTTAATTTCATGAAAAAGTAGGTGCAAAGTACACTACAAAATCAAAAGATGTGTGGGGTAGCAGGCAACAGAAGCTGGGAAAGAAGATGGCACCTGAGGCTAGGGAGAAATACTTTCTGCAGTAAGTTTCGTTTTATGTAACTAAATAGCACAATACTGTGTGTAACTTAGTGTAACTGTATCTGTATCAAATCTGCTTATTGTAGCTATACATGACATATACGTTACTGTATGTATACACCTGTTACACTGAGCGATACCCCCGCTAACATCCTACTACTATGTCTGCTGTCAGGCGTCCTTTTATCAGCGTATATCATTCACTATCGACCTTGGACATAAACGCAATTGGATGTTGCGCAACAGGGCACGAGTCGATGGCTGCCTGTACAATGCACATTCTTTTATATTTATTAAATCGGGCTTTAAAGTTTATTCAAGCAAAACTAATGTTAAAATTCTTGTGACATTGCAAGGAAAGCTATCAGTAGCCCCATTTTTAGAAGAATAACTGATCAGACATTGATGCAAAATATCCAGTTATATAAAAAGGTAAAGTAACACATAATACAAATAGTACAGTAAGTGCAGTAGTACAAATAACACCCTGCAATAATTATCGCTATCATATTACTTTAAATATTTAATGTGGAGTACTGGAAATGCCATTTCATTCGACTAATCTTTAAGGTCATATCAAAGTATATCAAAGTTACATTTGAAGATATACAAATTACATAAAGATTACAAATGTATATAGTAACTGAACTACAGCTTTGCTATGGTTTTTAAATTTACAACTTCACAGCAGGTACCCAAAGCAGCCATTACATATACTTTGGGTAGAAATGGTATGCCAACCAGCTTGGCACCGGCGCTCTTATCTGGAAACTATTCACAGAAAAGGGTCTGCAAGGGCAGCCGTCTGGAAAAGGTAAAAGCTGCGTCTCCCTGCCAAACTGATCCATCAGAGGTTACTAAAGAAATCACTGTCAAAAAACAGCATGGTCGTTACAAAAAGACAGCGTTCTCAAAAGCCTGAACATTTGCCTGTCAATAAATCCCGGTCAGCCAAATCTAGGACCAGCTGGAATCATTTACCACTGCAATAAAAAAGCTGAAATAAAGGTAGGATTTAAAGTTCACAAGGACGCAGTCACATTCCCGTATATGTGCAGTAACCAGCTTTTCACTCTGATTTAATAATAAACCATTACACTTTTTTTCTTTGTTATTACTTTGCATTTGAGCATTCAGAGTGATGGACCAGTATATCTGGGGAGGGATGTCAGCTAAACGCAGCCACACAGCTCTGTAAAATTCTTTTAAAAACATGAAAATGGAAAATGTCACAAGTGGCCAATAGGGCTCGTAAGAAAACAGATCATATATCTTTTTGAAAATGGAAGAAAACAAACGCACGTTTCATACAAGCACAACAACTGAAATGACGATTCTGTAAAAATCGGTTAGCCATTTGACAGGCACGAAAGCCATGCTTTACAGCAGTGTTTCTCAACCTGGTCCTCGGGGACTCCCAGACGGTTCACGCTTTTGCTCCCTCCCAGCTTCCTGCCCAATAGTCCACGTTTTGGTCCCTTCTAGCTCCCTTCCCGGAGCTAAGAGAGAGCTAAAACGTGGCCTGTTTGGAGTTCCCTGCGGACTGGGTTGGGAAACGCTGCTTTAGAGGACATGATGACAGAAACACAGTCCTGAGACAAAATAGGGAGAAACACAGTCAGGCATAGTCTGTTAGCTGGACTCACCATCACTGATTGACAACAGCAACAGTCAGCAGCACCACCCGATGAGGAACAGTTTCCAATGACAAATCTGAAATGCCTGCATCATTATTCCTTTTTTTCTTAAACGGGGTTGTTTTTTGCAGCTCCCATCAAAGCATGCTTTAAATACACACCAAAAGGGTTTAAAAGGAAATTTGCATCTTTCAAATAACCTAAAGGTAAAGTCACACGCAAAAAAAAAGTATCTGGATTTTTAAAAAGTTTATGGCATGCATAAATTACCATAATTTTTTTTTTTTAAAGTCTGGTACCATTTACATTAAAATATCACACAGCTACACACAGCATGGTCACTATTTTCTCCAACCTTTCCTTAAACCTTGTCAACTTTTATAAAATCTAAAAGCCACAGCGAGCATGGGAAAAAGCTTCTTTTCCCCCTCAAAAGCTGAAAATACAGATCGCAATAAAAGTAAATTATAGTCTTCCCCGTGCTCTTCCCTGACTTGTGCTATTCACAATCAGCTTTAATACCTTTCCAGTGTTTTCGCGCTGCTCAGAACAGGCCTTTCCAGTTGGCCAGCAACAAATATCTGGACTTACAGTAACTGCCACAACAAAAAAATAAGTAACTGGTTAGGACATACAAAAAAACACGAATCAATCTGGAAAAGCTTCCCCGAGAATGGCATGCCGCTCGCGTGCAATGTCCTCAAGATGGATTTCCATTCCTCCGAGTCTTGTCAACTAACGCTTCACGGGATTAATTTCTACACCACCCACTACACCCCTTTTTTACCCCACAAAACAATGCAGGGTTTGCCTAATGTTCATACTGGCACCAGATGCTTTGAGTAATGCAAGGGGCTCCAAGCCAATGATGCCGTTACGGTGCAAAAAGCTAAATCAATAAATCAACTAAATGATCCGATACAGAAACAGATATGGATTTCCGGTCCACTGAAGTGTCATGCAATGGACACGTTGGCAACAATTATATCGACTACATTTAAAAATGACGGATCTAGGTAGATCTTTCAGTGTAATTATTTGTCATTCGAGAGACTGCAGTGACATGAAAGTTCAATCTCTGTCTTGGTCTCTGTCTTCTTGGCATTGTTAGTGTCTTTCTTCCAGGAACAATCAACCTCCAGGTGGTTTGCTTTGGATTGAGTTTGAAGTGTGCTTTTTTTTTATTTATGGAAGTTCTATTTGTCGCGCGGCATGCAAAGCACAACGTGCTAATTGAGCTCCCTTTATGCTCGTCTACACCAGGATCATCATCTTGGATCTGCGTCTCCTCCCGGTTGTCATGTGGTGTGAAGGTCCCTGCTTCACTGGATCTGGAGGCCACAGGACAGAACAATCAACCTCCAGGTGGTTTGCTTTGGATTGAGTTTGAAGTGTGCTTTTTTTTTATTTATGGAAGTTCTATTTGTCGCGCGGCATGCAAAGCACAACGTGCTAATTGAGCTCCCTTTATGCTCGTCTACACCAGGATCATCATCTTGGATCTGCGTCTCCTCCCGGTTGTCATGTGGTGTGAAGGTCCCTGCTTCACTGGATCTGGAGGCCACAGGAGAAAGAATGCCCCCCCCCCCCGCGTTGCCTGGCAACACTGAAACAAACCTGCAGACGTGTAATGTTCCACTTCGGTTAAGGACAAAAATCTGTGCGCTGACTTTTTATTTGCCGGACGATATTTTACGGGTTTTACTATGGTTGTAATGGAAATGTTTCATAATTTGCTCAGCGAAGCGCATGGCTTTATGGTTTTTAAATTCACAAAACAAGCCAGTTAAATGCATCACACATGATCATCAGCAGAAAGTATGTTCATTGATGATGGTTATTACAGAAAGTAGAGAACTACCACATGCATTTTAAAATTATTTTCACCATTGCAAAATAATAAAACTATGACGATAAAAAAAGGTTTGGTTTCCATCTTTATGCCATTCAGGTAGTGCTTGTTCACAACAATTGCAAAGGCAAGCAAAAAAAAATAAAATTTAAATTAAATATATTTCTATTCTTATATTTCGGTCAGTGACAAATAATGGTAACCAAGATGAGCTATTCTTTTCGATAAATCGATAGCTTCAACTTCCAGCTCAGTTCTTGCTTTACCAAGACAGAATGGCACGTCGTCCGCATTATGGCCAACGCCGCACCGATCAGTCTGTCCCCCTCTCGCTCCCTTCTTTCCTCACTTACGACCAAGTCCCAGAGTTACTGCCTCAAGCAAAGGAGTTCAAGTAACGCATCTCCAACCTGGATGGGCAATCCACCCTTTTCCGGTGCATCTGGACTCTTCCAAACTTACTAGCTGGAATTAAGCAGTAACACGTCGTAGTAACATGTAATTAGCCTCGAGTAACATGTTGGAGTAACGCGTTACCTTCACCTGTTGCTGTGCACTGTGCGTGCGGATTAGCTACCAGAACAGTGCCTGCAGAGCAGAGCAGAGGTCCGCACTCCCGCAGGAGCTGCGGCAATAGAGGGCGCTTCGAGATACATTTTCACTTCTGAATGCTGGAGCCGGAAAATAGAAATGACTCATGGCATCCCGCAAAAAATAATTAAAATATACATTTAAATATTTTTTAAATTTTTAAAAATAAAGTATTGTTTAAATATGATTTTTATTTGATCAAACTGTTATTCATGTTGATGAGTGAACAGGGCATTGGGTATGAGAAATGCACATTACAAATGAAATGTATTTATTGTTATTATTATTATTATCATTATCAACACAAACAGACACAGACAGCAGACAAGCTTGCAGAAGTAGCACTAGCTAAAATGTTGGTGCCAGTCATTCTTATTTAAACACGTACTGTATGTAAACACAATCTGCCAATATCACAGTCAGAAAAATTATCACGATCATGTGCATATATTGCTCAACAAGCCAATACCATAATTATCACGACCCATTTAATTGTGCGGTTGAAATTTTTACTCAAAGTCAGTAGGTTTTTATCTGACCAATCAGAATTCAGTCCCCAAAAAAATTACAGCCACTCCACCCAGGATGTATTTCACACTTAACCATGGCCTAATCAAAACATTTCCCATGATAATAAGAAAGCTTCCACAAACAGACAAAATATTAAGTAAACGTTGTGAAATGACTGAAACAGGATACACAGAAACTTACGCATTTTACTATATGTGAAATGAGCGAACACTCCCACATAATCCTGGTCTAGATAAACCAGATCCCATGTTTTATTTTTTTTAGGTAATAAAAGTCAAGTTTCCCTTAAGAATTTTGAAGCCAGATGATAATATGCTCCTGAGAGCCTAATCATGTGCAAGAATCACATTTGTAAGCAAGTTCTCCATAATTTCCTAATTGTAACAGCATGGTACAGAACCAGGCTGGAACTGCACACATCTACGAGAAACAGCCTGCAGGCCTGTAATAATTCAGGGCAAAAGCGCGTGTAACGTCTGTTTTCTTTTCTGCACATTTCATAGCTGCTATTTCTGCCCTTTTTGTACATTTGCGGAAGAGGGAGGGCAAAAACACCGCGAGGTTCCAGATGCGAGGGGGCAGCTCTGCCGTTACGCAGAACCTGCAGCGAGGATCGAACCCGGAGCAGCTTTGATAACATGTCCAGCTGTATAAATAGGTGAAATGCCCGACGTAAGCCGTACTCGTCTATTGGGGTAATAGCATCCGCTAGGAATGTGCCAAGCGGCTAAACGACAAACACAGCACTGTGATTGGTGCATTGCCGTGCACCCCCATAGGCTGCTGCAGCTGTTCCATTTTCAAACATCTCATAACAGAGTTGTACCTAACGCTGGAAACCACTCAACAGCCAATTCGCAGCACAGTATCGACCTGATAAACATCAACTAGTCTACATTTTCCTTCAATCTTCTTATGTTGAACCAGTTTCTTAACAAAAAAAAAGTTCATTTTAACTAGCATACAGTATGTTCAGTGCGATCAGTTCAGTGTGATAAAACTGAAAACAATCTGGAAACATTCGAACCGGAATATCTTATACTTTGAAATGAACCGATACAGTTTGAAGTAAAAAAATAAAAATGAGAATTTGATCATAGAAATGGGAGAATATAGAAGTATTGTGGTAAGGCAGACAAAGAACAACACACTGAAGAACCACATAAATTTCCATTTTCTAATCCTGCTAGCAGCAAATTATAAGAGCTTCTTTTATTTTGGAGAAGAAATGTGTGTAAAACATATAAATAACATACAATCCATTATATTATGGGTGTTTATCATTTTGGTTGATTCTGGTGAATGAATGTGTGTACATGGTATGAATAAAACAAACAAAGCATTTCACTGTGCATGTTCTATTTTCCATTCAAACGTTATAATCACACATCTGTTGTGTTTTGATAGCAGCACATTTCTCCTGAGGACCCCGGCTGCCTCTTGTAATGCCTTATTCTTCCTCTTGTCATAACAAAGTCGCCGCTCCTGGCCAGCATTTTTCGAAACCAGGATCTTTCAAACAGCTGCTGCGAATTAACCTATGGGAACGGGCGGGAACGCCCCCACCAAGTTCTCGTCAGGACTCCGCGGGACCGAGATCTGCACCACTGAGGACTTCCTGGACTTTGAGGTCAAGCTTGCTACCACATGAAGGAAAGTTTCAACCCGAAAAGAGAAAAAAAAAATAGAAGTTTGCCTGTAACGCATCAGCACGATCTCTTAAAGAGAAATTCTGGGCATATAGTTAGTGGCAGAGTGATAACACACTGTTCTCCCATGCTGTAACCACTTTGCTAAATCCTCTCTCTGAATTTCAGGCCCAGAAAAATTCACTCCGTGACAAATACATCATGAAATGGACTCGGTTTCGGCGTTGGGTGGACAAAGGACTGCGCAAGGAGCTCCGACTTCTGAACGGCCGGGTTGTGTTTCCCTAGGCCCGAATCCAGTGGAGAGGCAGCCCAAAGCACATTCCACTCAGCATTAACTTCCTGCCCAGTACTTTTATTCAGCAGGCAGGGGACAAAGACCCAGTGAATACGTGCAGTGTGTGCGGTTATACACCGCAGATGGACATTCTGCTGAGATTCAAAAACATTTATCCAGGGCGTTTCTCGATCCTGCACGTGAGCCGTTCTTAATAATGCTCAGGGACAAGCGGCGGAGCCAACCAGATGTCAGCACACGTCTCCGGTTCACTGCCGATACGAGCCAAGTCCGTACTGGCACTTTAAGCACACCGAAGGCTGTCGATCAAGCCAGGTACCAGTGCAAGAGACAAAAGTAATCTTTATGCGGGATAAGAAGACGCACCGATGTTTGGGAGCATTCTGGGTCATCCATCTGTCCATTTCTACCACTATAATCAAACACTTATTTACCGGTTCTCCGTCGTCTTTGAAAAAACATTTCTGCATCATACTCCAAATGCTAAGCCTTTGCATTGAAATCTCGCCCTTGAATAAAATCAGTTTCTGCCCGAAAAGTTAATCTATTTCACATGTTTCTGTCTCACGGTCAGAGTTCTACATTCTTCACTCTCTCATGTTTCAATAATAAAAACAAAATGATCGAGGTTGTCTTCAAACGTCCCAGTATTATACTCCTTAGTACTGCGCCTCTAACTAGTGACTATCCATAATTTACATAAAAGTTTGACGTAGCATACTGTCCTCTCAAAAACATGCATGTTCTTTATTTATACATTTATCCCAATCAAGATCACCTTAGTCAGATCTGCACTGCATCAATAAAAAACACGCCAAAAGGGCGGCTACCGCAGAGAGACTTGAACACAGACATTTCTCACTGACGCTGCCAAAACAACATTTAGCAAATTGGCCATAACAGAACAAAACTATTACTCAATTTGCATCTTGTGAGTTCCCAAGGTCACTGGCAAGGGAATTAGGTAAATCATTGCTCACGGTTTAAGGTGGGAAAACATCTACCCTAGCGATGAGTAATCCGTGGATTAAAGATGAACCAACCAAGAGAAACTCAGCCATTTTGTCCCTTTTCACATTAATGCAGGTGGAATAGAAGCTATTTCCTGAAGTCTAAAATGTATCTCTTTAGCTTCCATGGCCTGTAATTTGAGAGTTATTTTTCCTTCCAGTGTTAGAACAAAAAATTGCATCTTTGTCATAAAATATGTATATATATATATGGTACTATAAATTGACACAATACAGTGGTGCACTGTACTATAATTATAGTCTCTATTTAATTTTTTTATACAATTTTAATGTCTTATATACACCAAGGGTGTAGATTTGTATATGGACAGTAGAGACATGTCTCTACTAATGCTGTGGGGGTACCATGTGTGTTTAGGGGTCTGGGGGGGTTTGGGGCTGATTTGGTCACTTCCAATGTTGAAACCGGACCTATGCCCATGACATTACAAACAAATGAGTGCAAATAAACACCACCAGGTAACCTCATGCACCTCATAACAAAACTCATGCAGCAGCATACATTTACATTTTCAGGTTCTACCAATTTCTGCATTTAAATCTGAAATGCTATGCCACCCTTTCGTGGGAAAAACATCAGCTCTGCATTCAGTAGCATAGCTTTGGGAGTTTGCATGACCTGCGATTCAGGACAGTTTATTATCTACATTCCCTCCCCCCCGTTCCTACCCGAAAATGACTCTGGGGTTACGTCACCGTCTGTCTCACATAGAAGGAGTTCACGGCACCAAACAAACTCACAACTTGCTGCAGGTTGTAGCAAAGGAGGTATATTACAGAAGAATTATTATTATAACAGAGAAACTTGTTAATTAAGTGCATATTTGGAGTTTGGATTTGTCTTTAATGAAGCGACATGAAGTCAATCTGACACGGCACTTGTCTTGAAGCTATCTGGATTATCTTTACTGGAGAGGCACAGTGGTACAGTGGTAACCACTGTCACCTCACACCCCTGGAATCAGGGTTTGAGCCTCTGCCATAACGCTACGTGTGGAGTTGGCATGTTCTCCCCATGTCATCATAGGTTTCCGCTGGGTTCTCGTGTCCCCCCAGTCCAAAAACACTTTGAGGTTAACTTTGGGTAGTTCTCAGATTGGCCATAGGTGCGAATAGTGTGTGTGTGTGCCCTGTGATGGGTTGGTGCCCCTTCCTAGGTTGTTCCCTGTCCCATGACAGTAGCCTCCAGGATAGGCTCTGGGCCCCTCCATGACCCTGAATAGGACAAGCATTTTCAGTAAATGGATTATCTGTGCTGAAATTTAGGAGACTGGGGATTGGGAACTTAATCAGACATGCAGAGGTCAATGTGCAAATTCCCGGTCTCCCTGTATCTTAAGTGTACAACAAAACAAAAATATTCCTCCCTATTCATCATCATCATATGTAAATATACCTCTAAACTGGCCTCATCCAGCCCTTGCAATAATGTTTATCTGAGTAACCATGGAAACTGAATGACAGAGCAGCCCGTCTGCAGCCCTTCCAAACAAAGAGGAAGAATTTTCCATACCACTTCTTCGTTCAAATTTTGATCGTTTTGAAGTGGCAAATTATTTTGCGTTTTTTTTTTGGAAAACCGTAATGCTGGAAATGGCTTGTTTGCTTCATTCGATACATAGAAAAACGACTACGAGTAAACACACAAATGTATACAGGCATCAGACGGTGACTCAACAAACACTCAATTGTAGTGGCCTTGAAAGGAAGATTGCATCACTGTATGAGCTGGAAAATCAAGTCAAACTGTAAATAATGATTCCAGTATCTTGACTACAGCTTTGGTAACTTTCCCCTCTTTCAAAACAAAATCTTATATACAGACCCAGTATTACATTTATTTTGGAATCATATTTGAAAATTGGCATTAAGAAAACAGCAAAGATACCAAACTGTTCATTACATAAATTTCAGTAGTCTAATAGAAAAAAGGAGATTAGATTAAAACCCATTTGAAATTTAAACATGCCTAATTTGGTTTTTAAGAAAACAGATTTGCATAGTTTACTAAAAAATGGATTGCAAAGTACACCCATAGATGGAGATGAGATGGCTTTGCAGACATGTGGTAATATCATCATTGAACTCTGTGGTTTTACTGGTCTAGGACCGGCACTCCGGTTTAGACTTCCCTTAAAACCCTCCCATCTGAAATACTTTAGCTTGCCCCAAATTTCCAAAGATGCTTTAAAGTAGGAGAAAAAGGGGGTGCTTCCAGCTAGCTTTCTCGAGCAAGATGCATGGTGGAACCACATTTAAGGGGCCCATGACTGATTACTTACGAAGCTACTATATTTAACTCTAGAAAACGAAAAATACAAAGAGGTGGTGTTAAAATTATTAACTTTTTGAGTTTATTATTAGGTACCACTTTTAATAAAGAATGTAAGCAACCAACCCAACAACACACATGCATTTTAGGGGAAAAATATTACAGACAACTAACTCCACACCTCAGCTAGCTAATTTACTAACAGCAAAAAAAAAACACACTAAGATGTGGCTAAATTATTGATTGTTAAAATAATTTTTTTCCCTCTCTATAATACGGAATGGTATCGATAAACTGGCTAAGTATCATAACAAAGAAAAGAGTATCTCATTAGTGGAACTGCCGTGTTAATGGTTAGAGGAAGAAAAAGATAAACTGCATTTTAATTCAGTCCAGCTGGAGTTAAGAAACTGGCCCACCTAAGTAAACTGCTCAAGGCTACTTTGTAGTTTGCACAAGGGTCATATGTTATCTGTGTAAGATAAATTTGTTTCTGACGAGGTGCAGAAATTAAAAATATATTTCAGTTTATTGAGCTTTTCACACTTAAAATTTTGGAATATAAAATAGGCTTCTCTTAGAACAGGAGGCCTTCAGGCTCTGACTAATTGGCATAGCAAAATGTAATACGCCTGGCCATCATGTTTCGTTAATTCACAAATGACCACACTTCAACTGGTGCAGCTGAAATCACTGACGTCTTCAGAGTGGACATTTCAGGTAGTATCAGAAGATGTGTAATCTGGTTCAGAAACACACTCTGAAACGCGTTCAGTCTAGAACACCCGGAAAGAAACCACGTCGCCACATACTGATCGTGTAGTACAGCCGCCGACGGCCTATAATCCATGAAGCCGCAAACAACTCACAGATTACCATTAGTATCGTATGCTGTCTGAAGAAATAATGGTATGATACTCATTGAGAAATGAATTGCACAAGAAAAAGATTCCAGATGAAAATCATATGCTCCTTCAACTCATAAGATTGGAATATTTATTCTGCTTCGACGTTATCTGGGGGTTCTTCAAGGAACAGGAACTGAGAACTGCCTCTGGAAGCAATGATTCCACAAGACTAGGAGGCCCCCTCTAAGGAGGAGTTTTTAAATAAGCCGCACACTTTCCACAAGCCCTCTAGCTACATGTATATGTACTTGTAACAGGAGCAAACCGCTTGATACAAATGGATAAATCAGTCAGTAGACTAATAAAATGCTGAATATGTAAATTACCTTGGGTGAATTAGTGTCACCTGTCAGGTTTCTCAAATTCAAAATCTTCAGAGAAGACAAAGACACAAATGTTAAGACTTCTGACTAGGAATGTTGGAACAACTTGACTTGTATACAAGCCTAGCGATTAGAGATTAAAATAATAAAACACAGCCTGACTTGCATGCTCAATAAACTTCTCTGGAATTGACTATTTTGCCCATTTGTTTTCGGTTTAAATTACAAAAGCACTTTTTGGTATAGGAATGTATTATAGCACAGCCAGACTCAAGAATGCAAATGCGCGCGCACACACACACACACATCTGCAGACAAGCGAGCCAGATTTACACAAGTCGCATGATGGACACCCCAGAAATTCAAGCAAAATGGAGATCAGATACTACAACAAGTATATGAACCAGGTGTTTATTCAACAACACAAAAGAACTCAAAAACCCAGTCCAAAAAAAGAACAAATATTTTAAAGTGACACACACTGCACTCAATTAATGAGACATTTTTGTCATAACATCCCAGAGAAAAGCAGAGTGTGTTGTGTTTTTAATAGTTTACTGGTTGTGGTAGTGCTCTCCGGCATTCTTAAAGACTGACCTTTTCCGTATTCCTTAGCGAGCGAAATAAACAATTACGCACTTCCTTTAGACTTTATCTGATTGGATAAAAGAAGAAAGGTTGATGAAACTCTTTCAAATGAGAATTTCCCCCTCCAGGCATAAGCTATTACACTTAGTTTAGAAAAAGGTTCCAGAAAAACTACTACTACTGTTTAACCAACAAAACACTCATATATTGTACAGGTGATTGAAGATTAATTCAGTGACCATAATGGTACAGATTGGCATCTGAATTTACAGACTCAGCAATACAGTGCAGCCTTAAAGAGGGTAAAGTTTAAAAATGTATTTTGTCATTTACTCAGGTGAGTGAATCCATACTGGTTCATTAACCCTCTGAATTTAAATGAAATCCATAGTTTTACACAGGATTATTCATCAACACTGCCTAATATACTATAGTGGGTGTCAAACTAGATTTTTCTGCCTTGAGTCAAGGGAGGATAGGAAGTTTGAGGGAAAAATTTTGAGCTGTTGAAGATTAACTTACCTCCAGCAGAGAAAAGTCACTTCAAGCAAATACCGCAAGGCCCAACAGCATTGAGTCACAGAAGGGAGGGAGACAACATCCCATAGTAAATACACTTTCTACCAGGGCTCTTAAAGGCCCTTCTAAAAGCTAACTAAGGGTGTCCTGTAATCCCAGTTTGACAGATTGGAGGCATTTCAACTTGAGGGATGTCTAGGTTGACATCCCTCTATCACTATGCAAAACCTCGAGCCTGGACACTGTGGGGTCCAACCTAACAGCTCTATTTCAATACCCTACATTTCTCAGAAGTTAGGTGGTGGGACCATAGCAGAAGGTCATCTGGCTAAGAAACAGAGAAAACACTGCATGATGCTTAAAGGCATATACTGTAAAAAGCAAAATCACTTAATGTAATATAGAATACATGCTCATGTAGCGGGTTATGTGGGGATTTCACAGAGAAGCTTATAATAATAAGAGCGTGAGCTTTAAATAATGGGTCCCTAATCACAACAGATACCGACAGCATTCAATTCAGTGGTTCGTTGTATTATTATAAATTATAATTAAGTAGTAAAGAAATGGCAATCTACACTCAGTAGAGAAATGGCAATCTGATGCAAGCCTTTTTATTTAGATGTTTTACTATTATGAATAATAATAATAAAAATATCCATCATCATATACTGGCAAGAGGAATAACTCGGGTTTCTGCTCCAGCACTGACCCACCCACTGCATGGAGACACTCAAGAGGAATGCGGAGTATGATTCTGCCAGTGAATTACAACAGAGTCCATTAAAGCCGGGTTACTTTCCCTGTGGAGTAGTGAAAACAAACCAGGACTTAGCAATAAATAGTCATTTTTCATGAGCCCCTGAATCCCAATACCTTTAAAAACATGTATGTAGGTTCCAGATGCTTATATCACACATAATACATGTATTCTACATACTGGCGATGGGAGGAACGCGACTTTGAACCTTTCAGTGATTGAAACTACGGTGTTCTCAAACACCGCTTGGTTTAACGTCACAGAGAGACTAAAAAAAGTGATTTGAACCAGTCAGTAAGCAAACAATACTCCCACATAACGTGGGCTTTAATGCCACACTTCTCCAATCACTAGACATTCTACTGTTTTAGAAGCAATTTTATTGTTATTTTTAAATGTCAGCATGGAATTGTCTACTTTAAATACAGGTGCCAGAGTCATGACATTTAATCAAAGCAGGCTTTAAAGAAAATATTAATTTACTACAATGTGCAGCAATCGTGATGAAACATTTGGAAAGGTACCGCTAGCAGTGGTTTTGATGACCGGAAAGGTTCGGTAAATTATGCGCAATAGAATCAACAGGGACCCCTGCTGGTCAGGTCGTGAAGCACATAGATATTTCCACATCATCTGTAATCAACAGCACCGTTCGCCTTATTCCCATGCGGGCATATTAATAGAAGAATCTGAAGGATGCAATAATTTGCATTACTTTATCAATCACGAAGCAGTCAACGTTTCAGTGAAACGGAAAGTTAAGATTAAGAATAGACTGAACATAAAGTGTGGACCGGGATGTAATTATCCTAGGGCTGTGAACTCATAACTGAGAAGTATAATTATTGTCCGTAACTTTAGCCAAGACCAACAATAGCATTAAATCACGTAAAATAAGCGATTCCACGCTTTAAAAGCATTGGCGCAGCATCACCAAATACTCTCCAATCACTTCACTACTCGGGCCGTTTTGATAGTTTAGTTATTGCATATGATATTATTTTCACTCTGAGAAATAATAAGCCTTTATGAATGTAAACCCTGTGCCCCTAAGTTCAGGTTTTCCGGTCCAAAATCACAAATCACCTTCTCTGAAAAACGCGCATTGTGAAGGCAGTCATAAAATACATCTCACCGCACGTTATACTGGCGTTAATAGGCGAACAACCATTTTAGACAAACACCGAAAAAGCTGACAGATGTTTTTCGTTTTACCCTTCCCCATAATATGCTATAAAGTAAAATAAGAAGAGTACATAAATCATACATGATTCGTCTGCAATGGACTAGCATGTGGACCCAGCTCTTGTGCTGGCTAGGACAGGCTCCAGAAGTTAGTTGGATGGATGGATGGGATCATTAATTCGAATTTTACCAGCAAAAAAATCCTGCAAAAATCTGGAAAAATAGACGAAATGGGGGTAATTCCTATACTATACAAATTCTCAAATCATTCTAACTGTAAGGGACACAAAACTTATATAGAAAATAACTAAACGGCTGGGTGTCCAGACTCTTAAACTGTTTGCCTGTCAAAACTTTAGCCACACTTAGTAAATCACGCCAATCTGCTACCAAAAAAGTGACTTTTTTCCCGAGTAATTGTAGTGGAGCTTTCCTGAGTGGCTTACCGTCTGAGCCTTGGATACTGATGTATTTCGCTATGGAAAAAAGCCTAAGTATGCATAACCCTCTTACTCCACATTTCCACTTACAGCCAAATGTAAAAGCAATTAAAATAGTTCATATGCACGATTCGGGCCACAACAGATATTAAAACCACAACATTTCAAAGTCCAGATCCAGCAAAACGCAGACCAATGAAGTGACCAAAGTTTGCAAAGCAACTTTCTGTAAATAAATGACCCCCCCCGCCCCCGTATGCATGAACGGACTTACCTAAGAGCATGACTTCCAGCTTCTTGCGGTCCACGCGAAAGCGCTCCTCCGTCCACTCCGGGTCGGGCGGCGCTTTGGGTCCGCCGGAGTCATCCTCCGACACGGGCAGCGGGGAGTCTGCGCTACGCTCGCTGTTCGAGCCCGGGTCCGACTGCTGCATGTATCCGCTCAAGGTGTCGCAATGGGCAGCCATGACGCCTGCAGAGCACCGCTACGAAAAGCCAGGGCGCCTCGCTCGCCGCGTTAAAGCTGCACTAAACTTAGAAACCAGCCGCCCGCATCCCCCCTCGCATTCCTCCGCGACTAAGTAAAAGTCATCGTGATTTCCTTTAAAAATGTCTTTCATTCACCGCTTCTTGCCAACTGCAGTCGCGCCGGTCCGTCCGCCCTTAAAAGTCTGCTCCGCAGCGCTCCGGCCAGCCGAGATCCCCGAGTAGCGCTGGGACACGCATCATCCCCGATGCCTTCTCACATGTGTCAAAACTTACTTCACCCACACTCCTCCCAAGTTTTTTCTTTTTTTTCCCCTTTCCTCCTTTTCCCCCCACTGCGCCCTTTGGGCAATAA
Source organism: Petrocephalus sullivani (assembly GCA_026780845.1). NCBI lineage: Eukaryota > Metazoa > Chordata > Actinopteri > Osteoglossiformes > Mormyridae > Petrocephalus > Petrocephalus sullivani. The sequence goes on along the minus strand of JAODKM010000040.1, from coordinate 10,518,547 downwards.
GCAGCAGATGTTGCGTTCTGAATGAACCCGAAACAAAATAAGCTTAAACCGAATACATTTTGCAAGCATGTGCGATTAAAAAAAAGTTTTTAAGTTTATTCTGTGAAACGTATCAAGCAGAACGTCTGTTTTACATGTAGTTAAGTGTGCTATTTAGGATAAGGAGAAAACACGCAAACGCGTCTTGAGAACCAACTATGCGCATATATTATAAATAATGATAATAATACACATAATAATTATGATACAAATACAGTACTACAATAATGAGTTATCCAAAGTGGCACATGCGTAGACTGCCTTGTCGCACATGCAGCAGTTTAAACAGAAACTGCCTTGAAAGTCTCTTTGGAGGAACTGAAGGAAGTCATAGGAGGTTAAACTGCGGAAAAGAGGAAGCAATATGCCCCTGACGATATAAGAGTAAACAATAATAATGGGAACAAGCAGCAGCTCCGATAGAGGGACAAAAGGAGGTTTATGCTGTGTTTGAAAGTCTGAACACGTTCGCTTCAATCCAAAATATGGAAACAATTTTGTGAGAAGTATTACGAATAAAACCACCAGAATTAAAGGCAAAGCATAGTCACTCACGCTCGGCTGTTTATTATCTATCCGGACTGGAGAAAAACCTAATCTAAAATGGAAAGTAATACAATATATGAAAGCATATTTTGGATATTGAAAGACATCACCGAGGTATTATAATAGATCCTACTACAGGACACATTTTAACACATATACACCCAGTATCCAGATGTGTCAGAAAGTTGGGCAAGCCATGATTTTTTAAATCAAATCCGATTCAAACTGAATCTTGTGAAATTTCCATGTGCATTGAAAAGGGGCATGATACTTGATCATCCAGACAAATGACAGCTGTTCATTCTGATAGAGAAAGCCCAGAGAATAAAGTTAGTTGAAGAAGACTTGTTGCTGTAGGACAACGTGAATTTATATATATTTAAAGAGGTCACTGGGTAGCAGATGGAACACTGAAAGGCTGGCGCACAGGTTGCACTCAGCAGTTGGACCCTTTAGGAAGGTAATGAACCTGAACTGAGTACAAAAAAATCAGCATAGCCCAGCTGTATAAATGGATAATGTAATGCCTTAAATTATGGAAGGGCCCAGTAGAAACAACAAAACTGCATAAATATGGTCCGAGGTTGAACACAAGGTGAGTGTGTCCTGATCAGAGAGCACTGTGGTAGCCTAAATGTTTTTTACGGGATTAACCATAAAAGATCAGGATTTAAGGTCACTAAATTGTGATTAGCAGTTGGTTGCAAGAGATGGGAATAAGACGAGATGAAGTCCCAATAATTTTTTAAAGGGAATTTGCCTTAAATTTATTTGGGTTTAGGACCAGACGTAAATAAAACTGCTTTATGTGAATCTTACATGGACAATCAGAACATTTTCTAAAGAGTTTCACCTTTTAATATCAATAGGCAGGGATGGCACTAGAGATTTTGGGCCCCATGAAAGAATATCATATTTGGGTCCCCAACTCAGACAAATCCAGTTATGTTCCAAATAATTAGGGCCCCTTTCACTCAGGGCCCTTGGAATCATCGTAACTGCCCCCCTCATTCAGTCTCAGACCTGTTCTTTGCTGGACCCTTAGAGGGACTGAAATTTGTGTACTCTTGTCTGTGTTGTAAATCCTGAAAGGTCTTATTACCCCACAGCGTACTTTTGTAGCGGAGTTTAATTAACTTTGGCTCCTGTTATCACCCTAGACAGTGCAACATGACACATAAAAAAAGATGGGCTGATTTTTATATAAAGCAGGTATTACCATCGCATAGCGTCTTACTGCACAAATGAATTGACAGTTGTTTATTTAAATACAGAATGATTAAGAGATTAAGGTCCTCATCACAAGTTGAAACTCTTGTTGATTTAAATTATCAACAGGTTTTATTCTTAGGCACAGCCTAAGGCATTAAGGTGTTGTCATTTAAAAGTGCCTCCAGCAATTTATCCCGACTCATCTAACACTGAAACATCTAAACATTCATGAAACAAACCATGAAACAATTATTCATTTCAAATATCAATATATTAATTTACTTACAACCGCGAACGAAAGCTTTTATAGTTTGAAAATGTTTTCAAGCTATAAAAGCTTTCGTTCTTAGCGTGCTTTAAATGATTCCACCTTAATATCACGTTAATATTTGTAACCATTTCTATTCGTCGACTTGAAAATCTTAGCAACCACTGCCACCATGTGGTCTATTAAAAAGAATTAGGCTGCAGTGGCCAAATGAAGTACTTTTGGCGGAAACAACATAAGGTAATATCTTGTCGGTCGTGTGCAGTTACGCACAAGCCCGATCGCACTGCGTCCGACACACTCGCACCCCCATATTCTGCACACTGGTGTGTAGCGACGGCAGGACGTCATATTATAGCTTTATTGCGTAAATACAGTGTAGCCGTCGGCGGCTCGCATCCGGAAGCGCAGCTAACGCACAATGCAGATGTGGATGTGAATTATGTACGTCCGGGATGCATAAACATCCTTCTCGTGTAAATTTGCGTGCGGATTTTGACGCGCTGCTGCCTCGCGACGCGCGAAATGTCGCTGCAATGCCTCGCGGGCGCAGCTGCATTGTTTATATCCCGCGAACAAAATGGACGTTCCTGTTTACAGTTGAGATTAGCTGCGGTACTGTAGCTACATATTAATGTTAAATTCATGTTGCATTACGCGTTGGACGGATCTTGCATAAAACTGCGAAGATTGCACCGATTGTCAGAAGTAGTTTTTTTGGGGTCAGGTTAGCAATAGAGAAAAGCGCGCATCCCTGTACAATGGACTAAATGCAAATTGCATGCGCAGATATATTTATAGATTGTTGGGTTTTAATTTTAATATTTTTATTAAAGAATGAGCGAGCCACGCGATGCGGACGGTGGCCCCGGCATGTCGGCGTCCGCCTCCAGACCCGCTTTCCCGTTGGGCCGGACTCTGCCGGGCAGGGCGACCCTGAGCTCCCCGCCTCCTGCCCCGGGGAGACTGAGCTCCCTGCGCTCCAGAGACCTGACCCTGGGCGGGTTTAAGAAGGTGGGTTATTCGGTCATTACAGCTGGAGAATGAAACTGACCAGAGCAACAGAATATATACTCCAATAAATAAAGACAATATGTCCATCATATGGGTGCATCATTTATAGTGGTGTGGGGCAGGTTTATTTTATTATGTACAAATAATGTTGCGAAATGTACTATTGTACTTAATGTATTAATGTAATTTGAAAAAAGTAATAGGTTAAAGTTGAAGGCAGTTCAGTTAACAGTGTTGATGAACATAATTATCACAGTAACACATTAAGATGTGTATTTGTGTGTAAAGGGTTTTCAATTCTTGTTTCTAAAGTCTTAATTTTTTTTTCACTTGCAGAAAACATTTGTCCCAAATGTGCATTCCATTAGGAAAACGAAAGATGAGTAAGTGTTGATTCTGGGGTGTTAAATTTAAAATCCCATTACAACACACCAGATCTACTGCAAAATGTTCTCTTTTCCCCCCCTAAAGTAAACAGCTTGGCTGCAAACATGGAGATGTTTTTCAGGATTATGTGACAAAAACAAAATTCTCAGTTAATATTTATGGCGTGTGTCAACTAGTGCTAACCTGTAAACATGTAGGAAAAATACTGCTTTTAAGTGTTATGAATCTCATTTGGAGGTTGAAGGAAGAAACTCACACAGCGCCGAAGAAGGAGAGGAGGGAACGGGAAGAGCGATCGAAAGAGTACAGAGGACGGAGGAGAGAACGGCCACAAACTATTCAGTCACACTCTATATTTGAACAAGGTCCTGCTGATACATTTAGGAAAATAGGTAAACACTGCGAAATGAAGAATGAGACACTGTCATGCTGGGGCAGCATATGCTGCATGTCCAGTTTGTATTTTTGTAACGTCAGGTGTTTTTGTATGGGAGTGTTCGTTTTGTACAAAATCTTGAAGGTGGAATTTTCCCATTGGGCTGGTCTTGTGAAGGCTGCTGTTTCTTCACCAACATTGGGCTTAAGATTACGATTGGCAAAACATATCTAGAGGACCCCCCTCGAGTTGGCAGCAAAATATACTACGGGGGAGCAGAAATGTCAGATTTGAGAGGAAATTCAATGCTGCCTTTTATTGCCAGTCCACCCCTGAGTGTGTGTATGTGTGCCATGCAATGGACTGGCATCCCATCCAGGGTGTTCCCCTGGCTTGTGCCCTATGCTACCCGGGACAGGGTCCAGGCGCCGGGTTGGAAGTTGGATTGATGAATGTTCCTAAGCGAGCTTTATCTTGTTTTTTTCCAGGCAGCTGGGAGAGAACAGAGCTGAGCGAGTCTGGACATTCGCCCGTCCTGAAATGCATCAAAAAGGAGAAGCGCACTTCGGAAGATGGCGACAACGAGATTTTACAGAAGCTCCACCGGGACGACGTAAGCCGTGGCCACGGTGGTGGGAGACCAGTGTTGGAGGCCATTCAAACTTAGCCTGGCATGAGGAACCCGGAAATAGCCATCCTGTCTGCCAGAATCTTCTGAAATGCTTTGATCGGTGAAAAATATGTCAGCGTGCAAGGAGCTGTTTTTCAGATGCCATCTGTCACCTTTGCTTCAGATGCTCCAGAATTTGTGATACAAGCACCAGAGTATCTGTTGCATTTCTGTTTAATTTCTGCTTAAATTACCATTTAATTTATTTTATATACGTAGTCAACACCCATGTCATTGTCTTACGATTCCCTCCTCCCTGTCCTTTTAAATAGTTTTTGGATGACCCTGGTCTGAAAAATGATACAAGGAACAGACCAATCCAACTTCCACTGTACAAGTCCAGTGATTTTTTCAATGCCAGTGAGCCCACCACTGTACACAGTAAGTCCCCCTACTATCCATCCTCTTACCTCCCAGCCTTTATTCCTGGCCTACAGTAAGTGAAAGGAAATGATCCTTTATTTGCCATTTACAAAAATACAGCTACGTGGGAACGCTCTCTCCAGCTGTCCCATTTTGCTCACCTTTGAGAGACACATACGTGTATAAAATTAGGGCACAGTTTGGGGTCTGAGTGCAGGCTCAGGCCATTTATCCGGCACCCTTGAAGCATTTCAGGGGGGGCGTAGGGCCTCACTGAAGGGCCCAACGGCGACGTGACTGTTCTGTCGAGGTCAGGGCTCCATCTGGTACCCTTCCGATGGCAGACATCGAGGCCTAACCCACTGAGTCACACACAGTGCAGCACAAAACAGTAAAGAGAGAATAGGCGAAGTAGCTGCAAAGCTATGATGCTGTAAATCGGAGGCTAACTCAAAACATGTACATGTCAGAAATCGAAATCTACTCGATTTAGCTACATGACATGAATCAGTACTGAAATGATGGTAACGGTGGCTTCTGGCTCTTCAGTCAAAGAGGAAGCCTCGTTTGACTGTCCGAGGCCGGAAGCTGCCGGCGTAAGGGCGCAGAGGCCGCCCCCCGCGCTGGCGAGGTGCGGCCCGGGTTCGCAGCAGCCCAGCGTGGCGGAGCTCTTCCAGCGGCTCAGCGTATGCGAGGAGGAAGGCCTCCTCTTCATCCAGCTTCCGGACAGCATGCCCGGCCAGCCGGCGGCCGTCGCCGAAAAGCCCGCCAAGAAGGAGAGCAAGGGGGAAGATCCGAAACGAGCCGCCCGGGCCAAGGCGCGGGTGAGTCCCTCCTTTGTCACTGCGCACTAAGCTGCGGTCCAAGCGCCCCGTCCAGCACTGCTCACTTAACAGCACTTTAAAACAGTCTGATTTGTCTATGCCCGCTCGTGCGTCCTTCTAGACTCATTTTATTCTACAGGATCCTATTGTGAAAGAAGGTCCCCCGGTTCTGTCGGATTTCTCTGAGGGACTCATAGGAAAACTGCAGATTAGAAAATCTGGCAAAGTGCAGCTGCTCCTTGGGGAAGTGGCCTTGGATGTTTCAGAAGGGGCAGCGTTCTCCTTCCTGCAGGTACCGGCATGTCGAGATCAACCCCACCAAACTCGCACCACTCTTCCAAATCTAAAATTTAAGGACTTAAGGAGACAACATGCCTTCTTAAACAGCGCAATGCGGGGTTTATTGTATCGAGGTTTAGAACCTGAGATCTCTTTTGCACTTTTGCAGCAACTTGTGTCCGTGCGATTATCGGAAGGCCTCACTGGGGAAATGAGCGTCCTGGGAAACGTGAAGCACAAGCTGGTCTGCTCTCCGGACTTTGAGCTGCTTCTGCAGGACGCTGAGCGACCCTCTGCCACATGCCCGGGGAATGGATAAGCGTGCAGTGGTGTCACAGTTTAAGGAAGCCTGCAGCTTACCTGCACTAGATACCTCCATAGCTAGCCATTGGAGAAAGTAGCAAAAATGCATTTCTACCTATACAGTGTTTGGAAATATTTGTTTGAAAAGCATTCAGTAGAAAAGAGTTATTTATTAAATTGTTGAAAGACATGAAAATGTGATGTTTTAACTACATAACCACCTTAAATGCGGTTACCTAGTATGCTAGTTTTTTTTTTTCTTTCTTTTTTTACACACTGGTTATGTCAATACAGGTCATATTTTAACAATACTGTGTTGTAGTATCTTTCACTCTACTGGAAGTACCAAAAAAAGTCTTCATTTGCTGTTATTTACAGATCTGCATCAGGTGTATTGATCCATTGTGACACTGGTTCAAACAGCCTGAAAATACCAGTGAAAGTTGCCTGTAGGACCCAGGCACGCTAGCACTCCGGAGCACATCCTGGCAGAGTGATGTCACTCAGGACGGAACCTCGCTTTCTGCAGCGAGCACGTCTCCTGTCACGTCACTCTTTGGCTTTGCCTTTCGTCGTCGTCTTGCTTGCAGGTGGGCTAGCTGCAGCCTTACTGCCTGCTGATTTTACAGTCACCTTAGTCCTGACAGATGTCACTCTCGATGCCTTCTTCTTCGGCCGCTTGGCAGAGGCCGTCTTCTTCATGCTGCTGACGGTGCCCCTGATCAGGTCCTCCCTTCCGATTTCTCTCATATGCTCCTCCCACGCCTTCATCTCATTTCTGTAGCGAACTTTCTCATCTTCGGCTTGCTGTATGTAGACCTTGGGAAGGAAAAACCAGGACGACAGATGTTCTCAAACACGTGACTTTGTGAAACAAGCCAAACACACGCAAAACACAAAAATTCTGTTCAAGACCCACCTGTTTCTGTGCCGTATTCAGCTTCTTCCATTCCTCCATTAATGTTTTTGTCTTAGTCTAAGAAAAGCAATAAAAAAACATTTATATAACATGGTAATAATATAGAAATGTAGTAAATGTTTGCACGGCATCTGACATTATGTAAAGTGAGGTCAATCTCACCAGCATAGTAGCTCCCTTGGTTTCTGGGAAATTCTCCGCTATGTAAATAAAAAGGCCAGTCTTGGGCCTTTTGGGTTTGCCCAGGTTTTTCAGCTCCTGAAAATTTCAAGGTGACCAAATATATATTTTTAAAATTTCAAATGCTAACTGACATGTACAGCTACAATGTTCAATGAAGCGCGGTCAGCCCAACAGCCCTTGCCAGTGGTTAATGCCTTCTGATCACAAACACACACAGTCACCAACTTCCCTACTTCATCCACACCCAGAATTCCACACAGCTGCCAGTTTCTCCTCACCCTCCTCCTGCGGACAGCTTTCCTCTTTGCCAGCTTCTCTCTCCTGGCCTCCTTCAGAGCAGCAGCTTGAGATGGACTGAGCTGGGCCTTGTACCTCTCCATCTCATCGTTGTACTCCTTCCTAGCGGCAGCTGACGCTTCCTCGAAGGGCTACGGGAACGACACGGATCGAAGCGAATCTTACACACATCATCTCAGTAGGCGAAAGGGTCAGATTCTTAACACCAGCTTTCACCCGCCATTTCATTGATGGCATGAACACTTTTAGGCTAAGGATCAATAAAATTTCAACTATTTATGGAAAAAATGTTTATGGTTATAAGAATGCCTCCACCCATTTTCTAAAGGCTTACTCTGCTCAGGCTCACAGGGGGATGGGGCCTGGAGCCTATCCCCTATCCCCGGCAGCACAGGGCATAAGTTCGAGGCCCACCGGTCCATCACATGGGTCACACACTCAAAAAGAATTCAATCGCCTTAATTTACCTTTTTTTGCTCGGGTGTCAGCTCTCTCCATCGCTGTGCGATCTTTCGAGTTAAGTCAACAACCTTCACATCTGGAGAGACATTGATTTAACCCCTATTACTTATCAACTGGCAATAATTGCATGTGGCTTCTTGGCATTCTTATTGGCACGCCACGCCAGCCTCCGCAGCAAGCAGGCTCACCTGGATTCTGCCTGGAGACGAGCGGCCACTGCTGCAGCGAGAAATGCATGTAGCTGGTCTTGGGCCTCTTCGGCGGGCCATCCGACCTGGTGCTGAAGCTTTTAATCGTGGGGACCGCGGCGGAGAGCCTAATATTCCTGGCGGGTGGGAGAACGACAGAAGCATGTCACGCTAACATGTGACTTGACGAGGCACGAATAATACAGTGTTATACTATTACTTACGTATTAATCAACCACAAACTAAGTCTTAGTTACATACTTAGTTACATTACATACTTAGTTACATTAGTTACATAAGGTAATGCATCAATAGTGAATTGGTGTGCAAATGAATGGTGAAGCATGTTTTATCCCAAACACTATATCTTAATCCTGCAAGCCTCTGCGAATTAGTGAAGGAACAAGTCATGAATAACAAGTGGAATACTGATGGCAAGTCTGTGCATCATTACTGAATCACGGTGCATCTTCCATCCCAAGCGGTTACTATGTTTCTTCATTATGTGACCTTCAGTAGTAACCGAGTCATTACCACCTATCTGTGCCCCATAACGTAAGGCTTCCCGGGGGCCTGTTAGCCGGGGGCCCTGCCTGCGGCTCCCACTGCCACTGACCCAATGTCAGCAGGGATCCTGGAGCATGCTAGGCTAGGCTAGGCTAGGCTAGGCTAGGCTAGGCGCGGCGCCCGGGCTTACCGCAGGACAGAGGCGCCCGTCAGGAGCCCCTTGCTCAGCAGGCTGGCCCCGACCGACACCAAGCCGAAGCAGACCATTTTATAATTCGGAAAAACAAGCGCCTATCCAAGCATCGGATAGCAGGGAAGGCGAATGCGGCGTTCGTCGGGGCCGTTCGTCTGGGTTAGGGGGTCGGTTACACCCGCCGCCGCTGTTATTGATAAGCAAAAGGCGCCGAAAAGCGTCGTCCTGCCCCGCCGTGGGAGCCGAGGAACCGCGGTCTGAGTGACGGGGGCTCCGGGGGCGCGGCCTAAAGGGCCTCTTTCTCTGTTCGTTATCGCGACCAATCAGAAGGCAGCTAGCGGCGCGGTTCCTCGCCCCCATCAGCGCGCTTTCTTGGAGAATTGCATTGCATTGTGGGAAAGTCAAAAAGCATGTCAACATCCCGCACAGCTCTCAGTGGCTTACCACATCCGTGACAAGGCGGAAGTACTTTTCTTTTTTTGCTTAAAGGAAGACAAATGGCACTTTTTAAAATACCAAATATCTTGATATTTAAGCAAATAAGTAGAATGTTTCGAAAAGCATGTACACTGCCAGGATAAAAAATGCACTATAAGCGTTTGTAAATATTTTCAGCAGAAGTTTGGTTCTGTGCATTATTCAGAGTAACACTATCTCATATCTAAGACGACTAGATGACTTCTAATGAGGGGGATATAATGGTGTCAGCTGTTATTGGAAATCAGTTCTCTGATTTGAAAGCCATTCAGATAAATGGCATATATATATCCACACAGCACTTGAGTGCAATCATTTGTGATGGAACAGGGAAAGAATTAAGCTACACAGGACTCTGGCCCTCCAGACCTGGAGTTTGAGACCCCTGCCCTAGATGTTAATGTTGGGGGTGCTGTATGAAGTGGCTGCCTGTCACAACCAAGCTTGCTCTCATGGAGACTAAGATTGGGGGAGGTGAGAAGAGAATTTCCCTATGGGGATCAATAAAGCATTAATTGTTATTAAGGCTATTATGAAAATGTTATCAATGTGTTGGTGAACTGATTTATATAAATTATTTCATAACCTCCCACCCCAAAAAGCAAAAATTAAACAAAGCATTGCATAATGTACAAATCAAAATCTTTAATGAAATTTCTATTAGTACAAAATTAATGTCAAATGGCTTTTGTAACAATCTGAGGGACAGTTCATGAGGGATGCTTCATAATTTTATGTTGCTTGGGAGACAACTTCACAGTGCATTTTGTTTAATGAAAACCAGAAAGATCTGAGAATGTAAAATATACACTTCATAGTGTAAGCTGGCCTTTCCAGGGTGGGTAGATAACTGATACGCAGTGCCTGTTAAGTCCTTGGTATTTATTATGGCATTGGACTTGAAATAGAATAATTATACAACAGGCTACAAAAGGGACTGTAAAAAAACCCATCATGTTAGCACCTAGTGATTTGCACCTTCTATCACACCGATTTTCTCATATCGAAGTCCGTTGCTTCCTGCCACCTGGCTTTACAGTCACCTTCGTTTTATCGGCTTTGACTCTGGATTCCCCCCCTGCCCCCCGTCGGCCACACTCCTCCGTCTCACTCCTGCGGCTTTCCGTCGAATGAGGTCCTCTCTCCCCAGCTCTTCCATGTGCTCTTCCCAGGACCTCATCTCATCTTTGTAGCGAATCTTGTCGTCCTCCGATAGTTGCAGGTAGACCTGCGTTGACGTAGAGCCAAAGTTAATTACCGATATCAGGCGCTGCCTGAAATGGCTCAAATTATTCACGTTAGACGGCCAAGATCCACCTGCTTCTGTGAGGCATTCAGACTTTTCCAGATGTCCAGCAAAGCCTTTGACCTCGCCTAATAAAGAATACATTGCATGTTAACCGTGAACCACCTTTGAAAACGGATGTAAACTGAGCACGACATGAATACCGCTCGCAGAGAGTGAAGACTGAAAAACAGCACAGCGACAATTTGTGAAATCCTCACCACCATCGTTTCCCCTTTGGCTTCCTCAAAGTGTTCCGTCATGAAGATGTTGACGGCAGTCCTCGGTCGTTTGGGCTTCCCCAGATTTATCAGTTCCTTGAAAATATTAAGGAAGCAAATTAAACAGATATTAAAGGTCTACCAGAAATGTCACCCATGTGGACTGTGGGTACCTATACTATTTTCCTGCCTAAGCTGACATATTCATCCTTAGCACCTTACCATTTTACCTATTTGACCTGACTGACATTTTAAACAAGCAGTTAAGGTTAGGTTAGGTGTCTATCACAGACATTATGCAACAATAACCAGGTCTTTTGAATCTCATCTCTTACCTGAGCATTTTTGACAAAGTGCAAACAGAGGTGTCAATTTCAGGTCCAGAAAGTAAAAATTCAGACCAGGATTTTGTTTCAACCAATCAGTTGAGCATAAAGAGTCACAGTCACAGAGTGCTCAACTAGTTGGTTGAAACAAAATTTTACTTTCTGGACCTGAAATTGACACCTCTGAGTGCAACAAATGGTAGTATCCCACAGAATTCCAGCTCAGTTTACTCACCCTCTTCTTCCTGACAGCCTCTTTTTTGGCCAGTTTCTGTTTCTTCTCTTCCTTCAGAGCGGCCGCTTGAGATGGACTGAGCTGGGCCTTGTACCTCTCCATCTCAGCGTTATACTGCTTCCTGGCAGCAGCTGACGCGTCCTCGAAGGGCTTCGAGTAAAAATGCAATGGTACTGTACTCTTCATGTTATGGCAACCAAATGCAGCGGAAAGTTGTGTGGCCGGAGAGAGAGAGGTGCCAAGTGACTGATTTCTCCCACCTGCTCCCATTCTCTGCAGTGTTCCGATACTGGCGTGCACTGCTTAGGTTTTTCCATAGTATTGGATAACTGCAGTGTCAACAACGGCATCCATCTGCACTTACCGCCACAAAATATGCATGCTTCACTACAGGTTTATCCAACAAGGCAAACTAATAAAGAGAAACACCCTACCTTTTTCTGTTCAGGAGTAAGTTCTCTCCATTGCTTTGCAATATTCTGTGCCACCTCGAGAATTTTAAATCCTGCAAAAAATGACAACTAAAATAACAATTTTACGTCAAAACACACACAATTGATATTTTAATTATTCCCTTACTCCTGCCGCTTCGTTCTGCGTTTCTGGATCAGCCGTGACATTAAATCATCACTCACATATCCTCACTTCATACCTGGGTTCTGCTTGAGAACGACGGGACGCTGCTGTTGTGCGAAAAGCATGTACCCGTTCATGGGCTTTTTGGGAGGCCCGTCTGCAGCGCCGCTGATCCCCTTTACTGGCACCACGACGAGGCATCTTTACATTGTCGAGAGAGGGGGATACGCTGCATCAGAATGTTATTAAGCATGCTATAAAGGGATGGCCTGCTAGCAATAATGCAATAACCATATCCAAACGCATGCATTGCACTTATAACTGCATGCCACTGATGCCGTACATCAGCGCTGCCTGCTTGCACTGCCACTTAAACACCTCGCACGACGGTCCTTATCCTTAATGCAACATGCAGAGATACGCCGACTGCGCCGTGTTTTTCTGCAGACCCCTAATGCTTCTTACCTTAAAAACGCATTCGAGAAAAGACCCAGAGGCTTGACTATAGAGCTGGCACAGGCTGAAACTAAACCGAGCAGAGCCATGCCTTGCTGAAACGTTTACAAAACGTCAGATCGGGTGACAGTAGTTCCGAGTACAGTGGCCCGCATCCTCCGGGATAAGGCATGGACCGTCAAACACCATCCGATCCCGAGGAAGGCTCTACGAACCGCGAACCCCTCTTTTAAATCATTGGCGAATCCGATATCCCTGCACTGTACCACGTCTGACAAACGTGGACAACACCGCGTAAAGATGACCAAGACCGACGAGTAACTGCGAATATTTCAAACTGGAATTTCTACTATATTTATCATTAAAAATCTTTAGATTGGCAAAACAAGCATGTAAGAGGCGTTCCCGTCAGGCCTACGTCATACAGTAGAACCAATGATATTCCAGTGGTTTCTGAAAAACGTCCAATGAAAAAGCTAAACTCTTCGCGGTTTCTATACGTCATCCCGTCGCATGCATTATCAAATGGAATTATGGGAAAGGTTAAGCTGAACGTAAATTGCTCTTCGATTCGTGTGGCACTTTCACAATACATAGTCAGCTCTTCCACTTAAAATGTCGCATTGCTGTATGATTTTGGTATAACTTTTTCTTCTGAATTAATTCTATCAATTTACTTTGAAGCTGTATCAGGGGTTTGTTATTTTATTATTATTTACAATCCAATATATAATATTTCTATTTCCTAGGTATACATTTATTATAGAGTATTTACTTTCATATTCTGTTTCGTGTTTGCAACTGTTTCTTCAAATTCTGAAGTTATCACGCACGCACACCATGGGTGGTTTGACAGACTACTGTTCACGACATGAATAATATATTATTTACAGTGTACCATTTTAATTCGTTAGGCTAGTCAAATGAAAATAAACTGCTTTTTTGAGATGTATCCATACTTTTAGTACATGACTCTAGCACATTCTGTGGATCCTCAGGCATCCCCAAGATTGCAGGTCATAAATCCCCCATTGCATCCTGGGTATTCTTTAGAGCTTCCTTGTCCTCTTTTTAAACCAATACCACCTTTTGTACAAACACCCTTTACATTAAATTTAAATACATTAAGTATCAGACACTTATTTTGAAAATGACTATTTTGTTTTTTGGAAACTGCAGGGTCAGTCCCTGGAGCAATTGGGGGGTTAAGCGCTTTACCAAGAAGCCTAATGGTTAAACCAACCAATGACCACTCCTCACCCTCTAAGCCTTACATCACCCTCCATTTCATATAAAAAGTATGTTCACACAAACCCACATATGCAATTTTTATACATTTTTAATGCAAAATAATAAAAATAGATCCAGAACAGTTTTTGTACTATACAATAAAAATTTCTAAATGGGAAAAAAGTAATTACCTACAGAAAGGAGAGAAAAAAAATCTTAATGTATGCCTGTTACAATAACTGCATAATTTACTTTTTTTAATTAAAAAATGGACCCAAATGACTAGGGAAGGGGAAAAAAGAAACATGTTACATTTGTGAATTTATACAACTGAAACTGCTCGTATGATAAATGTTAACAGTACATTATGTTCAATAGTATAACCTAAGGGCGTTTAGGCTCTAGAATTTACAGTGCTTTGTGACTTGAAATTATTGGCTAGGTTTTTACATTGCATATTTTTGGGTCCATTCTCTTGCCAGTCTGTTGTACCTGTACAAAACAAAAAAATACAAAGAGCATATTACACTTAAAGTGATACTGCAGCAAACAAAAGCACACTCAGAAGTTTTCAAACCTTTAATTGGTAAACCTTTCCAGTATTATGCAGTGCTTTTCAAATTTAAGACCAATTCTGCCCTTTCAAATTCCATTAAATGAGTCCAGCAAGCAATACACTGGATTAGTAGTTACAGAAATATTTTCTTATTACAAAATAAGCAACAAAAAGCCAGATAAAGGGTTTATTCCAGTCATGCATAGAGAAATCAGATGTGTTATTTAAAATTCTACGAGTCAACAAAAGAACTTTGCATAAGAGTTCTTCCTGTAAATATGACGGCTGGTATTCTGTGAAAGAATGTACACAAACCAGTTTGCAATCACGTGACGTCCAGCCGACGACAGCGCGTATTTCACCTGACACTGTTTACAGTCAGATGGCTAAAATTAAGACCTTGTCTGCCTTTGCTGCAGTTTAAAGCTGCTATAAGTAATAACCAAATTGGTGTTGTTTAATGATTGTCGTGTGTAGAAAGGGTAGCATCATTTGTAATTATACTAATTTACCCTGATGTACAGCAGTCAGATCACAGCGGCAGAACAGATTTTCAGTCGATTCGTAAACAGAAAAAACGATTATAATTTAAATGTAAAAATGTAAATAGCACACTCACTTTTCTTTGTCAGACTTGTAGATGTGCGCTATGTCTGGAACTAAAGGGTCATCTGGGTTTGGATCGCAGAGCAACGAACATATGGACAGTAAAACTGTAAAAAAAGATAAAACAATAATAATGATGGATTTTCCCCCACTCTCTGCAAGTGTACATAAGATAGCAAAAAATGGAGGCCAAAAAGTCACAATGACAGTAGAGACCAGATTAAATACTTTATCCCTTATCTGATATATAGTTATGTTGGATTATTTCATAAAACTGGGCTTATAAATGGCTAAAATGAGGTTACATGTCACCAGGCTTTATTTTTCACGCCTGAAATATGTACTTGTTAGGTAAACAAACATACCTTTTGATACTGTTAGGGCTGGTGACCACTGTGATCTCAGAATGTCCAGGCAGATACTTCCATTACTATTTATGTTTGGGTGATATATTTTTGTTGTGAATGCTACCTAAAGAAATGGAAAATGCCAGTCGTTAGCTTCCGTCAAACTGAACACCGCAATGAATTCGGAAGCATTTCAGATTTCCCACCTTTGGTGGTTTGAAGGGATAGTCTGTTGGAAAGTGGATTGTTAGGAAGAACACTCCACCCTGATACGGACTGTCACCCTGCAAGAGAAATCATCTATGCATTTTAAACAGTCGATGGACAACACACGGAACTCAATTATACTATTCTGGAAGCAAAACTTCCCCAGTCTCATACTACTGTATTCTCACACTAATTCTGATGCAATCATATAAATAATTCTCCCTTTTCAGTTATAGTTATTTGATATTATAAACTAATTAATGATACTCTGCTCTCTAATTTCGACTGAAAGCACAATCAGTTTTAAGATTTGGCTCATTATGTGCAGATTTAAGACTACATGATAACCCCCCTGGGTACTTACCGGCCCCATTATTGTCGCTTGCCAGTGAAACACTAAATATGAAAGAGAAAAAAAAATCTCTCGGTTATCTGGGAATCAAAAAACTGTTCAATTTGAAATACGAAGGAAAAATGTGTGACGCTTACAGTCCTCTCCGACTGGACCTGCCGAACACTGGGCAGGCGGATCCCTTTGTAAATCGTGCAACTCCTAGGAGGGAAGAGAGCAAATAAACTTGAAAAAGAAAAACAAAATCAGATCGTTCTGGTTTTTCGCAAAAAAAAAAAAATTCATTCAGCAAAGAACGTGTCGTGCTCGCAGAGACCAGACGTCACCGCTAGATTAAAAACATGCGCAAACACGCACCGCCAGCTGAGTCTCGTTTATTCTCCAAAAACCCCACTACCGTTTGGTTCTATTGTATTTAAAAAAAATACAAAGATAGTTTGCCTGGAAAATAAACAGAGTTAAAAGAAAGCAGTTGGGCTTGCCCATAATTATGAAAACCAACAACCAGACACAGGGAAAGTAGATAACAATACACAATAAATACACGGCAGCATCTAACGTGGGATGTTAGCTGGGATTACATCATCTGCGAACGACTGCGCCCATTAATGGGGAGAGTTAAAGGGGCCGTGGGGCTGCACGGAATAAGCGGCCAGATCTCGCCTCTGCCGTGACGTGTCTTTGTGTGGCGATCCCGAGAGGGGCTGCCATGAGAAAGCGGCGCTGCTATCCCAGCCGGAGCCCGCCGCAGCACCACGGGCCACACGGAAGTAGCGCGGCGGTCCGGCCGCCACACCGTAACCATTATAAACAGTGTATCGATCGGCTACTCAGTACAAGGTGGCAGTGATACATTATTACTGCGATTCGGAAATAACAATAATGGCCGTTTATATCCTCCTTACATTACACTGATGACTAGGGCCAAAAGGCGCACTTACTTGGGTAGGATCATGGTTTTAATTACATACTTCAGCAGCTATCTTACAGATTAACAGTAATCCTATACGTATATTAAGGCAGCAAGGTCGACAGAATTTTACAACCAGTAGTATTAAACCATCCATATACCAGTTCTTGGCTCCTGTAACTATAGTCACATAATATCTTTCTGTTTTAATATCGGTAGTTACATTTACTTACTTTCTGTATTCTTTTCAAAGCCATGTCGTCAGACTTTGCCAAATGTCCGTGTTTTATACACCGCACAGCTACAGTCTTTGGAAAAAGACAAGACGATGATTCCTATTTCTCTTCTGTGATCGCCAGGGTGTGTTTTACAATTCTGGTTTCCTTTGTTTCCGCTTTCTGTTCAGAAGAGCGTAAAGACCAGTGCACTCTGGGGCTTGAAGTTTTACGTTTTACTTACGCTTCTTAACTCTTTAGGGAACAATGCACTTGTCTTCCTTGTTAATAAATATAGTATTAATTAAAGATCGCAAAAAATACTATAACACAATAATTGTATAAATTACGTTAAACCGATACGCATGTCTAGCCTCTGAAGAAAGACTAAGACATTGATAAAACGCAAACGTACATTATGTATAGGCCTATATGTTTGGATAGATAAGTAGATAGATACTTTATTTATTCCAAAGGAAATTCAGCGTTATTATTATTATTATTATTATTATTATTATTATCAATAATAATAATAATAATGATGATAATAATAATAAATGACAGGTGATTTATGGAACAATATTCATAAGATTCACTTAATTCCCTGTATCCCGGCAAATTCAAGTTAAGGTTTCGTCATCACTAGTAACTTTGTAAAGTATGCACAAAGGAATTATTGAAAACAAATCTTTTTAAGGTTTAAAACTAGCCTTGGATATTTGGTCTATACAACAAGACGCGCACTGGCTTCTCCATCTTTGGCACTGCATTACTGTTGTATCATGTGAATGTGGTTTTGTGGTTTTTCCATCCATCCATCAGTTATCCTGAGCAGGGACGTGGGTCGTCAATTCATTTATTTTTGCAATTCATTCATTTTTCATCAACTCTGGCCTGTGCCTTTAAGAAGGGCAGCCTCACGCCTTCGCCCTGACGTCAGCAGGTGCCGCACTCGGGTCACGTGACGCCCGGTGTATGCGGATGTTTCCTTCCGCGAGCCGCTGACCTTAAAACTCTCGGGATAAAAGGGTGACCAACTAAGTTGAACCTCACCGGAAAAATGAGCTCACATTCCATGTCCAAAGGTAGGGTTGATCTGGCTGCTTAGTAATGTAGTAACTATTTTTCAATTCGTTTAACTGGTGCACCTCCAGTGCAGTACAGGTTGCGGCGTGATTATTATTGAATCTGGTTCTTCAAGTCATGGTTCCCCAGCATGGTTGTGGCCGTGCTGCACGCAGATATTCGGGTGCTGATTGATTTGCTTTGATCTGTCTGTAATGTAGTATCACCGAGTTAATTATACTGTATAAGGTAGGTATACCTGTGCCGGTGTGTATGTAGATATACTGCAGAAATTAAACATTTTCATTTTGATGTTGCTTTTGTTCGTTCTCTTACAACGAATATTTGCGGATTTTTATTTGTCCGACAGTTTTCTTCCTGGTTTCTCGCTACTGAACGATTATGCACGGATTGCTTAAATGTTAATAATGAAATTTACATGATCACCGATGTGTATTGCCAGCTAAATGATGCACATTATGAGAGCATATTTTAGCTTGCATGCCTAGCCCACCTGTAACACGCATTAAACCTGTACTTTGAAACTATAAGGTTAATTATGATGTTGCGATATGCTGGTTTAAGGGCCACACCTGTTTCTGCTCAGTAGTATTATTGCGGTGGTCAGCCTTATCCTGGGGAGGTCTGGATAATGCGTTGTTTTTCCGAAACAGATGCATACTTTATTAATTTCCCGAGAGAATGTGGTTGCTCAGCGCTTCCCCATGGCATTATGGTTTTTATGAAATTTTGAAACCCTCTAAGTTTATATAATGTATACATAAAGCAGTAAATCATTTTAAAACATAGGTTTTAAGAGAAATTCTGCTTTGTAAATACTAGAGTATGAAAACACATGATCATTTAGATTATCAAAATAAATACTAAGCTTCCCTTTTCTTTTACTGTGTAATAAGCTGGTATTTGTAGAGTGGATAATAGTCTCTCCTGTACATAGTGGTATTACCAGGTTGTGTGTCTGTGTAAACATGGTGTTCATATAAAACCTTAGAATAACAAAAAAACAACGCCCTGCATTTTCCACAACCTCCTTGTTCCTTTTGGCCTCTACTTATCAAATACTAGTTTGCAAATAACCTTTACTACATCTCTGCTTGAGTGGCAATGTGTGTGGAGTATGCATGTTCTCCCTGCGTTGTCATGGGGTTTACTCTGGGTTCTCCTGCTTTTCCCTCAGTCCAAAAACATCCTGAGGTTAATTGGACTTTCAGAATTGCCCCCTAGGTGTGCATGTGTGTGTCATTGGTGTCTGAGTGTGCCCTGCGATAGGCTGGCACCCCATCCTGGGTTGTTCTTTGCCTTTCGCCCGTAGCTTCTGGGATAGGCTCCGGAGCCCCTGTGACCCTGAATACAGACGGTTGCAGAAAATGGATGGTTGGCTGGCTAGATTTCTGGGTATTTATGTCTGTCTGTCTGTAATGACTGAGGGGGATCTACAGGTGGTAACAATCTAGGGGTCTCACGTACAAGTTTATATGGGTAATCCTTCTTGATGATACCAATGTTATTGAAATAATAGAAATAAGCTCTGCCCTTCCCATGCTCTCTGTAGCTGAATGGATCGCAGCAGTCTCCTTGGCAGCTGGAACTACAGCTGTGGGTATCCTGGTCTACAAGACCTTCTTCTCTAAAGACAAGTGTTGCAAGTCCAAGGTAAACTTGGATCTGCAGAAGGACAACCCCAAAGTGGTGCACGCCTTTGATATCGAGGATCTCGGGGATAAGGCTGTGTACTGTCGCTGCTGGAGATCAAAAAAGGTAACGGCGATGTAGCGCTACCGCCTTCCGTCTCTGTTTACGTTCAAGGTAACGGCGATGTAGCGCTACCGCCTTCCGTCTCTGTTTACGTTTAAGGTAACGGCGATGTAGCGCTACCGCCTTCCGTCTCTGTTTACGTTCAAGGTAACGGCGATGTAGCGCTACCGCCT
>JAODKM010000040.1:10458781-10482789 GCA_026780845.1 Petrocephalus sullivani | reverse complement strand
AGCGGCCCCCCCCCCCCCCCCCCCCCCCTCCCGATGCAATCTGCACTAACTTCTTTGTGCATTATGCACGCTTGTTCCAAACTGCTAGTAAAAGTTTAAAGTTTCCTACTCAGGTAAACAAATCGATACTCGCGTTAAACATCGCGAAAGAGCAGTGTATTGCAGTTAACAAAGGTGCCTGTGTGCACAGTACCTGGGATTGTTTTACCCCTGTACTTTATACTGCACAGCGATTCTCATCGAAATATTTAATAGTATACGTGATTCCAGATGACTTGCTAAAACTACTGATTTTATCACTTTTTTTTAATTTTAATTTAAATGTATAGATCATTTGTCTACTCAGATATCCACTAATGGAGGGTATTTTAAATGTTTCTATTTTTTACATGAGGACATGCTGTCAGTAACACTATTTGTTTAAGAACTGGTTGATTTTAAAAACATTATTGGTTAACTACCAAACTGTTCATTTTGTAACGTCGTCGTATGCGACGCGGCTATTGTTTTGCTGATGACTGCACGTTATTTTTATTTATGATGGGTTTCTTTTTGCCCCTGTAAAAAGTACTCTGCCGTGTGAGCAGGACCTATAGGAATACAGGTAAAGATGGTGTCGGGATGTTCTGTCACACCCTGAATGAATGCGATCCGGCCGTGTGGCCGTGGCTCTTTAGCCATGCCGAATACAGCCAGCCCCGTGTCTGGCTAAGCGAGCCAGTATTGGTTACATTCACTGATTAAAAAGAGACCTAAATATTGTCTTTGTTGTCTGGAACAGTTTCCGAAAAAAAAAAATGTTTGAACATTTAAAAACTTGTCACAGTGTCCTTAAATCCCATTTCATTGCTCTTTCCCTCTATTGCATACATTTGAAAGGAGGAAAGAACACTACAGGGTTATTTAATGTAATGTTTAAATCATGAAGATTGTAAAGATTGGTTTAGTCAATGGCTTCCAGACTGCTATGCACCGAAGAATATCCATCCATCTCCTTTACCTGCTTGTCCGATGCGGGGTCATTGGGGTCCGGGGCCTATCCTACCGCGGAACACTTCAGTGCTTTATATCTTGATTTACCATGCAAAGTTCTGAAAGTAACTCCTTTTATGAAAAACATTTTGACTGTAGTATACTGCTCTTTTCAATTAACGAGATGGCATAGCCACTATTCCATTCCTGTTCGAGAAATCATTGTCAAGGAAGAAGTGTACAGAGGAAATGTTTTTCTCAGTGGTTTTAAGTTCACAGTGACATGCTACCATGTTGTTTCCATTTTAATTGACTGGTATTTCGTAGGTTATTTGCCTTGAATTGTATCAGTTTTCCACCTACCAAGTAATTACACTACTAGAAATGAAACAATTTCCAGAAATGGATGGGGTTGTCTCTGAAAAGCTGGTGTACTGTATAACTTCTGTTGCAGCTTTTAGACAATGCAGTGCAACAGGTAAAGAAGGGGACGATACAGTAACGATATACTGTAAATACGCAGGGTCATTCACTGTAGCTACTTTCAGTCAACTATATGCTGATTTATAGCAATGTCATTAAAAATGGAAATGCTTCGTTTACATTCCATATATATTTTGCTCGTTAAAGGTGTATTCATGTAGTGAATATTCATGTTCAGGATGATAATGTTTATGATGCAGTTGTGGGTATGTGTTCCTCTGATTTCTGTTGTTGTTGTTGTTTTCTAATGCACTGAAACAAGTTAACCTGAGGTGTAAAATTTCGTCCTCTTGCTGTGAACTAACCAATGATAAACCCCCCCGCCCTCCACATGTGGCGGTTTTTTTATGGCGACGTCTGAAGGAGTCGGATTTTAGACTTTCGGGTAGCTGAGAATGCAATGCGGTCAACCTGGGCACTTTAATTGCATGGGACTCGACTGGATTTTGCTTAAGGAACTGAGGACATTCAGGCCGAACGATGGCTTGCATATTGTGCCGATAACCTTATGTGAGCTCGAACATAGGTTATCTCAGCTGTATTCATTCCTTTATGAAATCATACATATTTGGCAAAGATCTGTTGCTTTGCCTTGGAATTTCCCATTTCTCGGTGTTCTGGAATAAGCAGTCGAGTATCAGGTGTGACCCGTTCCCATGTTTATTGCCTCTCTGTTCCGACTGTGAAGGGTGAATCCCTGATCTGGTTTAATACATGCGTACAAATGCAGGGGAAGATTCTTGTGAAATGGCTTTTACTCTCCCTCTCTCTCTGTATTCTGATCACATGAAACAAACTACTTTTGTAAATCAAATATATAGATATATATATAATATTTAGATAAAGATAATACCTGTATATTTGGCAAATTCAAATTACTAATAAAATGTACTCCTGAGGGAATGTTTGTCTGTCTTATTATTTGTGGTCAGTTGGTATTCTTAGGGAAGCATCAGTCCAACTTATCTGCTACAGGGTCGTGGTTCCTTGGAGGGAAATAAAACATTACTATGAATGTTTTTTTTTTTCTTTCATTTGTGTTTTTTCATCTGCTCCTGTAGGAAATCTTTCGAGTGACAGACTAGGGGAATTTCACTACGGCCGTTCAGTGTCTGTAGTTATCTTTAATTACCAAGATCTTTGCATGAATGAGATGTTTATCTCCTGTCATTCAGCTGCATCACAGTATACGACTGCGTACGGGCGGCAAACGAAAAGGAAGCCAGCAACTCAGGAATAATAATGGTTGAGACCCGCTCAGAACTTCCAGAATGATGCTTCTTCAGATTGCGTTGCTTAGCCACCGTGAAGCAGCCGCCATTAAGAGCTAAGAATGGAAGCGATTTACTTTGGAATGTATCTGTCTGGGACTGGAAACGGAAAGTCCTCAGTGAGCGTACTTGGTGTGTCCTGGGACTGGGTGTTCACCTGCACTAAATCATTGTTTTACTAGACAAATATACAAACTAAATATCACATGAACTGCATTCCTCAAGTTATGATGTATAAAAATGGTTTGAAGTGTTATCTAGATTGAAATGATTGTGTGCAGTCACTAAACTCTTGAAAACATCTTTTAGCTAAAAAAAAAGATTCAAAAACAAAGTAAACCTATCTGTCACATAGTATTAGTGCTGACTAAATGTTTATGACTCCTGAACATCTTCTGCTGATTTTCTTCTGGAAAAGCACAGATCTGCTTATGTGTAGGTCACATACAGATGCATAAAAGTTGGACTTGAACATATATAAATAAAAATTTAATTATAATGATAAACATTCTGAAGGTGAGTAGTCAAAGATGCTTGTGGGAAGCTATGAATTTTCACTGAATGTGAACATTTCCCTTCTGGATCTAGGAGGTGGCCAGGAGTAATGTGGCCTCCCCAGTTACCACACCATATCAAAAAAATCTAAATGAAATATACATTACAAAACAATACGAATAGACAGTGTATTACAGCCACCTCCAAAAATATGACTGGACCCTAATGGCCACCCAATCATAATTGTCTGGTGATGGTACTGATACTGTGGAATTATATCAGTGTGATTCAAATAGTCTGTAATTAAAGCATGTACATCTTTTGTGGTGTAACCTTTCGTAACCTGTTTAATCCCAATTTTTTTGCTGCAAAATAAGTGTATGCATTTCACTCCTTAAACCTCCCTAACAGATAATACGAATGATTTCTTTTTATTCATGTTAGCAACAATTGTAGCCGGTGGGATTAAACTGGTTAACTGGGAAATCTAAAGGGCCACTAAAATGCCCAATACTCTTAACCTTAATTATTGAAATGGACTTAACTTAGGTTGATTGCAGGAACCACTATAATTAGTAACATTTACCAAATTCATAAAAAAAACTCCTTATCGCATACAATAGCCCTAAACAGTAACATGGTACATGGCGCAATTAAACTGATTAAAAGCCGTCACCACAAAAAATGTCAATAATTTTATTATCGCGGCCCAGAACTAAAGAATAATCAACGGAGATTTATATGAGAATCAGACACAAGCGGGAAAATTTATGACAGATACAAGCGACACCAACAGCTGCGTATGCGGCTCCTTCAATCAATCCTCCCACACGTGTGCCGCAGACAGCGGCAGAGTCAGGCAGCCAGGTCTTCATTCCTACCCTTACCGTTTATATTGAATCTAGGCAATAAAATTGGATCGGGGCATTCAATGGCCTTTGGTAGACGTTTTAAATTATACCGGTGATAATTAGACACTTTTCTATTACCTGACACCTGATCTAGTTGAACATTTTTCTATAAACAGAAACTGTCAATGAATGATACAGAGAGATAACTACATTAACATATTAGGGTTTTATGTAGTGGTCTGGTGTTATAGTCACCAATGAGGAAAATGTTTTGTATATAATACAGAATGAGTCTGAGAGAGACGGAATCTTTAATGTGTTTCTCTTTAATATTTAAAGAATTCATTTCAATGGAAATTAACTTTTCCTCAACTTTTTCACTAAGTTAGTTGTTTCCAGCTGGGGCCCTCTATGAAAAAGCTGAGATTTCTTGACAGAATTAGTCAGTATGATTAGTTCTCAGTCTGGTATGAGCTCTGCATGTAAAGGCTGGGCAGTACATCCCAGATGCTCCGCACCAGTCAGCACTGATGTCCAGGCACAGCAAAGCAATACGTGTTCAAACGAGTCAGCTTCACTTACTCAGTTAACCGCTAACTGGCTCTGAGGAGGAGGGGAGGGGTGGGTGCGGTCTTTCTTGGAAGGGTGAGTCAGATGACTGTCTGACATTGTTCATTTACATTTCTTAATACCGGCCTCTTATTTCTAATGATTAGGGCCAGGATTTCCCAATTCAGTCTTCAGGGACCCATAGAAAATCCAGCAAAAAATGTGGACTGTCTAGCAGGGAGCTGGGAGGGGTCAAAAACATGGACTGTCTGCAGGACCCTGAGCACTGGGATGAGAAACACTGATCAGGTCTTCCTGCCTGGCAGGGTTATCAGTTCTCCTACCCTACTGAAGCAGCGGTTTCTCTTTTCATAACCCTAAAACCTTTGTCGTGTAGTCCTGTTCCTGTTCCTGTTCCTGTTCCCATCTGCCCCTGAAGAGGGAGTTCCATCCAATGAATCTCCGGCTCTGTTCCACATCTCTCCCAGTATTCCTCACACATGCCGGGGGGCCAGTTATGGATCGTTGTTCTCCCCAGGTATGCCCCCCCCCCCCCCAAAATCTCAATCCGACCCTGTAGACACAGACACATCACTAATTGCTACTGCTGGGAAGTGAAAGCAAAACATTTTCAAAAACACAGCGGGAGCAGAAAAAAAAGTGGAATTTTAAGGTACTTTAAATGACTGTCAATGAAAGGGTCACTGCACTGAAGAGCAAAATGAGAGCGGCTGTGGGCAGTTAGACACATTTTATTTCAGTCTTGAGTGTCTTGTAGGTATTTCTACAGTAACTTGTGTTCGCTCTTTTCACTGTCAAATCTGTTTATCATTTACATTATTTTTGCAAACACGACTAAATTTTACTTATTCCCTCGCCTCCAGCAGCCCATGTCTGTGCATCAACATTAATGCTTACGAGGAGTACGCTTTAATACTGTATATAAGTAAAATGAGGCGTGTATGTTTATGTTCTCAAAGGGTGTGGGGTTCAGTGAGAGCCCCCACTGAGCGTGTGGGGAGCTTGCATGTTCTCTCCGCGTGTCTGAGGTATCCTCCCGCAGGCTGAAGATATACAATGAGGCTAGGGGGCAGGATGCATCAGCTAACTTGTCCTGGGTGTACCCCTGCCTTGTACCTTATACTGACTGGGATGGACTTTGGGTCTGCACCCGGCCATGGCATGTATTTTCAGATAATATATATAAAAAAAATGCACACTGTTCCCAGTTCTGCTTAAAATACTTTTAAATCTCAAACGTACTGCAGGGTTTTGACAAGACACAAAGGCAGGTGGTACAAAAAACGAGGAATATTTCATCATGAGCACAGAAAGAGCTCTTGTGTGGGTGTCAGGATTTAGACACACAAATGAAACATTTCACCACGCAGGAGTTAGCTACATCCCCAGCCTGCCATGACTTATAATCGTACCATCCACATCAAGTGCGATTGTTTTGCACTCTAAAATCCCCATTCTGCGTGTGCTTCTGGAGCGTAAGCATTGTGAAGAGCGCGGTCGGAAAATCTACTGCCGACAAAAAAAAATAGCTGTAACAAGTTCTCTTGCTACTGTCCAGATCTTCACATTGAATTTAACGACGTGGGGAACTTGTTTACACTTCTTAAGACATGCATCCCGGTTGCGGTTGTGATTTCTAGACATCTTGCACGGTGTTCGCTTTGTAGCTCCTTGTATTGTTATATGTCTGGTTCAGCCAGTTTTAATCTTGTTGCAAATCCTTTAGTCACATTTAGCTACATTTTATTACTCCTCTTACATTAAATGCTTAAAACCATAAAAAAAAAAAAAACACGTTAAAAACAACCTGAAGGGTAACAACTTGACATTTACAGTGATAATCCATAATTCCTCTTTACCATTTCTATTTACTCTGCTTGGAACTTTCAGTTAATCTCATTGTAAGCAACACCCGTGCCAACCTGCAGATGGAGACTAGCAGCCTACCTCTCCTCTGATATAGTCTCGTGTATCTGATTCTATCCACCTCCTTTTCATGCTAAAGGCTGCAGGCTTCATCAAGCAACATAACACGCTTGAAGGAAGGTGCCTGATACTGCCCACGGCCCTGTAAGCCCAGTAGATGGTAGATGTCTCTGCAGTGTGATAAGGGAGCGATGAACCCAGATGCTTAAGGCTCCTGATGGA
Organism: Petrocephalus sullivani; assembly: GCA_026780845.1. Classification (NCBI taxonomy): domain Eukaryota; kingdom Metazoa; phylum Chordata; class Actinopteri; order Osteoglossiformes; family Mormyridae; genus Petrocephalus; species Petrocephalus sullivani. The sequence goes on along the minus strand of JAODKM010000040.1, from coordinate 10,475,999 downwards.
ATACAAGCCCGTTTTCATTCTCTGGGCATCCTAGCGGAAAGCTAATGTTGCAAGCTGGGAAATTAACTCCACTTTCTGCTGTTAAGATACGCCTTGCTTTGACCTGTGCACCACTGGGGATAGCATCAACTTCACTCTGCTGAATAGGTATAGTCTAATTGCCCTAGAATACATTTCATTACAAATCAGTGAGCGTGCAGGACCTGGCACGATTACATTGTGCAGTAGACAAATGTGTTATGCTATAGTTTGAATTCACCACTTTGCTGTCCCAAATAAATATGAATATAGGATATATTGTCTATAGTAGTCAACTGATTAATTGGTGTGTTTAGTTCCTCATTAAAAATTCACCGAAACAATCTGAGGATGGCCATGTACTGTGCAGTTTGCCCTCTTGATGGCGCCAAAACACTTTGCCCCTTTAAAATCATGGCAAGAAATTATTTACCGTAAGACACCAACAGACCTACCACAGTTTTCAGTGCGAGATGATGGTACCATTTAGTTATTATTTTGACATATATAGACAGATATGTGATATGTGATTGTTTTAATAAAGGAGGCCGTGCTTTCGTTCCATGACGAGAGCACTCGAGAAAGAGCAGGCGTGGGATGCCTGAGATTTTTGTTATTCTCCAATATAGACTGACGGGCAGCAAGTACGCTGTGCAGCCCTGCATTTCTGACAATGCTAAATCTCTCCAGCAATTTAAATGCCGGCCGAGGAGACGAACAGAGGATGTAGGCAGAAGCTAGTGTGATACAGCAATTCTTTCAAGTCCACAGGGCAGCCTCGCACTGCCTTTGAGAGTTTAGACCTTCCCAGGTCCATCGCATAGCACAAAGTGCTTGTTGGTTTCCCGCCTCAAGGCTAGATTATTACAACCCTCCGTCTGCCAGCGCAAACTCGACCTTGATGCTTCGGCAAGAATTAATAAATGTAAATTGAATAACCACATCTTACATTAGACTGCTGTCCCCAAGGGCCATAGATCCAAAGCTTTTAGAGCTACCACTCAAACTGAAATAATTATTGCCTAGTGTGCCAGACGAAGTGACTTGCTATCCAGTAATAATGTCAATCAAATGACACAGAACAAAAAAGCAGGAGACCTCCATCTCAAATGGGCTGTTATTGCCTAATGCTAATGAGACGGGTGTCAGTATCCAGAGGAACTTACATCCCTTATAATTTTCTACGGCATAATTTTTTTTAATAGTCATTTATTCAGAAAATATGTTTATGGTTCTTCCTTTCGGGGTGAATAGAAGGGTTCCGAACCACAGCAGGCAATTCAATTGAAAATCTATAAAATAACTTGCTGACACTGACGAGGTTAAAGTGCAGACCAAATGATGGGAATGTGCTTCATTTCCATCAATTACTTTGGACTTTGAGCCCTACAGACTCAGAGAATGGACAGGGGGGCTGAGGGTTCCTAACATGTCAGGATTAAAACATATGCAGTAAAAATATAGTTTTTCTACTTCGAAAAGGAGCCAGTTGAGGTGGTTGGGGCAGCTATTTAGGATGCCTCCTGAATGGCTCCCCAGGGAGGTGTTTTGGGCATATCCTACTGGGAGGAGACCCCGGGGCAGACACAGGACATGCGGGAGAGATGATATCTCTTGGCTGGCCTGGGAGCACCTGGGTGTTCCCCTGAAGGAGCTGGAGGAGGTAGCTGGTGAGAGGGAGGTGTCGCCATCCCTGCTTAGACTGCTGCCCCCGTGACCCGACCCCAGATAAGCAGCAGATGATGGATGGAAGGGCAATATAAATACTGTAACTGGATTTTTATGGCATCATGTCCCATACTGACATACCAACACTGAACCAACACCGTCTATTTACTATTAACTGATGCCAAGATGCCAAAATGGGACCATGTTCTCAAGCCGAAGTCAACACTTGTCCCTTGGGAACCAAGTCAGGATGAGCTTTGCCTTTGATTGTTTAAATGAAGCTTATGTGCAGTGTTTGAGCATTTAAGACAGTAGTACAGCACACAGCAGGTTGTTGATCTAACAGAGAAGGCAGGTCTCTTGCGTGGACAAATCCGCCTTTGAGCAAAATCTCAGGTTGGAAATGCACAATCGATTTGGGTATAAAAACTGCCAGTCTGAGGTTGGGTGCTGATACAGCTGAGTGGGCCCTTTTAAGGGTCCCGTGCTCTCACTAATCAGCTGATTAATATTCAAGGACCCACAATGCCATTGATTGGTGGACAGGTTAATGTTCGTGGTTGATATGTGGCTGTCTGCCAGGAGTAGCATTCTCATTTAAACCAAATACCAATCTGCAGATAATCCAATTAGTGGCCAGGTTCACTCTGCCTGGTTTGCGCGCTCTCTCACTGCAGGCACTCTGCTCTAGTGGCTGGGAGGCAATGCTGATACCCACCAGCACAACGGGGCAAAACGACTGTGTTTGCCTGTGTTAAGCTATCACTATCGCAACCTGGTCCTTCTCATTACGTTCCTGCTAACAAGGTATCAACCCTGAAACAAGTTATTTATTTTATATACCCTTTTTATGGCTCTTTTTTGCAAAGTCTTCAAGTTTATATTCATATATTACACTCCTTTTTACTAATTTCCCAATTAATTGGTTCAGTGTGGGCGGTATCGAATCCTTACCCTGGCTCTGCGAGCGGAATTTGCCTGTCCAAAAACATGCTGAGGTTAACTGGAGCTGCCAAATTATCCGTAGGTGTGACTGGTGTGTGACTGTGCCCTGCGATGGGTTGGCGCCCCATCCTGAGTTGTTCCCTGCCTTGCACTTGTTACTCCTAGGACAGGCTCCATGACCCTGTATAGAACAGGTGGGTATAGAAAATGGATGGATTAGCTCAGTGCCTTTTCCTGAGTATATCCAATGACGGCTCATGAAGATTTTTATGTATTTGTCCACTATAGCTTGGCAGCCACTGGCAACAATTATTTCTGCAAAATTTTAATTCAGAGTCATTATACTGGCTGGCTAGGATGCCGGCCACTCAGAGCAGAGACCGCCCTTTCATTTAGCCATGAATGGCGGCTACTTGTGCATGCAAACACACTTTTCCGAAATAAGGTTAGCAGAGATCACTTTTTATTTGGCACACATCTTCATGGCAATCCAGAGGTGTTAACCAGATTGCGTCCTTTACTTAACCATAGCCATTACATGTTTTTTTCCAGTTAAAAATAAGGTTCTATTAAGGTAATGAGTCAACAGATTTCTGTCCTGATTAAGGAGCGATTCTTGTGTATGGGTTATGTACTGATAATGTTTATGCTACAGGTAATGGAGAGAATTAGCCGGGAAATTCTATTTTGTCCTGATTTAGTGTGTCACTGGATTGGACATGGCTCAGCAGAAACGAGAAATACTACACCACTATAGCTAAGATGTACTCTATCGCCTCCTGCTGAGACATTTCTTACAATTGGAGATATTATTTTCTTCCTTCTCCATATCAATAGGGAGTTTGAAAATTTGTGTAATAATTACATTCACCAGCACCACACTGTGTCAGATTGACTCTAATTGAAATGATTAAATGTTATCGAACCAGAGGAAGCATTCTAGTTTCATAATATAACTGAATTGCTCCTGGAATATGAATTGTGTGTGTGTAAAATTAATATTTATTGTTATCACCATCAAATTCCAAAGTGCAAATTCTGCAAATTTATCTGGATGGTAGTAATTAAAATATGTAAAACTTAAAAATATTTCAAGTAAGTGACACATATCACTTGATAAGTGGGAAGTGTATAGACAAAGAAGTAAATGAATATCTAACCAATCCACCAAGCAAACAAACAAACAAACAAACAATCAAAACAAACGAACGAACAAACAAACAAATCAAACAACAGGATGCATCATTAAAAAGAGCATCTAAGTGTTTGACCCATGGCTACAAACAAAAAAAAATTGTTTTAATTCATCCACACACCCATATACTTTCCATAACTGCTCATCCAGAGGGTATCGTCAGCCTTTGGCCTTTTTCTGAAAGCAGGGAGTGTAAAACAGGGGACATCCTTCATATTTGCTGAACATATTGGGATATTGTACCACCGGTTGCAAACCTTTATTCAATTATATTTCTGTTGCTATATTACGTCATATATTCAATATATTCTTGCTGTGCAAATGTGAATGAATACAACATCTTGAATGTTTCTCAGGGTGCATTTGTTTTCTTCTGTAATTAACCTAGTTAACCTTGAGTTTACAATTCCGAGCAGTGAACCACCAGAGTTAACATCAGCAGGGTTCTAATCTGAAATTGGTTTGACAAACTGATCTGTTCTAAAATGTGTTGTTTTCTCATCGGTCACAGGCAGAAATCTTGTTAACAAAAATTGTCTGGCCATGCATCAAATTACTATCACAAAAAAAATTATGTTTAGGAAAATAGTCCATAAGGGTAACACAAATGTGATTTGTCCAGACCGCTTTTCAAAAGATCTGTCAATCTGTTTGTGTTTGGATACGTTCTTTGTCATAAGACATGCCATGGATTGTCCTGAGAGATCATCATTAACATGGATTCATGGTTGGGTCCAAAAAGAAAGAAAGTAATGATGAAATGTCTGTCTTTTAAGTCATTCTACGTACCAAGGCTGTATTATTACATGGTGGTTATAGAGGCTAGAAGTTATGATGATGTAAGTATCACTAGAGTAGTGCCATCACAGGCCAAAGCAATAAATCCATGGTTCACACATGATTCCATTATTCCACATTATTCCTTATTACGTCTGACGCGTTCTTCAATAATATAGCAAAGTGTCCTTAAAAACACGTAATAAATAAAAGAGAACACAAAGTATGAGAATATAACTGGGCTGTTAATGAAAATTCAAACACAGAGGAATTCATAGAAATAAATCACGTTTTATACGCACATTTCCTTTAAAGTTAAAATTAGATTTGGCAAAGGTCTAATTCCAATGTAGGAATTAACATTCTACTTTCATGGTGTAGAGCCAAGTCTTTATTTACTGTTAAGGTGTTCAAATATATGTTTCTAAGCCATTTCTGGAGCTACATCACATTGCCGCAATTTCCAGCAAGAAAATTAAATATCAAAATATTTTTAAAGCTAATGATACTTTGTAAGAAGGGCAGGAATTCCTTCAGAAGAATGGGAAGAGTTGGGGGAGATTCCACTGATAGGAACTGGACAAGAAATTTTTGACTGTTTCAAAATTGTCGAGGGACTGCGGTAGTCTGCAGCTAAGATGCTAAAAAGTGGCTGGAGTACCAATCCTGCCAATTCCAATTCCCTGAAGTTTGAGGACATACCTGCAGGGCCAGATGTAGGTTAACGTCATACCCAGGATGAAGCAAATGCAGGTTAAGGGCCATGCTTAAGGGCCCAAAGGAATAGAATCACTCCAGGCATTCACAGGAGTCGAACCAGCGACCTTCCAACTGCTGGTACAAATTCTTAGCCTCAGAGCCAACACTCCACCCACAGGCTTTAAAGATAATAAAAAAAACAACAAATAACAGTCTCCTTATGTATAAAGCAATAGAAGAAAGCTTTGTAAGTCAGTGAGTATAACACACAACAAGAATTGAGGGAACGTAAGAAGGTTTAGTTCCAAAATAAACCGAACAGTCCAGACAATGTATTTTGTACAAATTGTATTACATTTTGTAGATCGTATTCAAGTTGCTTCTCTACAAGACAAACTATAATGTTAAAGCTAAGGATACTAAGTATAAATAACTCGCCCAAATAACATGCTAACTAATACCCAAATTAACCACACCATGCTGGCACTATTTCTAACCCTATTTGCAACACTAACCCTTACTGGGTGTGCCCTACAGAGTTTACACCGCAAAGTGTGCACAACAAAGTGAACACTGTAGAGTGTACGCTACTTAGTGTAACACTAATGGCAATCCTAATCCTAAACCTACCTAATCCTAATCCTAAACCTACCTTCAAAGCTAAAAACCATTCTTCCTCATCATAGCTCTCACCCTTACGGCAGCCCTAAAACTAACCCCAGCTCTAACCACAAAGTCATGCCTAACCGTACCTCTAATCCTAATGTCAACTCTAAGCCAAACCACAAATAAAGCTTTAAGGCCTTCAACAATCATCTCCAAACATGGCCCCAGGACAGTCTCACGATCCATTGATAGCACCCGTTTCATAGTTGGACCTATGTCAGGACAAAGCCTTCATGAATAACATCAGCACATTTCTTATTCTTGCAATTTTGACAAAGATGGATAAAGGGAGAGCCTAACCCTAACCCTAACCCAGACCAGTTCTGACCAATAATTTTATCCGGGACAGTGCTTCATCCCAGCTGTAAACAGCATGGGTAAATCCTTGCTTCCCCCTCCTGAGTCACCTGAGGGTTTGCCAGAGTCCTTTCGAGGCTGACCAAAAGTCATATTCCATAGCCTCATCAAACTCTTCCCATCCCTGAACTTTTCCTTCAGCAACTGCCAAAGCCACATTCCATGTGGCCTGCTGGTGTCTGTCAGCTGCTTCAGGAGTCGCACAAGACAATCAAGCTCAAAAGGCCTCCTTCATCCTGACAGTTCTCTTTACCACTGGTGGCCCCCACCGGGATCAGGGATTGCCACCGCGACTTTCACCAACAACCTTAGGGCCACAGCTCCGTACAGCTGCCTCAGCAATGGAATCCCGGAACATTGTCCATTTAGGCCCAATATCCTCTGACTTCTTTTGGATACAAGGGAAGTTATGCTGGAAGTGTGAGTTGAAGATCTCCTGGATTGGGGCTTCTGCCAGCCATTCCCAGCTCACCCTCACTATGCATTTGGATCTACCAGGTCTACCCGTCAGATCCAGACAGTGAAACGTGATTAACTGTCATTGTTGATACACCACATGAATGAAATGTGTCCTCTGCTTTTAACCCATGTGACATTGTGACACAGCAGGGTGCAGCTAATTCAGTGCCCGGGGAGCAGTGCCTGGGGGCGGTACCGTGCTCAGGGTACCTCTGTCATGCCCTCCTGTCCGATCCTCCCGTGTGCCACGCCCCTCGCCACCCTCGTGTGGAATCCCAGCGTTCCCCAGCTGTCTTGAGTTGATTGTCATTAGTGCTGTGTATTTTAGTCTGCGTTTAAGTCTATTTCCCCGGTCCTGTCATTGAAGTCCCGTGGTTTGTGTTACGTGTGCGAAATAGAGCTCCCGAGCGGGAGACTTCCGCATTCCTGTCCCCGCCTTTTCCCTCGTCCTGCTTAGGAACGTGACAACCTCAGCAGTACTTGCGGGTCGGAGACTCGATCTGGCGATCTTTCGTCCCTATCCATTACACCCACTCACCACCTCGTGATGACAAGTCGACAGCTCAGCTCCTCCCTTCACTCGAGTGTCCGAAACGTGCGGATGGCAATCTTACAATACGATTACAAAAGCGATCAACAAAATGTAGCCTGGCTGCTCATGTGCCAGGTGCTTTAAGGCTATCACTCAAAACTCAACCCTCTATACTCAACTCTTAAACATTACCTAGCTACACCCTGCCTCTCTGAACACCCAAATATGCATCTTCTCCATGTTTCCAGATTATTAGAAATGTTGAGCATCTCTCTCTCTGTGCTGTTTTATTCTTATTCTACATATACTCTCCACTATCGTAGACTTACAACTGACACAGAAAGGTTACATATGTTTTATGAACTACACACATCATACAAGAAAAATCTGGTGCAATTCTGTTTCACTATGTCTTAGACTCTATCTACACATGTACTTCTGGTCACAGAAGAGGTGGAGTGTTGAAGGTTTTTAAAGGGGGCTATATACTGGCACAATGTGTAGCAGAATGGTAAGGGGTCTATTGTCGAAGCTGTTTAGCGCTACGCCGGCAATTTTAGATCTGAGCTGCAGGACGAGGGTTGAGAAACCAAGTGTCATGTTATATGGAAGAATGCTTATATATAATGAGGGTTATGAAGATCCCATCAGCTAAGGGCAAGCAAGTAAAAAAAAAAAAACTATGTATATGATGATACCAGCAATAAAGTGCACTTATACTTTCCATGCTGCGTCCAACGGTTCCCACTCTCACGGCAAAGCTCATTACCGGTTACTGGCATGAGTGCATAAACGCCCATCCGTAGTCTCACAGGATCCCGTGGCCCCTTTGCAATCATAAGCTTTATGAAAAATGCATGAAGGCCGCAGACGCAGTCGTAATTTGCCGTTATATGGCTTGATAAACTGGCACGCAGTTCGGCTGTAGCACCGCAACCCCGCCCGTGGCTCAGCTTATGAAATATTTCATAAACCGAGATGCAACTGTTGCAGAATGCGTTCTGCTTACGGTGCTCTGTGTGTCTTCACTCTTCTGCAATCCATATCATAACTGAGCGAACTTGCAAGCAGGAGTGTTTTTATTTGTCAGACACAGCATGGACACGACAACAACCTAGATCTGCAGGCCCTTCTCATTAATCAGCGTTTACCGAAGTCTGCAGTTAGGGACATCCGAATGAGCAGGATGCTTACACTGATATTTCACGTCTATCTTCTTACGTTGAAGTGCCCAAATACACAAAGCAAAACTGTATAATCTACAATAAACCTAAAACACATTTATCAACGTGTCTGATGGTTTGTGTCCGATATCGTAGCTGTACTGGTACCCACACCTGTGGATACAGTAAGGTAATACAGACAAGTTAACACCACTTAAGGCCACTGATAAAGTGTATCGATTTCCACTGGAGGTTTCACTTCAGCTGATATTTCAATAACAAATATTTCAAATATCATACAACATATCAAAAGAATCATCTTTGCAAATGGGACATTATACAATCATGTAATTATTAAAAACGTATTGATATTTATATGGTCCTGCAAAGTTATTTCCAAAACATATTTGACATTAAAATCATCCTCATATGTATTTAATTTTTTAGGTTTATTGTAAACTCTTAAAATATTTTAATACTTGAGAGAGATTAAACAGGACCAACATGGCCAACTTCAAAAAGAATTATTTCATCAAATATTTAAATACCTTGTAGAAAAGAACAAGAAGCCTACAGACATTTAAAACACATTTTAAACACATTCTGAAGGTTATAAGGTTAGGTATAAAATAAAGAAAGCAGAAAGGCTTTTATTAATCACATTTTTAAAAACCTGAGGAATTTCTCTTTTTCTCAGATGGATGTAAGAGTGACTGACATTTGAAGAACTACAAGTCTAAAGGGCAAGACAATGTTTAATGGAGAGAGAATGGGATTATTTGCCATTCTGTGTTGTTAAATTTTGCATTCCTCCTTTTAAAGTAAATTTATGAGTTTTATGACTTTATATCTAGTGGAGTGAACAGTGCCTAACAACACTGAGATATCACAGATATCTCTGTGCACACAGACAAACAACCAAATAAATATTACAGTTCATAGTTCATTCACTACATAGAGATACAGCAGAGGTGTAAATATCAGGTCCAGAAAGTGATAATCCAGACCAGGATTTTGTTTCAACCAACCAGTTGAGTATAAAGACTTACAATCACAGAGTGCTCAATTAGCTGGCTTAAACAAAATCTCAGTCTGGATTTGTACTTTCTGGACCTGGAATTGACACCTCTGGGTTACAAATATGTCCCCGGTATGGATCAGCTTCTCAGTCATAATGCATGCATCTTGGCAGGGATCCAGGTTTCTCTTTGCTCAGGTCTTCTCCTTATCTTCAGCTTCATGAATCAGAATCAACACTGGAGCCAGTGTCCGCCTCGATATCAGACAGGTGCATCAGATTCTGGCTGACTATAAAGGTGCCTTGTAATAAGAAGGCCAAAAGGCATTGCTACTAACACTATACTTTACATGATAATAATTTATTACAGCAGTTACGTCTGGCTGGTGACTTCATTCTTATCATAAAAAGTTACCATTATCAGTTGAACCCAGTGCCCCTGTACTTGGTAAACATTTGGAAGATAGATGAATGGATTATTATTTTATCATTAAATTTCTCATTAATATTTCAATTATGAGTTAGCACTACAGTGTGCATGTTATTTGAGGAGTGAAATTTGATTTTAAGTATTGTTGCTGTGTTTGGAGGATCCAATTGCAGCATTAACATGCCTATAATCCCCACATTTTCCTGACATTAATCTAGACTCCATAATAAGTCTAATAAGAAAAACATCAAGTTTTTGCATTCATTAGCCTAGTTTTTTTATTATCCTGTTTAAGTAGTCCTCAGCTATACTCCATTTATGATCGTGGTGATTAAATTACATTTTCTTTCTGGCCTGACCTTACCTATGGTCCTAAAAATGTTGCCCAACTTTGGTTGCTTGACACTATAACGACATCCAATGTGCTCATGGGAGTTTTACTTACACAAAAATATAAGAACAAATACATGATTGGTACAGAGATCAGATTGCAGAGGAGGCAGATCTAAACAACTAGAGGAGGCAGGACCAAGACATCTGATTGGTTGGTCTGACATGTAACACAAGATTTGATTGGTTATCTCTCAGAAACCAATCATTTTTCGTTCTGCCCTGAGAACATTTTGCTGTAAGTGAAACCCCACTGAGCATTTAATGCCAGTCTCCTGCTATTTTAGGGCAGTGCTTTATGATGAACTAATTGTAATGCAGTCATCCCTTTTTGAACAGCTGTGGTCAGCATTGCATGTCGAGGTGTAGCTAATGCTTACACAGCTATGCATCTAAATAACAAAACTTTACAGAAATATATAAATATTTTGTTGATCTATTAATTTTTTTTTGGCAGCTTCATACTTCTGTGATGAAGATGAGAGTTTCTGGGATTATTTTGCTGGCTAGACTCTCTGCTGCAATACTTAATGTTATGCTGTCTGAATGCTTAATTATTAAACAAGTAGGGAGAAATCTATGTCAGTTATGTGGGTTATAAAAATATTACATTTTCGCACCGATTACACAGACACATCTGCAGGTTGTGCTGTTCAAAAGCACATTATTTCCTATTTTTTACTCGACCATGTGTCTGCAGACTGTGCTCTGGCTGTCTTTAGTTTCAGTAGCCCATCTTTATGCAGAGCTATGTCAGATACCATTTTGGAAATCATATTATATATGATAATATATGCTCAATGAACCTATTCATATAGTTACAAGCAAGCCCCACCTTTGCTAAAGGGTCTTATTTCCCAAGAAATAGTTTGCAACTGAATTAGAATATCCAGCTCCAGGACCACCCATGCTCACGCATGCTGCCATGGTAGATCAGGCTGTATATGTTAGCAAAAGCCTTTCTTAGCCTCTGAGGCTTTAATGACCTACGGTCAGAGTCACATCGCATAGAATGTGGGCCAGTCCTACGTTTTTCCCAGAAAAAGATATGCTGCCAAAGCCCCTCCAAATGAAACGGGTAAAATCACCCTTAAACATTGGACTAGCGAGGGCAATTATGTCAAATCTTTCAATTCCAAAGCCAGCGATGGCAGCCATCTTGAATTTTAGGTGACCATCACGGGTTACCTGACTGGCAGGTCCCAAGAAGCATTTGCCATTTTATTCTTCATCGATCTGAAAATAGAAAACACTTGTGACTGGTCAGTAGTTATAGGAGTGATATTATATCATAGAACATTTACAATGATGCTAAAATGCAAAGCACAAAGCCATTTGCCATCTCAGTTGAGGTCAACTGAGATGAGGTCATAGCGCCCCCATCGGGATGACGCTGGGAATAACAGGAGATGTAGGAGTAGATGCACAACAGATCAATAATGTATGAAGCCCTTCATTGTAGTCAGACAGTTGGTGGCGCCACAGAGCACTGTCAGGCGCCTTGGGTGTCCCTCTGCACTCAGGCATGACTACCCTTTATCTCTTCACTCGGAACAGTCGCTGCACAACAAGACAAATGGAGGGCTTAATTTGTTCTGACTGATGTTTTTTTAACCTGTTTCTGCAGTCAATGATAATAAATTCCAGGAAATCCAAGAACAGTGAATCCCGGTGGAAAACGATCATAGCAGTTTGTGTATTAATTTCCTGATCTGATGCAAGCAAATGAAATGCCCATTGTTCATACATCGCCATCTTCTGACTGCGACGAAATAATTAATAAAAAAATCTATCCACATACAAGCATGTAAAGAAGTATTAGACTTCTTTTCTACTTTTTAAAAAAATATATTTCTGGTTTTTGTTTTAAAAAGTCAGCTAGATCAGGAATTTGTCCTGTGAATTGAGTCATGTAGTATAGCCTACTGTAGAACAGTGTTTCCCAATCCAGTCTTTGCGGAACACTGGACAGTTCAGGTTTTTGCTCCCTCCCAGCTCCCAGCCAATCAGGAACACCGAATACCTGGTACAGGCGTTCTGGGAGCTGAGAGAAAGCGAAAACAGCAGAGTTAGGTAACACTGTAGAATGAAGAATTACGTACCAGCTTCTGTCATTTCAATAAGTTTGTGGTTGCGCTGGCTTGAATCTGGTAGATCTGGCCAGAAGGTTTCATAGGGGTCCTCAGATGTCTTTGACCACCCCTGCCTACAGTACAAGGAAAAGTTCAGGTGTCAGCAACAGTACCTGACCCCATACATGTCCTGCCTGGTGTACTGTCCATTTGACATGCTTGTGTATGGCAGTTTTTCCCAACCTGGTCCTTGGGGAACCCCAGACAGTCCATGTTTTTGCTCCCACCCTGCTCCTGGCTTTGACACTGACACTTGAGAGCTGGGAGGGAGCAAAAATGTGGACTGTCTGGCACGGAGCTGGAAGGGAGCAGAAATGTGGACTGTCTGGCAGGGAGCTGGGAGGGAGCAGAAATGTGGACTGTCTGGCAGGGAGTTGGAAGGGGGAAAAAACATGGACTGTCTTACAGAGAGCTGGGAGGGAGCAAAAATGTGGACTGTCCGGGCGTCCCCGAGCACTGGGTTGGGAAACACTGCTTTAGAGCAGTTTTAGTTGGAGGGACTGACTACACATTGTGCCTCTTCACAAATAATTTCCTTCTAGCCTTGTATAGTTCTGTGGATGTGCCGGTCCGGTCATACAGAAGGATGACAAACCTGTTGATTGTCAACATGACATTTTGCAGCATGTCATCTGGGGCAGAGGACAGCTTTAACGGGGCATCGGTACACTCTGGGAAGACAGTCCAAGTAGCCCACGCTTTTACATACGTCAAGCAAAACCGGACGCAGTGTCACAGCCTGTTAATGCATGGAACACTGGAAGCAGGCATATTTTTTCAGGCCCTAGTCCAGCCGGGATTTCGCTAAGCATGTGTAGCGCATTCAGCTGACACCATGCAGAGATTCACAGCAGTGGTGTCGCCAGTGCACTCTGGCTGCGCTCCAAAGTCCACTCTATTAGATAGATTTGATAGAGAACAAGAACTTAAAAAACAGCTGGCAAAGAAAATATCAATTTATGACAACTTGCAATTCCTAAGGCAGCTATGACCACCCTATTGGAAAAAAAATGGTGGACATCTTGAATTTCAGGTGACCAACATGGGTTATCTGACTCATAATTGCCAAGATGTATGTATACCAAGTAAACTTAGCTAGCTATATTAGATATATGCTGTATTTGCCATTTTATTTTTCATCTATCTGAAAAGAGTTCAGAAAACAGTTGTAGCTGGCAGCCATGTTTGACCATGTCTGCCATAGCCACCATGCTACGGCTCACGATGGCCCAACATCTAGATTTCTTCGTAATGTCTTTGGGTGTAAGAAGACTTTGTCAGTCTCTGCCTTGAAATGCAAAGCTAGCTTTTAACAGGTTGGATCTTCCCCTACCCCGCGATTGTTGAATTTGTCAATTAGTTGACACATGAAACAGCAACCTTTTTGTTACCCCTTTTGCGGGCAAAAAATTGGCTACAAATTGAAGCTGGCAGTCAAATGGTTGCAGTTGAGTGAGCGTTTCCAGCACAGTATGACTCCTTTGTGTGGTCGTGGCTCCGTGACAGTGGCTGTGCGTTTTTAGCCAGGCTTGAATATCATATTTGACATGAGATCCACAACTACAGAGTACTCTCTCTCTCTGGTACGGGAATCCCACTCGCTCACATTCAGATGTAATGAGGCAGACGGAAGCATCAAAGACTTCTTAAATCTGGGAGGAAATCCAAGGCCATGTAAATTTACATCTTGTATTCAGAATAAATGTTGTGCATTCAATACCCAGAAAGAGAGTAATGCTCATTTTTCCTTGGGATGACCTAGTGAGTGTATAGTGGCCCAAATTGAAATATCTACGCAGTGGTGTCACATGGTGTATATGTATATGTATACCAAAGGTAATGCATAGAGATTCAAGTTTAATTGACCCTGAAAAAACACAATAAAAGTGAAGAGGATGAAAGTAAAAAAATCTCGAATGGTCCTTTAGCACATAGCATTTGGTGACGTACCAAACTGCTCGCACATTGATTTGTGATGCAGTACGCAGCTGAAATGGTGTGGATGGGTCTTCATTCAGCTCATGACTCCACCTAGTGGAGAGATCATTCCACCACTATCGCTTCAACTGGTTCGGTCCAACACTAGTTATAGAAGTAATATTATATCATAGAACGTAGCTCTGGAGCACAAAGTCAGTTGTCATATTCAGGAAAGTAGGGGTTAGGATTGGCTGCCATGAGAATAGATATAAATCAGTGTATTGCATTGTCATATATAGTGAAATACAGCATAAGTGAAATAGCTACACAGGTTTAAAATCACATAAAGCTTGGCTCTGACTCTGCATCCCCTGGGGTAGGCACAGAAAAAATGGGGAACAAGTCAAAGTGTGCTGGGTAATACCATTCAATGAAGTGCTAATGTTCCACTTTGAGAATTCTTTTTTCTTATTATTAGGCTCTTATAAATGTAAGCTTGCTTTTCAAGCTTCTACCAGTGAGGTGGTACACCAGGTACTCAGTGGTGACAGTTTCCTGCTAACAGTTCAACGAGGGAGGTCTTTACCTCCCAGATGAGGTAATTTGTCACCAGAAATAAGGACAGGGGATCTTCTTCTGTCGTTAATTTATGCATAGAATTTTGCTGCAGTGGGAAACCTTAGGTAGGAAAAAAACACAACTTATGCCAGTGAACAAAGAGATATAGCTGGATTCTGACTCATGCCTCTTCCTTTTCTTTCTCTTTTGTGAATCCAGAAATATAAATCCCTTTGTAGAAAAGTTTGCTAGCAACAATGTGTCGTTTTTGCTTAAATAAATAAATGTGTTCCTGAACTTAAATGTTTTGATGGATATCTTTTCTGTTCTCAAATTGATTTTCATTGTACGATTAATGCAGTCATAAAAAGCCATAAAAAATATTACTAATGACGCTGAACCGGAGAGATTAATTTGACAATATTTGTTTAGTTGCAGGTCAAAAATTAAAAGAATGTTCTAGACCATTATAGAATACAGTTGTGACATTTTTCAAATCAATGCCTGCTGATACAATTTCAGCTGATACTGCGAAAGAATGCGATTGTAAGCACAATCAAAAATCAATAAAGCTGGCTCTGTTGCCGTTGCGCATGTTTTGTGCAAATCTTTTCAGATTCTCCAGAGGTAAAGTTCAGGGCTTTACAGGAGTGGGTTGATTTGTTCAAAGAAACATAATAACGGGAATCCAATATCCCAGAAACTGTAAAGATTTCTATTGGTATGGCTGTCACGCAGAAGAAGGACTCAATAGCCATTACAATGAGGAAAGGAGAATGATGTGCAGAGACCCTTATACAATAGCAACTGGCAAAAATACTGGTTTTAATACCACCCTTGTAGCAACTTGGTTTAAATCCTTTATCAAAAATGGCTACAGAATAGAACAGGAGGCGTTCGTGTAGAATGGTTGTTGCCGCAACAAAATTCACAATTTTTTTTTTTGTTTAAGTGACACCTGGCCCTGTGCTGCTAAGAAAACATGACAATGAGCCAGACGCCGGTAATGGCATTGCCCTGGATGCAGCCTGGCTGTATTTCAGAGACGATGGATCATTGTAAAGGCAGAACTCTGCCCCCCCCCCCCCTTGGCAGGCCCACGTGGTTAAAATGCTGTTGTCAGCATTGCTCTTCTCTGCCTGAGTGGCCTGTCCCCTCCAGAGCTGTGGAGAGGCCCCCCCGTGGCAGCCAGAGGATAATGACAGAGTGAGACCCTTTGGCAGGAGAGCACGATGTGTCCAGAACGAAGATGATTGGCTGAGGAGAACACCCAGAGAGTCAGAGGAAGAGAGAAAATGCACTGACAGAACGGAGGGGTCTCCTTACACCCCACCCCGCAGTATTACACCTAACCACACAGTCTCCTGAATGGGTTTGCTTGTGAACATTAACTTTAGTCCATTATTGAACCATTACTGGATTTACAACAGATCTGCACATTGTTGAGACATTAAATCTTCTTCTGAACATTTTAATATCACATTTTACAACGAGCAATAAAAATGCTGAGAAAATTCCAGACCCCTGTCAATTAAACAGAGGCTACCGTGTCAAAATAATTGGTGCTGTAACTAACAGACTAGTTGGTGTGGTGTGTAGCGTTTCAGAGATTCTCCCGTTAATGCTGACGTGCGTTATCAGTACCGTAGTGCAAAATGCAGAATAAATGATGGATAGGACAATATCCGTGCATTAAATCTTTTTCCTTTTAAACCTCTTTGTGACTACAACTGGTAAATTAAAAGAAATAACCTTCAAGGAAAAATAAAATTGTTTATTTAGGGATCAGCTGGGGAAGTGGATGCCTAGGTGGTGACCTGGGTGCGATGGATCGAGCAGCGGAGGTAATTGGGCATGGTTTGGGAGTGTGTAGGTGGCTGAGTCAGGGGGTGTCTGTTCCCCAAGAGGCCGGGTGCAGGCCTTGCGTCACGGTTCAGTACTGCCCGGAGGCAGTGGTCCCCCCTGTATGACTGACCCCCGAGGCTGTCCGTTATTTAGGAAAAAAAACTACAAACATTCAGCAAGCTCTCCTCAGCCTACCAGACACGCTGGTTTGAAGCCTGTACATCCACGATGTCATCACACAATGATGCATTTTGTAAGCTATCGAAAGAAACAACAGTCATTGGTCAATAGTCTTCCAGGCATTCCACATCATAGTCCACTCTGCTAAGGCGTTTTCATACGAAAGCTCTGAAATTAACACGTATAATATGTAATTACTAGGGCTGTCAAAATTGACACGTTAACGCGGATTAATCCAGCATCGTGATTAATCTGATTAAAAATAT
>JAODKM010000040.1:10444155-10455765 GCA_026780845.1 Petrocephalus sullivani | reverse complement strand
TGATTTTTTTTTTTTGTTGTCTTTCCTTTAAAGTTCTTCCCCCCACAAAATTACAAATATTCTGAAACACAAATTCTTGATCCCCCCTGGTTGTGTTTTAACGCCGTTTTTCTCAAACCCCCCCCCCCCCCCCCACGCGGGGGGTCCACATATTTGATCCGTCCCAGCTACCTGCGCGACAGTCCACACTTCTGCTCCCTTCCAAAGCAAAACTGCAGACTGTCTGCGGGTCCCCAAGGATGCTTCATAATTATTTTTTTATTTTTTTTTGCAAAAAGGAGTATTCCAATGTCTACTTTACGACCAGACTGAACAGTAAGGTTTCTGAATATTAACCAGTTGCTTTTTATTGTAATTCAGATACAAGGGACAGCCACTCATCTGTGTCAGTCTCGAGATGAGAGAGTGGAGGACGCATCTGATCCATCGTGCAGCGACTAACACCATGAATGTGCTTTTTAAATCCATTGTGCAGAATTTATGTCTATGCAGCAAATGACAGCCAATTAAAGATAAAAACAAGTGCAAAGAATGTTTAGGTTGCACTGGTCACCTCTTGGGTGAAGGTAGTAAGGGGGAAAATATCCTGTAAGGAAGTAATATAACAGTGCAGGGCAGATGGCAGATAAACGCGGAGATGAAATGGGAGGGTTAGGTGTCAGCAATGAGAAGGCGAGGCATGACAGGCGGAAACGATAACGCCTTTCAATAGGGAGACCGGTGATGAGAGATTTCACTGCATGAGGAATTTAGGGGTGCAGGGCCTCGATGTGTTTCTGCGTGCTTGTCATTTAAGGCCCACAGCTGACATGCTGTAAAAGCCAACAGAATGTACAGTGCAGAAGGAAAGCTTTTTTTTTTTTGTGGCCTCAAGAGTTTACGAATCATAAGGATCAATTTGATTTTTCTAAAAAAAAACCAGAATTATAATCAGTTCCAGTATAATTGTTATTAGACTTTTAATTTTCACTTTTATTTTAATCAGACAAATTGTACACATTTTTAGATATTCTCTCAAGCAATATTTGGATAATTCGTACGGTTGTAATTGCATTTTATTCAGTCAGATCTTCTTTTGTTCTCTTCGTTTAATTCCTTCCTTGAAATATTTGTGTTTCTCCTGATGAATATAAAGAACAGGCATTAGAACAAAAAAAATCACGTGTGATGGAATGATAATGCTCTTTGACATGTCATCAGCAAAGTGACATGTCGTATGGCCCTTTATTTTTTTCGATATGACACACCCACGCGGCCCGGCTTTCTTCTTTGTGATGGAAAGGCCTGTGCTGCTTCTGACAGTTGGCTGCAGTAACTTCCTGGCTCAGATTTATGGCCAAATGTGCGCACGACGGTTAATGCCTTTACAGATGTTCCTACAGCTGTCCCGAGCACCTGAGTCTGCTGCCCATGGTACAGCCCTTCCTCCAGCACCGTCGGACAGCCACTGTGGATGTGTTAAAGTGTTCTCCTCTTGTGCTGGTGAGTTGAACCTGTCGCAACAGAAGGAGTTTGATGGGCTAAGTAGGCAATTTGGCTTTCCATTACCTCGCTAGGCCCAGTTACGGCAGTGCTTAGGCGTGCTTATTGATTTCCCACAGTCATTTCCAGGCCGGAGCCTGGGAAAAGCAGACTTTTTCCACACTTCAAGCATTCCTGTCTGGCTCTGACGAATGTCCCTTATCTTTGGGATCCAAGGCACCATCCTTCCTGGCTGAAATCAAATTTATATTACATAAAGATTCAAGACCGTAATAAGAGAATCAATCACGTTCGACGTTCAAAACACAATTTTTGCGAATGCACTTGTGAGCTTTCGTTTTTGTTATTCTGCGTTTATAGCACGAAATGCCTCCTTCATTGCAACAGCAACATGAAGGTTGCGGGTTCAAATCCCAAGATGCATGCATACAAATTGTAGCCCTTTCCTCTATTGTTAGTTGCTTTGAATAAAACTCTCAGGTCAGTGAATATTAAGGGAAAAAATTTGTGGGCACCTTAAATAATACCTGTCACCTAAACAGCAAATGAATGCAGCACATTATATCGTTCTGAACTTGTGGATATCTCCTCAGAATTTTCATTTTGGGGAGGTGACCCAGTAACAGGAACAACAATGACGTACCTTAAGAAATTCTCCGCACTAGAAAATGGGTAACGGCGTTCTGTTCAGGTTTTGGCAATTCAGCTTCACCCACAACCTGGCCCTAAACTGGGCTGCCATAGTTTGACTTTCTTCTGCTAGAAGCTTCTTCTCCTTTTAGCTTCTTATCAGCACCATAACATTTATTGCCAGAAACCTTTAAATCCCAGCACTCGCCCCTCATGGAGGAATCCACTAATTCCTCAGTGATGCTGCTGATTACATATGTTTCACTTATTAAAAGCTGTACAAAGAGTGGTCCCTTTGGTTTTAAGGCAGCTCATGCCACTTATGTTACCTGCCAGTCCATGTGTTTTTCTATTAAAACATTTTTAGAATCTCTAAAGGAGGTTGCCTAACTGCTATTTACCTTAGAACTTGGTCTGTTGTCTGTCTCCTGGTTGGTTGTCATGGTGAATTTTGAATTCTTCTGTGCTGTTGAAAAGGGCTATTCTCTTCCCTGCTGTAATGGATTTCAGCTAAACTTTTTCCACTGATCATCCTTCTTTTTGAGGGTCAGAATTTTGCTAGAAATGTTGACGAGATGGTGGATTTCTCCAGCTGGTCCAGGGGGTGGATGGTCATCGCTGAGTGCTGTTATAAGCAGTTCTTGTGTGAAGGTTGTAGGTAGCTGGCCTTACATTCCAGCTAATTTTAATCATTCCTATCTGCAGGAGGGGGAAGCATGATTTCGAAAATGATTTCATATTCTAGGCTTGTGCCACGCTGACATTGCAAACTTCATCGGTCCTCATGCTAAAACTGCCATAGCTGTACAGTTTAAGATCCCTGACTTTGCAGTAACCTTCATTAGTTTATGGAGCATTGAGGTACGTGTCTTTTCAAGGTCCAAGCATAACAGTAGCAGCTGTACTGTTGTGTTCTCGCATTCTTCCCTGGTCTGACTCATCCCTCTACGTCATCGTGGGTGTCAGAGGTCTGAAAAATAAGAACTCAACGCTCAAAAAAAATATATATATTCTGTTTTCCGGATGGAACAATGGAACAGGGAAATTCTGGTTGGTATTCTAACCGCTTTGCTCTTACCTACTGACAGTCAGTCTGTCTTTTCCTTAGACTGACTCAAAATTCTTCACAGTTGACAGTCGTAGCCAGTACTGATGCTAACAGTGTGGAGAACAGTGTGGAGAACTTCTGTATCTGCAGTTGACTTCGCCCTTCCCTCTAGTCATATGTCGGCTACTTTTGCTTGCCGCTGCCCTTCTCCCCCCCCACTCTGGCCTTATTTGATGACTCATCTCCTCCCTCCCTTCGCTTTTATCAAAAATAGGATCTCAGTCACTTTTTTATACCGGGTGGCAACCTAATTCCAAAGTAATGCTGATTATAATAGCAGACACAAACTGGGGGCATTTGTCAGCATTAGCTTTATTCCAGCACTCTGACTTTGTTTCTTATCAGACTGACTCCTCTCCTTCTTCTCATTGGCTAGAAGCCACCTGATCCCACAATGCACCAATGGCGGGTAAAGGCTCCCAGCAGCGCAGAGTGGCTTTTCCTCTGTCCTCACGAGGGCTGATTCCTGAGTGCCGCACGTCTCATTTGCCGCCCGCAAGAACTTTGTGTGGGACTGGCAGAGATTCAAGCCACGCATGCTCTGGCAGACCGTGTCACACACCCCACCTCGGCTTTTCCTCACTGCCAGCAGTTCCTCCAGATGTCACCACATTTCTGCGTATGCTTGTCAGTCACTGATTATACCAGCAAAACAATAATACTCTCTGGGTGGGGAACTTCATCAGTGAGGTAGGCAAGGCAGTGTGAGATATCGGACTGTGACGAAAGCGAACAGAACACTGAGTCTAAATAAATCCAGTGTTCTGGGTAGATCTGACAAAACATACTCCTGGAAATGTTCCATGAATTTTAACATGAAAATGAAAGTAATGCACCAGGTTTCTCTCAGGTACTTTTGATATTGTTCTGGGAAACCCCCAGCCTGATGAATTTTTTTTTTCATGCAAAACAGCAATTTTTTATTTTT
The DNA here is from genome assembly GCA_026780845.1 of Petrocephalus sullivani. Taxonomy (NCBI): domain Eukaryota; kingdom Metazoa; phylum Chordata; class Actinopteri; order Osteoglossiformes; family Mormyridae; genus Petrocephalus; species Petrocephalus sullivani. Next base: position 10,451,617 of record JAODKM010000040.1, on the reverse strand, counting down.
TTGATTTTAATATTATGTATATGAGGACAAAATACTCAATGCATCCATGAATCTCTATCCATCCAACCATCCATCCATAAAGTAACCTTGGTTATCTTACTAAGAGCCTGGGGGAAGGGGGTGGATCCTAGATCAGGTAGTACAGGACACAAGACGGGGGCACCCCCTGGACAGGTTGTCAGTGCATTGAAGGGAACATGCACATAAGCTCACGCACACACATATACTTATTCCTATCCTAGCTTCATATCTTTGGCCTGGAGGAGGAGCCTGGAATACACAGAGGAAACTCGCTCAGCATGGGAAGAAGGTACATACCGAAAGGCTTGGGCTGGGATTCGACTCCCTAACCCTGCAGGTGTGAGGCAACCGGAACTTCTCTTAATCTCCATCAGCCTGATAACGGCTCGTGTTGTGTTTGCAGGAGACTCTTGTGTAACCAGGAAAGGAAAGGGCTGTCCCACCCTACAGCTGTCATTTGGCAGCTCTTTCTTCCTGCCCTGTCTTTGAAATCTGAAGCTAAGTGCCCCTTTAAACTTTAGCATCCTGGCACAGTGGCATTTTGTCACCTACCATTGCACTTTTTGTATAATACAGTGCTTCAGGTTCAGAGCCTCACCAGTAATCACATGTGAAAAGTGTACATAGCAATACTTCAAGTGACGGACTTCTTTGCACTATATTTATTTAAGTCAGCAAGGTTGGATTCCCTTTGTTTGGGGTGTTGGTTCATCAGACTGCATCATCTGATGCGAGCTGGTGTGAGGTTAATCTGAGTCATGCCGGGGGACGGTCTCTGATGTGGCATATAACTGTTTACTTTATCCCATTTTCCTGGCACCTCTGTCCTGCCTTCTTTGCGACATCTTTTGTAAAGATCTGTCATGGTGTTCTAGAGACGGGAGGGAGTCTGCTGTGAAGGGACTGCCTTTGCGGTGAAGATGGGAGGAATTAGCGGCAAGAGTCAAGGCCAGCGTTTCCTGCGTCAAATAAAGCCCAAACACGACAATAAAAAATGAAGGGACAGGTAAACGTGAAGGATTAATGGCGTCATCAACAGCATATTTCCAACGAAGGCGCGTGACGGTCGATATTATAATGTAGCTAAACCTGCCCTCATTTTTGTTTTGTGGAGCCAGTGTTATGACTTCCCTTTGAATGACGAGCCAAGCTCTAAGATCTAAGTGGGCCAGCGTAGCTGTTCTGCTCAATAACATTATAGGATGCTTTCTCAAAAATTTTATTTTGCCGATATTATGTTCTCGAAGGGCGACATGTAGATAACAAACTGAAGTCAATGCTTACTTATGAGCCAGCCAAGTCGATAGTTAGCGAGCGTCTAAGTCTGACACATGACATAAATGCTAGCTGGTTACCTTGGCAACATTCCAGGCAATCCTAAAAATAGATAACAGGTAGTTAATAATAGGTACAAAAAAGTACCTTGTTGCAGCTTCAGATGTTCTTCAGAATTGGGTGAGAGTGACTTTAGATACCAGTTGACAGTCCCTGGAGGATCAAATGTTGTTTGGGCTGTTGAATCGCACATCCCACCTGAGATGACTCTAAACAGATCTACCCCCTCCTCCCTTTGTCAAGTGGAGGATGTGGAGGTGCAGTGAATGCGAGAGGGACACAATGCACGCACCCTTATAACCTCCCACGGCCCCGGGAGCTGCCACTTCATTCCTGCCTGCAGAGACTCTCATCTGATGGACACAAACATGTTTGACAGACACAGACGTTAGCGTGCCGCAGCAGGATAAGATGTAGGACTACCTGACACTATTCAGACATTTTCAGAAAAGGATAAACGGGATGTTGCAGCTACTTACAGAACAAATGACTTGCGTGAATCGGTTCGTAGATAACATGTGACCCCTTTACAGAGGCAGTCGAAGCGATGTGTCGAAATCATATGTAAGCTTCACTAGTGGTGCCTAGCGGCCTGGTGGGGGTGGGGGTCACCGGTGGTTTGCTAAATCCGCCACTGCCCCTTTCGACATTCGTGTGACACCTCAGGTCATTTGTATTTTTCAAATTTAAGAAGCAGACTCCTGTGCCTCAGAGTAGCCCTGCTGAAAAATTGACCAAGTTCAGAAGTCTGGGGCTTAATTTAAGTTTATGCTTTTCTCAGTTTCACAGGCTATCCACTTTGCAAAAACTCGGTCGTTTGAACTCCACAATAATTTCCTCTACATTACAATGTACCTCTTTCTGAGACCTACCATGAAGAACACTGTGAGCATCCCCAGGAACAAAATGCTTGAGAAAATGGTGATAATCATAATATTATATTTCAGCAAAATCACTTACGCAATTAATAGCATGTCTGCCTGTTCTCAGGGGAAGCGTGTGCCAGTTGTCGTGCAAATAAAACCTCTGATACAGGAGGATGCAATTCTCAGTCGCCAAAATGGCACAGGTACTGAAGGACTAAATAACACCTTTCAGCTTTGTGATGTTTCTTTGAAGTGCATATGGCAACAAAACGCATGTATTAGGGGATTTGCGACTTGCTAAACTCAAAGGGATTATAATTTGCAATGAATGATTTTAAATCTTCAAAAAACAAAGGAACTCGTTAAATCCTTCGCTACACCGATAGATTCTAGCCTGCACTGTCATGCGCGTTACAGCTTTGCATTTCCAACTAGTAAGAGAATTCTGAATGCAAAGATACTGCTACGAGTAACCGTTGGTAAGAAACTCAATCTAAACAATCCGAACTTCATCCTGCCACATTACTACCCAAATGATGCATCCTTTTTTGGATATAGGAAAAGCGATTAACTTTTCTAAGGCAAAAAGCTTTTCAATGGACTTTAATGTACTAGAAAAAGGACAACGAATGACTATTTTGAGAAATTAGATGTTTATTAGATTATTGAGCTCCTTATTGCTGCAGTGAGTGCTGAAGGAGACCGCATTCAGTGGGCCTTAGAGAGCTTGAGGGACACTTGACTGGTGTCACATGTCATGTGCCATGTCAGCCTTTTGGGTTTCATTGAAGGGCCCTCGTTAACTGCATTTATGTCACTGAGTGTCTACAGGAAAAAAAAAATGAACTGTGTAAGATCTTGCAAAGATTAAAGTCTGCTTCAAGTCACGATGTGTCATTTTTACTGGTGCCTCCAGGTCATTTTAGTAATCTAAGGACTAGACTTAAGGGTTTGGATGGCTCTGGGTATGTGTGTGTGTGTGGGGAGGTTGGTGCTTTGAGGTAGGGGGGTGCTGATTAATTTGCTGATTGAATACTGATTATAAAAACAAACACGAGCCACCTACTTTACTAACTCCCGGCACGCCTGTGCTCCTCTCAGTCACTCTCTTCCTACACATCCACTGCACTTGCAATTTGATATATTTAACTCGCTCGCAATTTGCACTGAAAGCCATCATTCAGTTGCACAGTTGTTACGTAGCCCGTCCATTAGGGATTCCACAACTTGCCATGCTTCCCGTTAGCTAGCTGCTCCCCCGAGGGATTGCCAGCTTTCACATTCGGTTACCAGGCTTTTGTAGGCAGGGATTATAATTAGCATGACCACTTGGCACTTTGAACTTCAAAATACCCACCCAATATATCAGAAGCAAGTATCTGACAAAAGGCAGAGGACTCAACTTGGACAGGGCTTTTTAATATTAATATTCTGAGCAGGACTGACATAGTGGCTCAGTGGGTAGTGTTGTGGCCTCATGCCTCTAGAACAGTGTTTCCCAATCCGGTCCATGGGGACCCACAGACAGTCCACGTTTTTGCGAAAATGTGAGAGCAAAAATGGGGACTGTCTGGCAGACAACTTGGAGGGAGCAAAAACATGGACCGGCTGTGGGTCCCTGAGGACTGGGTTGGGAAACACTGCTCTAGGTTAGTGAGTTCGGTTTCTCTTCTTTACACGGTATAAAGGTTGCATATTTTCCTTGTGTTTACCAGTCTGTACTCGGTTGCTCCACTGTCCTCCCTCAGTGTAATGACATGACTTAAGTAATCTGCCATCTTTCACAGTGTGTGTTTATGTCCTGTGAAGGACAGACATCTTTCACAGTGTGTGTTTATGTCCTGTGAAGGACAGACATCATTCACAGACTGTGATGTCACATTAGCTCATATACAAGAACACAAATTGACATATTCCAAAATTAGGCTACTTAAGGTATGCAAATGATGTTATCTGGAGCTTTATGCTGCAGAAGGATATGTTGATATGTCTCTTACTGCTGCTTCCCTGAGAGGCTTTGCAAACAAGCATTTCACTCACATGCCATGTACCTGTGTGCTGGTGACGTGACAGTGATTTGATTTGATTTGATTTGATTTGATTTTGATATATTGTTCCAAAAACTGGGGTTTATCATTATGTTCTTTCACAATATCACAGATTCACATGCACCTCTGTTTCAAATGCATTTTCTATGTAATGTTTACCTGTGTGCATGCATATATTAGGCCAGCAATTCTTAGTCTGCCATTTCCAGATCTACCTGGAATGCAGCCAAAGATCCATAATTTTTCTAGATTTCCCAGAATGCCCATTCTGCTTATTTCCATAAAACTTGCTTGAATTGAGATGTACTTGTAAATAACCGGGGCTGCCCCTTCAGAGAGGTGACCTCAGATAACCATTCGATTGGAATACATCCTGTCTACTGCAACTCTGACACCTCTTTCAGGATCTCCTGAAGTTATTCTGATGGTGTTGGACGCGTTTTTTGTTCATATGTCCCATGTTCCGCAGATGTGCACTGATAAAAGTGATGCTTTACTTTTTGTATAATTAAGGTTGCCATCGTGCAGCGTTTCATATTTTACTATGCAGTTTGTACTTACCAATAAGATACTAAATTCATCTACACCAATGAGATGGGTACAGGGCCTTAATAAAATAATAATAATAATAATAATAATTAATTAGACATTGCCCATAAACTAATATAGGAAAAAATAGTGGATTAACAGTGTGACATTTGTGAATGTCTAAACCCCAATTTCCCATCATTTTTTGCCATGAGAAAGCTGGATGATGGCACAAGTTCCCAGGAAACCCAAGTCAGATGACTAAAGAGTTATGAGCATACAAGCAGTAGTAGCAGGTTACTTAATTAAAGACTCAATAAAATAGATTTATTACTAACAAGCCTTCTTTAACAGAACATATTTTTAAGAAAGTTATTACTCTGTTAAGCCTTTCATAATTTATTCAGTTCTGCCCTCAAAATCCAAAAATTGACCCTGGAGAGGAATTATAATGCCTCAAACTTGTTCATTTTTCAGACCTTTATAAGACAATAGCAGGAGAATGGTAAGATCTGGTCAGGCGGGACAGACACATACAATACGATGCTGGCAAAATTTTTGATATAAAGTAAAGTAATCACTGGAGTAAACTGGAGTTGCGTTTGCTTGCAGTAAGCTTGTTTGTTGTGCAAGTCCGAGTTGGAGAGTGGGTTGCTTGTGGATTTATTTCTCGGAAATTTTTTACCATTCCTTTCTTGATTGGGAACTGGAAAATGAAACATCTGTGTTCTCTTTTTATCATTCTTCTGACAGTATTTGAAAAGAAAAAAAAATGAAATCTGGGTCCTCTCTCTGCCTTTGGTTCGATTGGCAGATGACAAGAAATCAGAAAATAACTAACAAAGGTTTTCCTCTTTTAAAGAACAAAACTTCTTGCAGTATAACTAACTTTATTTAGATTTAACCGTGCTCAGTATCAAAATACAATGCAATTAACAGCTAAGACAACACACTGAGCTAGGCAAGAACAATTACGTAAATAAGCATATAATGAAATTCCAGCTTAGTATAATTTAGCACAAAAAATGCAAAAATACAGACAGCCTGTACACAAGTAACAAGTGCAGGCCAGGAAGGAATACATAATGAATGTGCGTGAGGCTTAGGGGAGTACTGTGGGGCTGTATTTATTTTTGGGGCCTTTTTGTTGACCGGGAAGACTGCAGAGGGGCCGGAGCAGTGTAAATGACATTTGATTCTGTTTCGGAGGCTCTGTAGCATTTTTCATTAATCTTTAGAGCAGCTGGTGTCCTAGGTGGAATGGGACAAGAGTAAACCTGCCAACAGTGAAATAACAAGCAGACTTTCTATGTGAAGTGACGTGGTGCTCTAGGCCCCGGTCAGAGGCGAAGTGATTGGCTGGCAGATCGACGCCCCCTCAGAAGCTGGTGCCCTAGGCAGCCGCCTGTATCACATGTCACAATGATCGGCTCTGTATATATACAGGAAATTTAAGTGATTTAATTTGTTCGCTATGAAAACACAGCCTCCCTATCATTTGATAATTTAACTCCGCTTTATGGTAAAGTTCATTTAAAAGTCACTCAAATCCTTAACAAAGCCCTCAGAAAGCATCTTGAGACGCAGTTTTGAAGTAGACATGGTACTGACGAGGTTATTTCATATAATTTCATCATCATCTTTTTTTCTTCTGTTTTATGGTTACCTGATCCACTTGTCTGGAGTCATTCCGAAAAACACACTTCGGGCCGTTTTATTCCGTGCTCTCCTTCCTTCCCACGTGTCTGAGTTCAACGAGCAGCGATGATGTGACGAGGGAGAGCTACTCTTATCCCGTCGACATCACAGGGGAAGGCGCTGTATCCATGATGCAACAGCCAGCGCTACATGACAGGTGTATCCCTCGTCGCCATAACATCATCAAACCCCCTTCTTAGTTATGTGTCCCCATGCGCCACATTCCGGCTCATGATGAGCCCCGTGAAACTGTTACAGTTCTGGCCCAGTTCTGTCTCCTGGTGTTCACGCCATCCTTGTTACCCCACTTTCTTCTTAGCCTCCAAATACATGCTCTCCACTGCCTTTAGTAACGATATGAGTCCACAGGAAAAAGACCCAATACTCATACTCAATACACAATACTCATACTATGTAATGGATATCAGTACTGGTTTGATATCAGTACTGGTTTGATGCACTATGGCGCACTGTACTATACTGTAAAGTACATGTGGCATCTGTTAATTTTGAAATTTAATTTACTTGGCAAATTGTATTGTAAATTTTTAATGAATGTGCAGCCCCATTATTATTTCAGAAGTCTGCGTGTCATTTTTCAATTAAATTTTGTAGTACAGTCCTCCCTCGCCACTTCGCACTTCAACTTTGTGGCTTCACTCCATGGCGGTTTTTTTCAAATACAGTACTTTGCACATTAAAGTATTTACAGTGCTGCATATTCATTAAAGTATATACAGTACTGTGCTTATTAAAGTATTTACAGTGCTGTATATTCATTAAAGTATATACAGTACTGTGCTCATTAGAGTATATACACGTTCTTACCTCAGAAACATCATCGAACCCATCATCATCCCCCAATTCTGCCTGCACACCCCCAACTTTTTGTTCATGGATGATAATGCTCCACCACATCGTGGCAGAATTGTCACAGCTCGACTTCAGGAAGTTGGAGTGCCTCAT
>JAODKM010000040.1:10428512-10440668 GCA_026780845.1 Petrocephalus sullivani | reverse complement strand
CGTCTGGCACCAACAACCATGCCACGCTCAAAATTGCTTAAATAACCTTTCTTTCCCATTCTGACATTCAGTTTGGAGTTCAGGAGATTGTCTTAACCAGGACCACACCCCTAAATGCATCAAAGCAACTGCCGTGTGATTGGTTGATTAGATAATTGCATTCATGAGAAATTGAACAGGTGTTCCTAATAATCCTTTAGGTGAGTGTATGCATGTATGTATGTATGCATGTATACACTTATACATTATACATATCACTGGCCACAGACAGTACCGTTTGAAGCTGAAGCTGTTCCTAAATGAAGATCACATTGGAGATACTGAGATAGCCAGAAATGAGAAGATAGACAATGGGCAGGAAAAAAAAGGCAGAAAGTGCTGAGGGAGGCAGTAGCCACGTCCCAGAGGAAAAAAACCAGAGAGTAGCATGAATTGTGACTTACATTTTAGTCATTATGAGATGATCCCGTCCATAATGTAATTCATGACAATCACAGCAGCTATTATGGTATTAATGCTTTTCTTCATAGTTAAATGTTTATGCTATATTTATATATATGCATCTATTACCTATGAATTATGCATATTCGTTTTGACAAATATTGATTAGGAGAAAATGGGAAGGGGACAGAAAATGTGGAGAATCGGATAAGCAAGCTGGAGCCGGGGGGGTGGCTGAATGAAATAATTCACTTGCATGGTTTTAAGTGAGTCTGGCTTAATACGCAATGATTTGTCGCCATAATACGCACATTAGTCAGTGTTCAGCTTCTGCGAAACTGAAAAAATAATGAATACATGTGCCAGAAGATGTTTATATGAAAATACTAATAACAGTTTAAAATACTCATATAGGGTAAAATCAATGTCAATTGATTTAGATTTTACATTTCAGAATATATAAAGTTCCAGTGTAGTGAAGCAAGCGTTTTGTAAATTCTGATCCGTTAGAAATTCTGCACAAAGAGGCAGTGATATATTAGTAATTGGACTGTAATAATTCTCAATGTGCCTGACAGCTTTATTTTCATTAACTTTTGATAATCTTGACTTGCTTCATGTATCAGCACAATTCATATTGTATTAATAATATGCTAATGTCCTTCTATAGCTCTTCTATTTTATTGAACGGCATATACGTCACACAATAGCAGTAACAACTCACTATTATTGATAATATTAGTAATATTTTAACAATAGTCTATTTTAATACACTTTATAATACGTATTACACTGAAGAATGAATTGAAATGGGAAAGTTTTAATCGATCATCCTTGCATTATTCAGTTCTCTGAATTTTAAAGAATGAAGTTATATCAGCCAGTTTAAGACTAATTATCTGAAATGTTATGTTTCCAACTTGGCTAAATTATAAGGAATTACTAGACATATTGGTCCCTGTATGTGAGTAGGAGGACCCATATTTTACAGGTACTCTGTTCAAGGCAGAAAAAAAATAATCAGCATATTCTTAAGTACGTATACTTGGCATAAAGTGCGTGTGATGCATCCTGCCGGGCAGGCAGCTGAAGCATAATGATTATGAAGATGCGATGAGATGAGACTTTGATGTAGGTCCCTTCAATTTGATTGGTTGTTATGGGAAAACACATATAAACTCAGAAGCTAAGGTCAAATAACCTGGCGGAAGAGCACTGACTGATATTACCTGTTCTTATGGTCCAATACGTTAGGACTTCTCCTTTTAAGGGGGTATTTTTGTTGCTGTCTCCGCAAAGAGTGAATTTAGGCTGTAACAGCAAAACCTCTATAACTGTGATGCACGGCTCTAAGACATATTTCTTCATCCAATAAAAACAGCTGTGGCCTCTCCTCCCCCAAAGAGCTTTAAATGTTCTAACAATCAAAATGCCGAACAAAAAGGGAAACATCGCACAATTTGCAGGGGTTTTTGTCAGGATGAAGCTATAATTTTGATATGTTGCAGGCCAAGATAAAAAATGTAAATTGAACTAGAAAACATATTGGACTATAGCTTGAGTAAATGGAATAAATTTTGTTTAAAAATAAGTAAGTGTGATTCTATTTTTGTTTGTGACATTTTACATATCCATTCATGTTAAAGTGAGCATATGCTGTTTATATAAACGTACTAGGTTTTCGTCCTTCATTCATCCATCCATCCATCCATCCATCCATCACTACCTACAGGGTCCCTTACAGGGTTGCATCTTGATAGTTCATTACAGTTCATTGTCGAAAGGTTGCCGTTTCGAGTGCCCAACCCACAAGTACCACTGAGGTACCCTGAGCAGGGTTCTGCTCCCCAGGGCCTGAGTTAGCTTCCCACTGCTGTGTCACAATGTCACACATGGGTTAAATGCAGAGGACACATTTTGTGTTTGTGCCCTGTGGTCTGTCAACAAGGACAATTAATCAAATTTCACTTACAAAATGCATTCAACTGGGATTATTCACTTGTATGGTTTTCAAAAGACTGGTGCAGACATTTTATTCAGAGAGAATAGAATATTTTGAAGAGAATATTTTATTTTCTACTTGGACTAAGAAACTACAGTAATTCAAGTTTGTGCTCAATCCCCCTCCACACGGTTTGAACGGGGCGCACGCACACGTCAACAAGTGTGAGGCAGTGAGCCCTGATGAACAATTTTTCAGGGAAATTATAGGGCTTTTGAGGGGTACCAGACAGCTGCATGACTCTGAGATCATTTCTGTCAAAGCTTTGCTAGCAGTATATCTTGAACTTTTGCAACTATGTTTAGCTAAATATTGTTGCAGCTAAATATTTCTTCTACTGTATCTATCGTGTCAAGGTCTGAACGGTTAATAAGACAAACGTGGGTTTCATTGTCGTGCATCAATGGGATTACATTGTTGCAGCAGAAAACATTTCAGAACTCCCGAGTGTGTGTGTGTGTGCAAGTTAAGTAGAATCGCTCTAATAACAACCGTTTATGGCTCAGATACCTTAGCTTACGAGAACAGAATTACATCGTACAGAGTCTTTGTGTTTAGCTGTTGTAACTAACATTGTCTTTTCTGCCTTTCTTCCATGAAACCATTATGTTCAGAAATATTAAAACCTGCTGCGACATAAGAGTGATTATTTGGTTGGCTTGGCCTTGACATGTGCTCGTAGGACAAGCAGAGACGAGCGTGACGGGCAGATCAGCCGTGTGAAAAGCAGAGAAGGGTGCAGCAAATTTTAAGATACTGTTTGACCTTTCACTGGGCATTTTAGGAACGTCTGAATGTTTCCCCGGAGACCTTTTACAGTTCTCCTGAGATCTTATGCAAATATGGTGGAACAGCTTCATGCGACGAAATTGTGAATCTGAGTCCAATTACATAGAAAGAATCCTGCTGTGTAACCTTCGTCATACAGCCCCTTTTCATCAACAAAGGCCTCCGTGTTATTTTCAAAGCTTTGCTTTGCCTTTTATATATTTTCTTTAGCCTAATGAAACTGAGTTTCTTCCCATTAACCCCTAACTTGCATATCACTGAATTAGCAGCTGGTTGATCATCTTGATATTAAGCAGCTATTTTGGCCATTGGAAAAATAATCAGACCATTTTCTGCCTGCCTGAGTGAACGTGAGCCAAATGTTCAAATGAGAAACACTCAAGCAATAAGAACTGATTTTGAAGATGATTTTGGGAATTTTGTAGTGTGATCAAATGAATGAATATCCAATAATTGAGAGGTAATTTATGAAATATTAATTACTGAATGTCTGGATAAGACATCAAAACAATAAAATGGCTGTTTTTTTAATGATTAACGATAACAATAACATGTATTCATGCAAGGAGTGCAGTTTTACTGCTAGTGTTATTACGCACATTTGTACAGATAGCATCATGAGCCAGTGAAGGCAATCAGGATGGGCTGCAATAAAATTCTGCTGGGTATACAAATCCCACTGAACAATCTGTTATAATAATATGTGCTGAGCTGGGACAGCCACAATGGTATCTCTGAGTGTTAAAACATCATCTCTGCAGGCCTGAGTGTACCCCGTAGACTAATGTCCAGTTTCCTCTGGCTCATAGTCATCTGGTCAGACTGGTCAGATCATCATGTGGAAGCCAGGTCAGGTTTCATTTCACTTCTTGAAAAATGCATCTATGGCCTAAATTGTAATTTATGGGAAAAGAAGGGCAGCTCATATAACTGATGCTATTTTGTGGCATTGGGACAATATATTATGATATATTATATATATCTTACATTCTGCACTTATTTTGCTCAGTTTTAAAATTCTAAAAAGTGTTTTTTTTTAAATCCTATTGATAGTTCATAGAAGTGTTTATTATAGCTACATGTGCAATAGCAAGCCATCATCAGTGTTTCATATTAAATACAAACATTCGTTTACTTATTTCTGGGCTTACACTTAATCCTTCTTATCCAGCATGCATTTAGCCTGCCTGCTTCAGACAGATTATGTTCTGCCTCATAAAAATACATAGATAATAACAAACTAATAGAGAAGCCAAATAAGAGCAGCGATAGATGCTTGGACGTAACTTACTTTTGCCCGCAGTTTCGCCGTTTGGAGTATTCTCCGCTTGCAATTATTGAAAGCTGAATATTTATAGGGCTTCCCCCCCCCAGGCCTGAGGCACCCATCCCTTCCCCAATTTTATATTTTGACGCTGTCCAATGAAAAAGTCACATCTCCAAAAATCAATTATTTGAGGAGCGTGAAAAAAAGAGCTTTCCTAGAATCGACTTTATGAAATAAACCTAAAACACCGTAATTAGACACCCTCAGCACCAAAAATAGAATCCTAACCTTACCCAGATGTCGGTGACCGATTTAATGTTTTCAATGGACATATGTGGACTGGTGTCAGTGAGAAAGTATGTGTCAACAAAATATACACTAATTTCACATAATATTCATATTTATGATGTTTGTTAGCTAGCTATCTATCTAGCTATCAATGTTAAGTTGTTCAAATCAAGGATATTTGTATATCCATCATATATACAAACATTAACTAATACAAACATAAATACTAGTTAAATAGATGACTTTATAAAACATTGTGTCATTGCTCAGTTACATGTCAAATGTTATCAGTAGACAAAGGAGAGCGTAAAACCACACAGTCGTCAAAAGGTGGACATATGCGGTTTTCATCAGACAGTGAAAATTTGTAAATTTTTCGCGTTCTGCTCATGTTTGCACAGGTTCCCTCCAAAAACATTTGCATTTTATGTGAGTCAGTGCACCAGAATTGTGAGCGATTCTGTATGAGTGTGCGCACTGTGATGGATTGACGACCTTAGCCTTGTACCCTGCGCTTTCTGGGACAAGCTCACTGTGGCCCTGTACTTGATAAGCAGTTATGGAAGACAGATGGATGAATATTTGTTCTCTTATTTCCGGACAGATGCAGTGTCTCCTGTTAATTCAAAGCATGCATTGCTCTAGCACTAAAATTCACAAAACAAGAGATTCTTGTGGAGTATCTATGCACAGAATCAGTTGTTCATAATTCCAGCAAAATACTGCGTACAGAAATACTAATATCAGTATTTTTGCTGTGTGGCATACGTTGTTAGTAGAAGTAACTGTGGGATGGCCTTTGTTTCTGTCTAAGCTAACCTTTCGGTGATGTGAGTAATGTGTCTTACTCCTGCTCAAATGAGATAGCACTGTTACCTCAGCTCTGCGAGTGCACAGTGGTCGTTAAAAATATATATATTCTATATTCTCAGTAAGTAATTATTTGCAATGTCTTAAATGCAAGCGTAAGATATAATACTGCCAAGAAAACACTGTGTCCAATATTTTGGCATAAAATCTCTTGGTAAAAATAAAATCACGGTGTACTCCAGTACTAAGTTCAGTTTGTTCTTTCATTTTGGCTTGAAATGTTATTTGGAATAAAAGTATTTAGTATTTTTTTCCCTCAGTGCATGCTTTCATCGCCTGTCAAACTAGCAAACTACACAAATTAATAAATTGTTCACTTAAAATGACATTTATTATCAATGTCATGTTCTAGAGAAATGTGTACAACTCCAGCAGGGGATAAAAAAGTTGCACGGAGTTATTTTTTTGCCTTTATTTTATTTTATTTTATTTACAAAACATCAGCAGTCTGACTCCAAAGAAAACTGACTATACACTGCAATGTTATATATTTCCTGATAATGCATCACTTCATACAATCCAAGCGTTACTTGTGAACTTTCATTTGTAAGAGTGCCGTTGTAAAATGCAGTTTTCGTTTCTTTTTGCAATTCAGTCCATCATTGTAGACCCCCCCCCCCCAATGACGTAAGATGACACAGACTTTTGAAAAAATGCCCAAAACATCAGCGCAGAACATCAAAGTTTCAGCTGTAGATCTCTGAACAGAAGATTGATATTCAATACCTGATCCCCATTTGCTATCAATAAAATCATCATGAGTCTGCAATTTCGGCACAGACCTTATTTATTTGTCGCTGGAAGAATATCTTCTCAATATCTACTCAGTTTCCAAAGTCATTTAGCTTTCACACCTGCACACATCCTGACCAGTTTCCTTTTTGCTTATCTCCTGCCAAAACTATAGCCCATATCAAGCAAGTCATTCAGCTAATGTCTCGCCAATTACTCAACATACGGGTTGGGTTACGATGTCCTACGCAGGGCATGAAGGGGGAAAAATATGCAAGCGTACCCGAGTACTGTGGATGTTCAGTATGTGAATGGTGAGTGATCTTTAACTATCTTTAAGCTACTATAGCTAAAATGTAGAATAATTAATTGACAGATAATTAATTCTGTATACTGATAATTCTGGCACAGAGCTATAATTTTCTCATCTAAAATTTTTCCAAGTGATATAAATATCATCTTTCCATCCTTTAATCGAGGTTAATCTGTTAGTTAAATGCTTACAAAAGATCCAGAAAAAATCTTTTCCGAGATCCCTATTCTCACTACTATCGTAAATTATTCTGTTCATTTTTAGGCAGTTCTAAAAATAGAATTGTAGGGGGAATAAAGGTATTCTCGAGAATTTAAAAATCTAGAACGATAGTAAACAGCCATTGTGTGTCCCATATGTCAAAGGAATAAGGGGGGGGGGGGGGGGACCTCTTTCAGTGCAATGCGTTTTTTATGGATTCTGCACACATCAGGGAGCGTTAGACACTCCGAGCATGCTTGGACAGTGTAAAGAGATCTAGGTACACACACTAATCTTCAGAAACTCGATCCTGGAGCTTAGCCTCAGCCGTGGTCGGCTCCCTCTCTTGGCAGTTCTTAGATGGCCCTTTTCAGAGACGCCGTTCCATCCATCTGTTCTTCGCCTAATGTGCCTCCGGCCACCTGCGGTCGTTCGGATGGATTCTCAGTGGTGCTGCGGCTTCAGGAGAGCGGAGACCCCTGGTGCAGCATCCAGCCCAGACATCCGACACGGGCCCTGTTCCCCAGTGCGTAGAAACTAACCAGTTTTGCAGTAAGTTGACAGCAGATAAATATTTATAAGCAGGCCAACATTGCTGCATGAAAGTTCTTCTGAGCATCAACGGTGGAGCTTTAATTGAACTGCAGTGATACATATTTTAATATTTCTTACTCACACAATGCATGTACATTTTCTATTACTGGATTATGTAAAAAGATATATTTCTCGTACGCATTTGCACATGGCTTCCCATTTTCCCAAGGAGAAATGAGAGGCATTACAATATAAATTCTAAACTGACCCCACCAGCTGTGGCTCTCTTACTCCTCCTCAGAACCGATTGAGACGAGAAAGGAAGTGACAGGTAGGTGAGTCCGTGGGCTGGCATGTTTTGGGGTTTAGAAGGCGGCGCTCGTCTGCTTTGGCAGCTTGGCTTAAGTGGCAAGTGGTGCGATGGAGGTTAGGAGGTTGTGTCTGATCTCTTGTCTGAAAGTGCTGACAAGTCCCAGATCTCTGTTTCTGTTTCCCGATAAAGAGCGGAGAGCTAAAAATGATCAGACTAATTAAAAGACTGTTACAGAAATGAACTTCCTAGTTGAATTTACTAAATCCTCTTTCCATTGATATCTAGTTCCAGTAAGCCCAGGGTTTTTTTGGGGGGGGTAAATGAAGCCAAATTAAACATTTGGGGGGACCCGTGTCACTCCCCCACCCCCCGGGCTCTTATGCCATCGAATACGTTCTGTACCCCTGCTAGAGCTGTCTTTAATCAGTACTGGTTATATACGAGCTGGAGGCTAGCATCACCTGGAATCAGATCAGCAAAGATCATCATAGGCTCCGCCTACATTTACATTTAAAAGTGACCTATTATTAACACCAATGAGCTATAGGGTAAATTAAGGTGACCGCGAACTGTTTTGCAATAGATTCAGCATTGTACATTTTCAAATCAACACAGCTTTACATCACTTATATGTAACAAATAATCAATAAATCAATCAATTAATCAATCGATCGATCGAACAGTCCACTTATGCATTGCCATCCTTAGCTCAGGTAGCACAGGGTTGGGGGCAGAGTCATTCTGACACAATAACACACATTACAGGCACCAGCCCACCTAAACATCTCTTTGGTCTGTGAGACGAAATCCATATACCGCTTACATTTTTGGCCTTTAACCTGTTATTGTCTTAGGCTTCCTATCTGTAAGTGGATAGCCAAAGCATTAACATCGTATGTTTAGTTCAGCCTCGCTGTTGCACAGATCCAGGTCTTTTGGTTTACATTTGTAATACGTTATTTTCACTGTGTATAATGAGTTATCTTAAACGTATCCAGCATCGGTCAAGGTGGAGTGTGACTCTGCAGGTCTGGACTCATGATCGGAAAGGTTACCGCTTTAAATCCCACGGCTGGCAGAGTGATTTCACCGTTGGGCACTTTACCTGCTATTACCCCAGGGACTGGCTGCCTCTGCTGACTGATCCGCGCTGGTGCATTGCTTTGGACAAAAGTGACTGTTAAATAAATCAGTGTAAACGTATCTCCGGTGTCGTCACAGCGCTCGTGTGCTTGGACGCGCTTAAGTAAACTTGAGTGGATGTTTGCGCGAAGAAGATTAAAGCCAGTAACAGTCAGGGGTAATACAGTAAGATCCGCAGCAGTGCCACAGGTGCACAGCATCGCGTGCAAAAGTAACATGAATGAGTCAAGCCCCCAAAGAACCGTTTGCTGATAGGGTCTGGAGTTTGTGGGATGTAAAAAGGTATCGTTCACCCACATTTGGAGCGAGTTTGTGTTTAGGGGCAGGTGGGAGCAACGGAGGGGAGCGGGTTGGTTATCCAATCTCGGGTAGCGCTGAAAGGTCCTACTACTCCCAGCTGAGCATGGCTTGCCCGGCATACTTTGCCAGATATTTATTTAAATTATTTAAGCTATGTATCGTACTAAAATCGATTACCAACCATTTATGGCAAGTTATATGTTTCCGAGTTCAAGAAATCCTTAAAATGAAATTAAATGAATAAAATTAAAATACTCCTGTTTTCAATGTTCCTTTATACCGGTGAGTATGTTTCTAATATAACATCAAAGTAAAAGCTTGTCAGAAAAGCTTGGTGTTTTCTTACAGGCATACATAATCAAAGTCAGTAATCAGTGAATATATAACACCACATGAATTTGATGGATTGTTGTGGATCGACGCCGTAATGTGGCATTACAGGCACCATTCATATCACTAAATATCCATAAAAATCTATTTTGATTTAAAAACCTGGATTAAAGGGAATGCAGAGGTAAGCTGGTCGTCCTTTTATTACACTGCAGATGGGGTTGCTGATGGTCCCATTCACATTCAAAATCATTCATATTTTTTATACGGGCGTGCTAGTACAATGGCCTTAAAAATGGAGTCTTTGACCTGGAATGGCGGAAAAAAACAGGTAAATGACTGGAGTTCCGAAAGCACTTAGAAACTCATCCTGCCATAACAGGGCCAGGGAGGAAAAGGAATGAGCTCTCAAAGACTTCCCTAAAGGCAAGAAGCCATTAAGTAACACAGGCCTAGAACTGCAATGAAATTATCAATGATAGCCACCTCTGTATGGTTAGGAGTATGATCAAATGTACTTCTTCCCTAATGGCCTTTGTAAATTACTGTTTTATGAAACATTAATTATTTCTTTAGACTTTATTAGTGTCATCAATACATAGTCATTAGCAACTTTGTAAGATTGTAATTTCAGTATTTCGCCGCATTCTTTACTCTATAATGACTTCACAATAGTTATCAGGGCACAGTTGGGCTAATTCATCATTCCACTCGACTTCGGGAAATATACACTCTAATTAAAAATCCAAAGTTGGCACCGTCTACCGCTCATTACATTGTTCACGAATGTGGACTGCAGTAGGACACAATTATAATAGCTCTTTGTTTTAGAAAAACCTTACTGTTTAGTAAACTGTGTTCCCCTTTCAGTGGCCCTCATTTTACGCAGCTGTTCATTGAGCTCACTGCTTCGCCGACAAGTAACAAAGGCAGGAATCAGCTTTTTTATTGACATAAATGTGCAAACAACATAGTAGAACAGAACAAACATTGCTAAAATGACACAAATATATTTGAAATTAAACTGAGGACAAATACACGTAATAGTTTATGCCGATGATCCTGACCAGTGTAAACAGTTAGAAACTGGATGTATAATGATTAATTTCTTGATATTATTATTTAAAGGCCAATGCAATGCCACATTTGGGGAATAAGAGCAGCTTTCTACTGATACATATTTCTTACATGGGAGTAATATAACATTAAGGAGAATCAAGTAGAATAAAATTATGTCCTCAGACATAAGGTAATTGCCTAAGGTAGCCAATGCAGCATGATAGCTGAATGACTACAGTGGCTGAATGAGCCTAATAAGCATTATCACTGTATGCATGCAGATAGCAAAATTAATGTAATTAAAGCGAGGATAAGTATGTGAACTCTCAATATAGCAATACATGTTGACCAAATAAGTCTGAATCTGTGTATTGACAAAGCTTTGGAAATGAAGGTTGAATGAGAGAGTGAATTTCTTCTGTCTATTAGGTTTTACCAGTGTGCATTTCGGGAAAACAAAATTAAACTGGGAACGCTAGGGGATTTCAAACCAAACTAACAGTTGTGGGGAGTGAAAAATCCTCACCAAAGACCTTTGCTGGCATAATATCCTGTATGTCACAGGCAAGACGTCTGGTTTCTTACAATGAAGCAAAACTGTCATAGAGAGAGAAAACTGTAGCGGAACCCTCTGTCCCTCCTCTCAAATGTCGTACATTTCCTGCTGCACAAAGTGGATTTATTTTATGGGATTAGAGTTTAAATTTCAGAATTAGCCAGCATTGCCTGTGATGGCTTTTCAGTTAGACTTTCTGACAAAAATGATTCCATGCTTCTCTCAGGGCTAGTCCGTCATTTTATTTGCACCAGAGCATGGGACATAGCTTGACTGAACATTTATAAATGAAAATGAGTGAAAGAAACACGGACATATTATAGAAATGACAGTCATACCTTGTCAAATCTGTGTCACCTTCTTAAGCAGATCTGTTAGGATTTGGTCTGAATTATTCCCACCAAAAATAATCTTTCAGGGGTAAACATAATCCTGGGTGATTGGAGCACAACCTTAACAGGATTTATTTATGCAGTGTCTGTAATTATATAAAAATTATACAAATTGTTAATAGGCAAATCAGAATAGTAGCAAACATTGAGCATAACCTAAGTGAAGTATTCTGGTTTTGTAATTTCACATATACGTAATAAATCAGTATATAAAGCCAAATTGAAATAGTCAACAGAACAGTCAGGTTACATGCTTGAGTGCTTAATATACACTCACCGGCCACTTTATTAGGTAAACCTGTCCAACTGCTTGTTGACGCAAATTACTGATCAGCCAATCACATGGTGACAACTCAATGCATTTAGGCATGTTGACATGGTCAAGACAACCGCTGCAGTTCAAACCAAGCTTCAGAATGGAGAAGAAAGGTGATTTAAGTTACTTTGAACGTGGCATGGTTGTTGGTGCCAGACAGGCTTGTCTGAGTATTGCAGAAACTGCTGATCTTCTGGGATTGTCACGCACAACCATCTCTAGGGTTTACAGAAAATGGTCTGAAAAAGGGAAAACATCCAGTGAGCGGCAGTTCTGTGGGTGAAAATGCCTTGTTGATGCCAGAGGTCAG
>JAODKM010000040.1:10408503-10418932 GCA_026780845.1 Petrocephalus sullivani | reverse complement strand
GGTGGGGACATTTCAATGGTCGGAGGATATTGGTGGGGACACATCCCCTCCGTCCACCCTAAATCTACGCCCCTGATATAAGCATTAGTAAGTACTTCCACATTCCAGCAGAGAAGCAGTTTCTTTTGCATATAATCTCTCTGCCATTTAAACATGAAAGCATGTGGCCTGCAGCACATAAATTCATAACGATGAAGTTCTGCTGTTAGAAGGGACTTACTTTTCCAAAGAAGCATTATCCTAAGATAATCCAGATAGAGATTGACTTACTTACATTATGATATGGGCACAGATATTTCACATAATTCATTTGACTTCACTTCACTTCACATGAACCCTACTTTCTGCTTACGAAACTGAAGCAAATGGTTTAAATATTTTACAGAAGAAAAAAGGATGCATATGAAATGTACCCTGGATACTGTGTAATTTTATTTCTTATATCTATTGTGCCCACTCTCCTGTCCAACAGGTATTTGGAAGATGGATAGATGACTATCTATTGCATTTGTGTTTACTAGATGCGCACACAAATTGGGTTTTCTCTTCAAATATTCTATGGTTCTTCCAGTGATCTGAGTTGGAATGTCAAGCTAGATTCTCAGAAACTTTAGTCTAAGGACAAGTAGGCACATTTAATATTCCATCCATTTTCTGAAATCACTTATCCTTTTGGGTCACAGGGGGTCTGGAGCCTATGGGCATAAGGCTGGGAACAACCCAGGATTGGGGGGGCAGCCTATCGCAGGGCACACTCACACATGTGGGAGGAGGAAATTGGACTACACACATGCCACCCAGGCAGAGACTCGAAACTGATTACTACAAACAGTTCACTTTTCTTTAAAGCATACCTGACAGCCATTGAGTTATCATTTACTTTACTATTGCTCCACATTCACTCTTATAAATCTATAAGGATTTATACAACTTCGGCTTTGACAAGGAATTAACTGCAAATAGTGGGTAAAAAATACAGTGCGTAAAGCTAATAGCTCCACACTGGATATGGGAATGTGGAAGTGGCTTACTCTGATGTCTCCTTTCGTATTTCTTCATCCAGCAATCAATAATCTCATAAACTCAGTTTCTTCATAAAAAAGCCTAAAACCGATTTATGAAGCCATTTAGTGATGGATGCGTTAAAGACGGCTTAAACAGAAAACAAGGTAACTAGGTCAGCACCTTCGGTGCTGAATTTTATATGAGAAATCTCTTCACACCTTGACCTGGTCAATTTTGCAATTGGGATGCTGGTATATATACACATCATCCATCCATCCATCTGTTAATAAACCACAAATAAAGAAATTAAAAACAATGCATTTAATATGTAATAACATGTTATGTATTAGCTTCTCAGGAATGTAGAATGCTGTATGCATTTTCCCCTTGGCTGTTCAGGCATGCCCAGTCAGCGAATTTTCCTTTTGCAGGGTGGTAGGGGGCCTCTCATTAATATTAATGAGAGAAGCGCCACCTGATTGGTCAATTCATTAATATTCATAACAGAAGCGGTGCCTGATTGGTTGGTGAATGTGCCCCCATCGATGTGCTAGCTGGTTTTTCTGTCTAAGACATTCACTGGCCAATCAGGTAGTGCTTCTCTCATGAATATTAATGAGACCTCCCCAGCCACCCTGCAAAAAGGAAACTCGTGGCCAGTCAAAGGAGCAGCCACAGAAGCAGCTCACCGTGAACCTGCGCTCATGTAGGAGCATCATAACCAGAACCTATCAGCGCTGGGAAAAGGCTGGTGCCCCTAGAAGCCTGCACTTTCCTTCAGAAACATGCCTGAGCTAAACTGAAATCCACTTACATGATGACTGATGCAGTGTGAGCATAACTCCACTATAAAGAGAATAGGAAAGGTTCTGAGTATCGGCTCTTATGAATGATAAATAATCATTTATTTCACAGATAATTAAATGCATTATGTTGCTTTTAAAAATGTGAATATGTGTATTGCATCATACATATTATTATCCACCAGTTCAAGTACACAGAAACACTGGTCTGTTATTATATAAAATAGCATATTGGCATCTCATCCAGGTCCTGGCTGACAGCTGCTTGAAGCTGGATAAACAGTTATGAGGATGGCTGGAGGGATAGATGGATGAATGGATGGAGGGATGGATTGATTGCTTGTAAAAAGGAAAAATTCTGATTTTATTTTTTACAGGTTTAATATCATAAAGCAATCCAAGCTGATAAGTATCAGGTAGACAGGAAGACAAGGCTGACTGTAACGTGTTTATGAGCCATTACATGAGAAGCAGAGGACACTGTTCACTAGACCAGTCAAGCCCCAATTAATTTGATTTTTATGTATAATAATTGTTTAATTTATGAAACGCTGTACATGTTATACCAATTAGAGCAACAATCCATGTCCTCCTGAGATCCATAGATTCATTTTTGTCCTCTGTAGAGGACATTATTTTTTTCCCATCAGATCTCACTTTATTAAGTCCTGTTGTTGCTTAAAGAGGACAATTAGGGCTTTAAGATGACTTCATGTTTGGGGGTGTACTTCATTTAAGTAAAAAACAATATCAATATTCCAAGACGTTTTTCCCCCTGGATCTTGGGAGGATCTATCACAGCTAGAAGCTTCCAGAAGAATAGAAGTGGGTAGTACTGTTGCCTGACACCTTCCGGGATGGGGGTTTGTCCTCTCTCTGTGTATGGAGTTAGCATGTTCTCCCTGTGTCACGTGGGTTTCCTCCTGAAGTCACACTGTATGCTACTTGGCTGGTAGTGGACAGGCATTCTGACTAGAGCAGTGCTCCTCAAATCAGTCTTCAGGCCCCCCTCCCAGGTCAGTTTGTGTTCTAGGCCCCTCCCAGCTCAGTGCCAGACAGTCCACATTTTTAGGGAGCTGGGTGGGACCAAAAACACGGGTCCCTGAAGACTGTGGACCTCAAGGACCAGGCTGAGAATCACTGGTGTAGAGGGTACCCCTGAATTCAGCCCTATGCTTCCTGGGATGGACTCCCAGGAAGCCCTTCTAGGATAAGCAGTTGGAGGATGGATAGATGAACTGAAATATATAAAATGAAATCTCAAGTATTAGCTAAACCTATCAATAAGTTGCCTTAATTAAGCAAAGAATGTAAATGTATGATATTTTAGCTCACAAAGGGAAGTACGGCTGTAAGACCAGGGTCACAACCTTAACTGTGTTAGACCGCACAATTTGGTGATCGTGTAGGTCCACTAGTTTTTTGATCATTTTCACAGGCTGCTGACAGAAGAACTGCTTTGGCCCACTTACTCCTGTTTCAGAAAGAGAATGCTCTATAATGATGCTGTTACGAAAAGCATTTGTAATAATTTGACAGCCCCAGACATGCTGTTTTGTTTCCTAAGGTCTTTACAAGCAAAGTGTGTCATTTTCTCAAGAGGCTTTGTTGGTACATAAAGGGGGTTAGTGCTGTCCTGGATCAGACACCTGTGAGTTAGTCCTGTGGGGGGTCTTTCAAACAGCCATTCTTCTTACCCCCTCAAAGAGTGGTCTTGTGTTTTGTTGCCTCGGGCGTGACCTTGATGCTCGGAGAATCTGGCAGGGAACGTGAATTGATTTTTACGCGCAGCAAAGGCTTTCCGGAGACCCAAAAGTTTTGTTTAAAAGAAAGCTCGCTGACTTGCCCTTAGCATTCATTTGCACAGTCGCCAGTTATATACAGGCCTGATGCTAAAACAAGCTGCAATCTGATGCATCTCTCAATCTACCAAGAGCAAGGCCTTAATTTCATACAGGAAGGCCTGTACCAGGTGCAGTGTTCAGTGACAATGTTCAGTGACCCTTGCTCAGTTTTCTAAGTATAGCACCATATGTCTTAAAATATGTTATAAAATCCTATAAAAAATCTCTTAAATAATCTATGACTAATACAGCCATTTGGTTACAATAGTTACAGGAGAGCAGATGCATTTTATTTGGAAAATGGAATGACAGATTCTAAAGATATTCGGTAAAACTTGCTATGAAGCCCATATTCATAAAGCCTAATAACTGTTCTTTTAATTAATTGTAACCTATTCATAAAGTATTATGAACATGGCTGTAACAATTTATAAAAATGCATAAACATTATGGTCATCAACATTATGCATTATTTACAGAATTATTTGAAGAGCTTGCTTCTACAATGCAAGATACCTTTATGATGCAGTACAAAGCATCTTTAATAATTATACCGGCCATTATAATGCATTATGAAGGTATATATAATCTTTTATTTTGGATGGGGGGGATGTGGCCACCATTTGTAAGTTCTACTTATCTAGGGTTTTTGCAGAAGAGTAGCAAATAATCCAGTAACTACAATAAACTGTAGTTTATAAGATTCCAGAGGATTTCAAGCTAACGTATCAGTGGGGTACTGAGAAGTCTTTTTAGAACAGACAATTTTATTGTGATGTCATTAACTCCAGCAAAGGCAAAAGTAACTAGAATATCACATGGAAGTGCTCACACATTAAATTAATGTTTCGATCCTTGTCATATGACACTCTTCTGACTGCAGAGAACATATGACTTTTTTTGTGATTGTTGCTTCGACAGTTTTATATACAAGCATATTGATACAGGGTAATTAATGAATTTTCCATTGTTTTCATTTAATATTGGGACGTGTTATTGAAATTGTCAGTCAATATGTTTCCAGAATCATCCGCTTAAAGTCACTTATAAGACGCTCGTGAGTCTTTTATGGATGATCGTGCTTTGTCCATATTTTGAACCATCTGCGGAATAAACAATAAAAAAGAATAGGAACTTAAGGTGATAAAGGTAGTTGCCGTGTTTTAGGTGACGTATATATCGTGCAGGAGCTCAAAAAGTTGTCCTGCATTCACCCAAATATTTGGCATTTGCAGAAATGACCAAGAAATGTGAGCCCGACGCCAACCTGCCCGGTATCCTGTATCTCTCCTGCCATGGGAAGTAACAGTTTACCACAGGTAAGAAAAATAGAAGAAAGACAAGAAACATAGAAAGTTTTGGAAAAGTCGTGGAATTTTGTAACACTGCACAATAATATGAGGTTAATTTCAAATCAATTGAGAGCAAATACATTCTCTTAAATGCGTTAAATTCAATCGTGTAATCATTTGACTTTCTGTTCACGTCAGGTACTTTTTCACTACTTTTTAAATTCTTTTTCAGATTCTATTCACATATTTTTATTCTCATGTATGATTGCGCGGCTACATTCTAGTCTAAATGCCACGGACAATGCTCCCTCCAAATATGCGCTGACATTTTTTGGGGTATAGATTTTGTATGGGAAGTAACTGGGAAGGAATTGCTTCCCTGCTTGTGGGGAGGGTGTCAGGATGGCCTAGCAGTCTAAAGCAGTCTAAGCGCTGCGTTACCATCGCAATCTAGGTGTGGGTTCGATCCCCATTACTGGCATTCCCTGATACCATTCTCAACCACTCAACTGATGCAAATCATCAAAATGCAGACATTCTAATCAGCGTGGCTCCCAACTCCCCATTTCGGAACAATTACTTGCCACGGGGTCAGCATTCCCGACTAAACCATGGTACTTTCTAACTCAGATCAATCTTTAATATCAGTTTTCTTCTCGGGTCTGTTTTGTAAATAATTTTATTTACTATCTTCTCAGAACAAAATTACACAAGCTGTTAGGAGTCGGCTTAATGTTTATTTGGCTATTATCGAAATTTATATATATTCATTTTCAGAAACTGCTTGTCCTATTCAGGGTCACGGGCAGTTCGGAGCCTACCCCTTTGACTACGGGTGTAAGGCAGGGAACAACCCAGGATGGGGAACCAACTCATCACAGGGCACACTCACATGGGCAATTTGGTAAGTCCAATTAGCATGCGTTTGTACTGTGGGGGGAACCAGACCAGAGGAAACCCCGCATCAACATGGGGAGAGACATGGAACCCTTGTGGTGGCACGGTGGTTCAGTGGTTAGCACTCTTGTGTCACACCTCTGGGACCTAGGTATATTAAGTATATATATCTCATTTTACCCATTCGGTTCTTTTATACAAATTTCCTTTATTTGCTTAGCTGTTTTCCTTCTTATTATGTATTTCTGAATCAGATCCAGTCACATAAAAAAACGTTAGGAAAGACATGCTAGTTTTTATTATAGTTTTCTTTCTTTAATCCCCATGAATAGTAAACGGCACAAAGTGATTAGCCTTGTCAGCGGGGCTAGGGCATATAGCCACGTAGTACAATTATGGGTTTAGACCCCCCCCCGAAAATGTATTTGCTCCAGACTAGACACGTAGCCAGGTAGTAAACCTACGGACCGGTGCATGCCAGCTATTTAGCACCTGCGAAGTAAAATGGATGAGATTAACTAAGAAAAAGACGGGCAAGTGAAAGAGAGCCAGACTGCAAAAAAAAAACACGTGAGCAATTGCCAAGCAGGCATCAGATGGATGCTACCCAGCCCCCCGGACACGTGCTCAAGCCCGCATGGACGGGCTCAGGTGTAAGGGATGAGATTAGACTGAGTGAAGACAAACATACACATTTATTTTCCCTCCTATCCAGGGACCATCCACTTTTCGATTAAAATGGACAAAACATGACGCTGCCTCCGAATGAACATGAAACAAGGGCAGGAAGGAAAACAGAGAGGAGCGAGGGGGATGCGTGAGTGTCTGATTAGCTGTGGCGAACCCCTGGTATCTCGTATACCGCAGGCAAAACAAGGAGACAAACGGAAGAGAGAGGCAGACAAACAGGCACAAGCAAGCCAAAAATAAATCAAACAAAGCAGTAGGTGACTGTTATATATGTTACCTTTTAAATTATATCAAAATGAATATTTTTCGTTTTTATAGCTGTGGCATATATGAAGGTGACCGTATAACTGTGCAAACCACCGAACCTCATCCTGTCTTTCTCTGTCATCCCATGTTTACCAGAGATGTACATTTCAGGTCCAGAAAGTAAAAATCCAGTCCAAGATTTTGTTTCAACCAACCAGTTGACTATAAAGAGTCACAGTCACAGAGTGCTCAACCGATTGGTTAAGACATACACTTGGTCTGGATTTTTTAATTAGAGGAAAATTATGTTTCATTATACCCCCGTGCCATTTCCGTCTACTGCAGAAAGATAGAGGTGAAAAAACAATTAATTGTATTTACAAAAGCTGCATATGTGGATTTGATTGTGGATATTAAAATGTGTTTTTAAAAGAATGTTTTTATGTTGCATGCCTTCTCGATGAACTAAGGCACTGTTTCCAAATCCAGCCCTTGGGGATCCACATTTGGTCCATATTTTAGCTCCCTCTGAGCTACCTCTCAGACAGTCCATATTTTTGTTTCCTGCCGGCTCCTGGTAGGAGCAAAAACATGGAGTGGCCATGGGATCGCCAAGGACTGGATTGGGAAACGGTGAACTAAGGAGTAGATGATGTGGGAGATGACCTCCTGTGCCTGGCAGGCTGGAAAAGATGCAGTGTGAAATATGCCTCCCCCCACTCATGGCTGGTAATAGATAAAAAAAAGCCAAGGCTTTGGCAGACTGGGACCAGCAGGGATGTGTTGACATCTGCCTGCTTCACTAAGTGAAGCACCAGCCTAATAACCTTATTATGTGAAGCTCCAGTTGCAGGGGAGGCTGGAGCTGGCAGTGAGCAAAAGAACAACCTTGATTTCGGTCCTTTGGATTTTATCTTCACATTTCGTCAGGTGTGCATTGCCCGCGGTTTGTTGACATGTAAAATCACCCGAAATATTTAGCGATGCATTTCTGCTGTGTTGAAGTTAAACACTTAGCAGAAATTAATTCCTATTTCGAAATAATATGAATATGGTGTTCAAAGATGATTTGTATCTGTGTCTGCCTTACGAAGTCTGCTCATGCAGCAGCCTACACTTCAGCATCGCTGTGAATAGATAAGCCACATTCTACAGATCTCTCTGCGAGGTCTCCAGTGGTGATGGGATTTGAGGCAGATTCCGGCAGATTTGCACATTTTAGGATTTAGAAACACTCATTGGATTTTACTGTGTATTTCGCAGATTTGATACTGGAGATTTTTAATGCATTAACATGGAGAGACAAAGTTCCCTACAGCAGCATAAAGTAAGGTGTTGCCCTCCTTTGCTGAGAACCATCCGTCCATCTCGCACAACCATCTATCCAGCACAGGTTTGGACTGAGTCTGGAGCCTATCCCAGGAAGCATAGTGCGAGAGGCAGGGGGCTGGGATGGGATGCCAGATACAGGGCCTTGCAAAGCATTTACCCCCCATTGGCATTCTCTCTATCTTCTTCCCTTACAACCTGGAATTTAAAAGGAATTTCGGGGGGAGGGGGTGGGTTTGTATCATTTAATTTATACAACACAATTACCACTTTGCAGATGCAAATTATTTTTTTATTGTGAAACAAACAAGAAATAAGACAAAAAAAGAAGACCTGAGGGTGCACAACTATTCCCCCCCTCCCAGAGTCAATACTTTGTACAGCCACCTTTTGCAGCAATTACAGCGACAAGTCTCTTCGGGTACATCTCCACAAGCTTCTAGACACTGGTGTTTTTGCCCATTCTTCATGGCCAAACTGCCCCAGCTCCTCCCAGTTGGATGGATGCCGCTTGTGTACAGAAATCTTTAAATCATACCAGAGATTCTCAATTGGATTGACGTCTGGGCTTTGACTGGGCCATTCCAGGACATTTACCCATTTCTCTTTAAACCACTGGAGTGTTGCTTTAGCAGTGTGTTTAGGGTCATTGTCCTGCTGGAAGGTGAACCTCTGTCCCAGTCTTAACTCTCTGGAAGACTCAAACAGGTTTACTTCAAGAATTTTTCTATATTTTGTGGCATCCATCTTTCCTTCAATTCTAAGCAGTTTCCCAGTCCCTGTCGATGACAAACATCCCCACAGCATGATGCTGCCCCCACCATGCATCACTGTGGAGGTGGTGTTCTCAGAATGATGAGAGGTGTTAGGTTTGTGCCAGACATGGCGTTGCCCTTGATGGCCAAAAAGTTGCATTTTAGTCTCATTTGACCACAGCACCTTCTTCCATGTTTGGGGAGTCTCCAGTAGGCCTTTTGGTAAATTTCAAACGGTCTGCCTGGCAGGCAGGCTTTTTCTTAGCCCCTCTCCCATAAAGACCAGCTCTGTGCAGTGTGTGGCTTACAGTGGTCCTATGGACAGTTACTCCCATTTCTGCAGTAGAGCCACCCAGCTCCTTCAGGGTTATCTTTGGCCTCTTGGTTGCTGCTCTGATTAATGCCCTCCTCTCCCAGTCTGTGAGTTTTGGTGGACGACCCTCTCTTGGCAGGTTTGCCTTAGTGCCATAATCTTTCCATTTGCTAATAATGGACTTAATGGTGCTACTTTTGATGTTCAGGGTTTAGAATAGTTTTTATAACCCAAGCCTGATCTGTACTTCTCTACAACTTTGTCCCTGACCTGTGTGGAGAGCTCCTTGGTCTTCATGCTGTCACTTGCTCGGTGGTAGCCTTTACTTAGGGGTGTTGCACTGGTGTTGACTCTGACTCTATACAGGTGTATATATACTCAGATCAGTTGACACTTAGACCGCTCACAGGTGGATCTTATTTAATGAATTAAGTGGCTTTTGAAGGTAGTGGTTGGGGCTTCAAAGCAAAGGGGGTGAAAACATATGCACGCAGGTCCATCACTTAAAATCAAATTGAAAATCCATTTAAATTCCAGGTTGTAAGGGAACAAAATAGAGAGAATGCCAAGGGGGGTGAATACTTTTGCAAGGCACTGTAAGTAATTAGATCTATGACTATGTATTAAGAACGCAAGATATCTCAGTCAACAGATATCCATTATGTGCACCTTGGGACCAGATGCCATAAGGCGTTTTATTTGCTTATAATTACCTTTGAAATGAAATGCATACAACTGTGCAGTGGTCTGTATTTTTCATATTCTTGTCCAGTGTTCGCTTCCTATTTATTAAAAAACTCAGCTGTATTTCAAAACCTACTGTAACATTTCTCATTTTCATCAATTTAAATAAAAGTAAATAAATAGCATGAAATGAGCCTCATTTTCAACATTTGTAGTAAACAGGCTAAGCCAAAAATTGAGCACAGTACAGCTATTGCTTTGATTTACTGTTTAAATTATGTAGGTTCATTAACAAAGGCGGGTTTAAGAATCGCATTTCATTAAGTGTTCTCTTTACCTAAAAATAATCACTTGGAGTCCTACTCTGTCATTCTGGTGCTCGAAAGCTTTTTCCAGACGAACAGATCTGATCATCTGAACCAAGCCATCAGAAAGGACTTACTATGGGATAATGTTCAGGGCTTACTACGGGATAATGTTCAGGACTTACTACAGGATAATGTTCAGGACTTACTACGGGATAATGTTCAGGACTTACTATGGGATAATGTTCAGTCCTATGATGTCTTGA
>JAODKM010000040.1:10375383-10408403 GCA_026780845.1 Petrocephalus sullivani | reverse complement strand
GGATAATGTTCAGGACTTACTACGGGATAATGTTCAGGACTTACTATGGGATAATGTTCAGTCCTATGATGTCTTGAGAAGATAACGTGGATTTTTCAGAAAACACAAAGTGCCCGATTCTTTTTGCCTTGCCATTCAGCTACAGCTTAAATTTCATGGTTCGTAAACCTCTTACATCTTCCTGTCACTTTGACTGACATCTCTCAGTCAGATAAAGGTTCATAGTTGCATTTAATTGCTTAATGGTACCTGCAGCATAAATATCGCAGAGACGCGGTCATTTTTAAGCAGTTGGACCAGTGCTGTCAGCAAACTGCTTCCCTGTGCATGTACAAATCATTCATCACAAGCTCCTATGTTTCCGACACCAGTGGATGTGTTTCTCTTTCATTATCTTTATTGCGTTTTAAAAAATGTTCATGCGGGAACTATATGTGATTTAATTATTTAAAAAAGTTTGTCTGGAATAAATTGGTCAAGATATAAGCTTCTTAGATTAGTAAGAGAAGAAATTAGATTAGCTGTGGAATTAATGTGCCCATATTGATTGGATTTTCATTTAAATATCTGGTGGCCAATCATGCTTCACACTAGCATTTTAACAGGTTTTTTAACTTTGTAATGCCTGATGTGCTTTAAGTATAACTAACAGGTGGTTTTAGAGAAATTCCCAAAGATGCAATAGTATACATGCAAGATTTATAAATGGGAATCATAACAAAGAAGCCTTGAGAGAACCTTGAAAAGTCATAGACTTGCTAAGGATTTGAACCCACAACCCCGCAGATCTGTGCTATCTCTCTTCTCTCGCCTCAGGGAAATACTGAGTGTCAGTTTCTCTCGAACTGGAAGCATTATGAAAACGCAGCCTATTCGCTCCCCGTCATCAAAGCACATCCACTAAACCCAGCACTGTGTTTTCCTTTTTTGTCATGGATAGCTTCCCTTGGCGCTAATCAAATCCTCTGCTAATTTGTTTTTTTTTTTTGGTATTGATTCAGTTGGCAAGGGCTATTAATGGTAAGTGCAGCAATTATTGTGACTGACTCACTTAACTTACTTTGTTATTCAACTTCAATGTTTTGATGTAGCAAACTGTATATTTCAATCAGTTTAAAGTTATCTATCAGGTTATTCTAACTTGCAAGTTCCAGTTAAGGCACACAAGACAATTTCACAGGGGAGACATATATTGAACGCTACTAAGGCACCCCGTTAGCTTTTGAAATGCATTTAGCCAAATACATATTTACAGATGACCTTTATGCGAAATACAATGCAACGTTAAAGAATCAAATGCACGGTCAGATAAACAGATCATTTGCTAGGGAAAGGTCTATAATATTCCACGACACTGTACTGGGTAAATTTTTCTGAAAGATGGATGTAGTTGTAGAACATGTGCTATGGTTTAGCGACTGGCTACAGGTCATAATGCATGCAGATGAGGATGTTAGAGATGCTTTAAGACCAAGAGTATTAGTGCTACTGTTATAACGATTGTCAAAATTCCGAGGAAGCAGACAGACATAAATGGGAGTATAGGAGAATGCAATTTTGGATGAAATTCCAAATGGTGAACTCAGCATGTCTTGATGGTGTCCCGGGCCACCAGCGAGAGCACTCAATGTTACACTTCAGTGCCTGGCGTTTCCTCACCAAGTTTCTGTTCTCCCAGCTTCCATATTACAATGCATATAAATGTGATGCAAGTTTAAAGCTTGCAGCTGGCTATTGAAACGGCCAGCCGGTGGACCCCCATGGCACCCCCGGCTGCAAAATACTGCCATTGACAATCGCAAATTACTTCTGCAACTCTGACAGTATTTGGCAGGATTGTAATCAAAGAAGGGGGCTGTAATCTGACTGGCTAAAATGAGAAGTGCAATTGGAGCAATAATTTAAGAGGCCTTGCCAGTGTTGCTCATGTCGCCCCGTGATTGGCCGCCCAAATAGGAAGTCTGTGACTTGAGGGCAATGTCGAGGGGATTGTATGCTGGCCTGATGATGAAGAGCAGATGGAAGACTTGCGTTGTAGATTGTGTTCCACTTGTGTTGTTCAGAGGAATTAGAACATGTGGAACATGACGTAGTGATAAAAAAACAACTCACACTCTGTAACTCTGTAAGTTTGCTTATATATGTCTGAAAAAGAAACAAAAATCTTTTAGAAGCCAGCTAACGTGTAGGACACAGCATAAACCACATATTTGCGTAACCTGTCAGAGCAAACCTCCCTAAACTCTGGTTACCGAGGGCTCCTTAGGATTTCATTTCAGGTTCATATGCAGGAATTGTAGGCACATCAATCCCATAAGCATCTTTAATACTTTAATACCGTCGCTCTGGACTGTTGGGCATCAGAAAGCACCTGGGCTTTAAGAAGTCCAAAGCGAACAAATGTCCCATCGTTGTTTGATTTCCAATGCAACAAACTGAATGAGTATATTCCTCTACATGCAAATTTTAAAATTTGTTTGATCAGTCACAAACCGTCATTTTTGCGTTGACCATGTCGACCAACAAAACCATGTCCAAAAGAACTCAACACTCATGTTTTATTATACACTCCAATTAAGCATCTTCGCCCACGCATTTTGGCCAGGTAGCTGCTACCATAGCCCCTAGGCAATGTGTGGCCTCACTCCATCAAGAGGGGGAACCTGGTGGGACTCATGTCCCTTGGATGCAGCGACTGTCTTAGTTGAGAAATTGGATGCCTGTAGGCTGGACATGCAGAAAATATAGAAGGCAGTCTGGAAGAGGCTAGACCTGTGCGAGATGGAATCAGTGGGGATGGACACGGGGCTTATGATACAGCTGTTTAATGGTGAAATCAATCCTGAGGTACTCTAGCCTGAGTATAATGAAAAATGCATCTTATAATTTGAGCTTTGTGTGTTTCGCCCATGAAGCCTTCGACAGAGTGTATGGTGCTTTCAGTCCTGTATACATCAAACTGGCAATGCGCCAAGCAGAGTGGTATATAATCAGCAGAATGAGTACCATGAGGACGGCAGTAAAGTAAGGAATTTAGCGTTATTATAATCTTACAATGGCGTATAATTACCATGCGAATGATTAAATTATGAAATGTACGTCTTTATGTAAATTGCCGATATTTGTATAAATTTCTATGCCTGGTCTTTAAAAAAAAGTTCTGTACATTTAACGGCGCATATTGTATAAAACATGAGTGTATCTAAATTGTTTACGTGTCGCTGCATAAATAGTATTTTTTGTATAGAATTAACTGATTATCTAAGTGCCTGCAATTCAATCACAGATGGAGAGCAGAGAAACATCAGAATGTTTGCGCAGAGCACAATATTTTAATAAGGCAGCAGTCGAATCTCGCTTAAATTAAGTAGACAATGTATACTGATTATGTATCTTTCGGAATGAGCAGCCCGACCCGAGTCGGCGCGAAGCGAGCGCCGCGCCTGACTCCGCACTGCGCTCATACGGAAATTCGGGAGGACGTCAACGGGATCGATGTGTTTGTGTCTCGCCGCATCCTGGGAGGCGCCTCTTATCTGCGCTCTCGGGGAGTCACTCTGACACCGCGCAGCATCAGTATTAACCGCGCACGCCCGCCTTCTTTCACGTCAGCCGCCGGTTAGCGCACTTTTGAGATGGCACTCTGGAGAAGCACAAGACACGTTTGCGTGCGTGTGCGTGTCTGCATTTCTATAATAAAGAAATACACAAAAAGAAGACAGACGACGGAGAAATAAGGCTGCTATAGAATTCCAGGAAATGTAAACAAGCATGAATACATATTTAAATATCATATTATATATTATATCACGATATAATACAAGATAATATATTGTATTATATTATATTATAATATAATATATAGGCTATAAAATAATCGCTAGATCCAGTCAGGTCTCCCCTGTCAGTGATACCCAGGCATTCTGATCAACAGAGAAGGGCTCTACACAATGCAGTTAGAAGAAAACATGAAATCAGCATGATATCAAGCGAAGACTGATGAGGGCAGTGTCGAGTGGCTCTGTGCTCATTAAATATCACAGGGAAAACCTGACACTCGAGTAGGGCAAGCTACTCACAGTGAAAGGTCACTGCGTGTTCTCATGTCAGCATCTTACACCATCTTCCCTCCCCGGAAGTACTCTGGGATGTGTCCTTTCAAGCGGACAGCCTGACTCACAGAAGCCTTTATCTTCCAACATCGCATCTGGCATTTTTGATCAGCTTCAAACTGTAACCCTCTCCCCATTTTCCATTATATCATCATAAACTGTCTTATTAATGGAAACACTTGAAAAGGATGACACTGAGTTTACCAGGGCTTAAATATGCCAGGGTTCAAATACACCAGGGTAGTTTAGTCATATCTACAGGTTTCCAGTGCTCCTAGATGCCGAGGCGAAATGGGAGGGTTGATGTGTGTGTCCCCAAATTGTCAGATTTGTGTGTACTGGCTCCCTGGCTGCCTTGTCATCCGCTTTCATATGAAGTTGGGATTGCTAAGCTGAGGTTCCAGGTGGCAGTGTCAGATTGCCTCCAGATTCTGTCACGTTTGCATGTGTTTGTGTGTGTGTGTGTGCACGTGATTTGGCGCCTCTGCCAGGCTGAGGACGGCTCTGTACCCGCGTGCCAGCAAACACATGTCAGTGGCACGCAAGGGTAACTGACATGCCTCTGTGTGGGCTTCGGCGCCAATTACGATGTGTGCCGTGCCGGTACCGTCTGCATTTGCCGGCTTTGAGGCGAATCCAGGGCACTGCCTGACTGCAGAGGCCTTAGCTGGGAAATTCTTCCTTATGGAAAAGCTTAGCTGACCTGAAAAAGGGAGGATCAGAACTAAAAGTAAATAAATAAATTAAAAACTACAGTAAGTAGTTTAGACTGGAAAATGAAGGTGGCCATTAGACTGTTGGAAAGAGGTTATGGAGCTGCAAATGTAACTAATAGGACAAAAATATTAAACACAAAACTTTTAAAACTAATTTACAGAGTATAGGATTTATTTAAATTTAAACCTAATTTACCGAGTATAGATTTTTTTTAAATGAAAGTTTGTAACTGCAGCAGTTATAAAATGGCTTAAAAACAGTGCTAGAACTGAAAGGGCTATAATACAGATATTAATATTCATCTTTATTATGCAACCTCCACTCGGAACCAATTACATCTCTTTAAATTGAATTTCACCTTAAGTATGCTTTCCCGATAACGGTACATTACGATCAGCGGCAGTTTGACAACTGTATGTTTATGGTGTGTCATTTACATGGAATAAAGATCAATCATTAACAAAAGGTGCAAGCTGTTCACTCGGTGGCGAGCGGACGTGTGGCTGAGAGCAGCTCTCTGTCTGTCCTAGTATCAAGCTGAGCAGAAGGCATTAGTGTTGTCAATGGCAACCTATTCAAGTGAGACTGCAAAGCTTTTGTATATGCCCCTTATACAGCAGAAAAACATCACAATTAGAGATGGTGACTTTACATTGTTCATGTATAAGCTATCAACAAAAATAAATACAAAATAATACAATGTGACAATGTCCCTTCTCAGAAAGCTACATCCTACCAGAGAAGATAAGTGATAAGTGTTTTCTTGTATATAAAGATTAGTGTTACATTGTTCGCCACAAGAAATAGTATAAATAGGCAATAGCTTAATAATAAACCAATATGCCGTTTTGCGAATGGCTGTATCTGAATAGATCAGCTAAATCCAAACCTCCATGCTATTAAAATGGCACTGAATTCAGAATGAACTGATAGTCTTTTGAATATTTTAAACCTTAACCTTTGAAACTATGTTGTCCTGAGAAAAAAAATGGATACTGCTGACTAAGACAGCCGGCCTATCTTTCCTATTTATATGAAATGATATATTTAGCCATAATTTCTCAAATTCTTCTCTCTTTTGCTCTCTGATTATTCGTACCAGCTGCAGATGGTTCATCAGTCATGTCGAATGCAAATCGCCGGTCGAGCAATGAGACGTAGTTGGTTAGCGTCGAATTCTTGTTTGTTGCTGTTTTCATGCCCCAGTCATCTACATTCCTGCCTTTGAGTTCCTAGGTGCTCTGTCTCTTTGTTTGGAATGACTAGTTGACATTCATTCCGGTCAGTCACAAGCCTTCCTCATTTTAGTCATGATTTCATAACCCCTCAGCTAAAAGACTAAAAAAAATAAATAAATAAAGGAAAGAACCCCTTGAATGTAAAAAGCCTATTAGAAAGAGTACAACAGCAAAGGGAACCCTAGGCGTTACTCAGGTTGACTTACCCCCGGAAAGGTTGTGGGTTCATGCAGACTCTTTTTGTACATTTTGAGAGTGGTACTTAGGCTGAATTGCTTCAGTTGAATATGGAGCTGTATGAGCGTTGTACTATGCAAGTCAATTTTGTGGGAAGTCTCTGACAACCAACTCGTCTTCCAGCCCTTTACCTTGGTCAGTCGAGGGAGGTGTTATATGAAACAGCCCAAGGAGGGAGGCCACTGTAAACCCTGGTCGAGATGCCAGTCCATCTCAGGGCCCATGCACACATACAAACAATCATTGCATACTGTGGACAATTTGTAGATGTCAGTTAGCCATACAACATTTACCCTCAATGATTCACAAAATCTGGGTCCCAGGTGCAGAAGCTCCACAATTATCATAATTTTAATTTGAAGCCAATTTACTCCTTGTGACAGTTTTTGGGGGGGGGTTAAATGTCTGTCGACCTCCCACCACCTCGCCATAAAGTGGTAGCACTCGTGTGTTTTTCCCTCTAAAAATGCACATTTTGTTTGTCTTTCTGTGTTCCCACTTCCTCCATACTACTGTACTACTGCCTGCCCCTGAATAAAAGAGGAATCCCAGAGGTGCACTGAGCCACCTGGGCTATCCCTCTCACCCGAAAGCCCCGGCGAGGAGACGAGACTCTCTGTATAAATAAAAACATCAATGGGAAATTAGGAACCAAGGCTGAGAGGAAGCCAGCACATCCTCTGGCACTCCTGGAGGAGTCAGACAACGAATGAATAATGGTGAAGCACAGATTCTGCTCGCATTCTGGAACGAAGCATGAGAATAAAGCGTGCACCGCCCACGTGTTCTACTGCACTCTACGTAATTCAGGGGAAGAGGCTACCCATGGCATATCAATGCCAACCTGTCACACCATTCTTCAAAACCGCACAAGACAAAATGCCAAAGAATT
The DNA here is from genome assembly GCA_026780845.1 of Petrocephalus sullivani. Taxonomy (NCBI): domain Eukaryota; kingdom Metazoa; phylum Chordata; class Actinopteri; order Osteoglossiformes; family Mormyridae; genus Petrocephalus; species Petrocephalus sullivani. The sequence goes on along the minus strand of JAODKM010000040.1, from coordinate 10,401,207 downwards.
CACATTCATAACATTGGCGGGGGGGGGGGGGGGGTGACCATTAAGCAGCAGCGATAGATGAAGGCCGCCGTAAACATAAACATGTGACCACAGCTTTTTCCCACCTTTCCCTAAAGATCGCAGAGCTCCATCGTCAGGCGGACCTTAAGCGTGCCCCTACAAATCACAGCATTCCGCCTCACACTGACTATGCAGTTCTTCGGTTTTTGGTGAAGCACGTGCTTCGTCCAGTTAAATCTCCTAACTCGCCGTAACAGCCTATGAATTGCGATGCATTGCCCTTCCCGAAAGCTCGATACACTAGAAAATTATAGAAAGAAATAAATTCAACAGCAAAAACGTTAGGGTCTATTAAAATCTATGGTGTGTATCTGCAGTATATTTAGTCAAATGATGTGTTTTAACCACACACCCTCTCTGCTATAGACCTTTCTTATAGTGTACTGATTTTGTATTGATATGTCATAATAAAATTTTTATATGCCATATAACACTTTTATAAGCAATCATTTTGAAATAGATTGTACGACTGTAGCCTTTCTATATGTAGTGTGTAATACTGTGCAGTTTAGTGTACTATTACCTTTGAAAGCCAGCCAGGGTCAATGAAACATAAATGGTAACTGCTAATTAAAAAAATTACATTCGCATTAAGCAAAAAAAAAAAATCTAAAATATGGGACATTATTTTGTGGCAACTATTTTCATGGATTCAAAAGTACTTTAAAGTACTAAAGTACTTTTAAAGGTTTTTTTTGACAAAGATCCAGTCAAATACCATCCTTTAATTACTTTTATTGCATATTATATTTATACTTTAAGACACAGCCATTTATATGTACCTTAAGGTTAATAGATGTTTGCATCACTTGTGTTTAATCGTGCCATAATTTTTCCTAATGGTGGATTATGGTAGCTTTCAACATCTTCATCATTTCAATAGCTTCATCAGTTCCACTAATTTGAACATGGCGGATGCAATGTTAAAGTGTAGTGCAGGACACTGCCGGGCACTGGAATCTATAGTCAAGGCCATAACCAGAGGATCTGTCAATCTGTCAGTATAGTAAGTGTTCTTATACCTCCTTAGCTGATACTCAAAATAAAATGGCAAACTGTATTTTTTTTTATTGGAATTATGCTCTACTTTACCTTGAATCATTATCCCCAGTCTCAAAAAAGTCAGCACATAAAGGTATATTTCTCAGAATGCAAAAAAAAGAAAGTGATAAACACTCAGAACATTACTTTCTGTCCCGAATGATATCGGGGCAGAAGTAAATTTCTGGAATGTAGGTTGTGGCACAGAATGCTGTCCTTGCTGCTTGCTTGCAGTGCCGTCCATGACACTTACCAGTCCAAATTCAGAGCGTAACGGCCTGGCATGATAAACACATCTCTTTTAGTATTTTGCAATCGAGAAAACTTGTGCCCCAACCCTGCCCGATCCTCTTAACGAGCTTTAATTTAAAACTCCTGGTGTTCCCTTTAAAGTGTTAATTACAGGCGCACCTATGAGGCTATGGTAGATTTATGCAGAATAATATCCAGTCATATAACATATTAGCAGAGGTGAGCCTTTCCCGTGATAGATTCTACAAGCTCTAATTATAACATCGATATTGTAGTCCATTTTTCATCAGTATAATATTTCCATGGGGGTAGGCTTTTCAAATGAAGATGCAACTTAGCCGTAATCAGCCGTTTTAATCACATGCTTAATTATGGTTTATGCTTTAAAAGGTTGTCTGAAATCCACCTGAAAATAATTCAAAACAGTTTAAATTAATTCAAGGGTAGAGGTAAACCAATGAGTAATAACATGGGTGATGGAAAAAAAAATCAACAAAGAAACAAATAGATTAAATCATCATTTAAATAAATAATCATAGATTTTTAATGGTTACACATTTCCTAAGAGCACTTGTTTTCTCAAAAGAAGGTCCGTTGCGAGGAGTCCTGTGGCCTGTCCACGCACTGAGTTCTGATTGGAGGAGAACAGCACTGACATGTCCACGCACTGAGTTCTGATTGGAGGAGAACAGCACTGACATGTCCATGTGCTCAATCCTGACTGGAGGAGAACAGCACTGACATGTCCACGCGTTGAATCCTGATTGACGGAGAACAGCACTGACATTTCCACGTGCTGAATCCTGATTGGAGGAGAACAGCACTGACATGTCCACGCACTGAATCCTGATTGGAGGAGAACAGCACTGACATGTTCCTGCTGCCCTACAGTTTCCCAGGCAGCTGCTGGACTTGCATGCCATCGAGTGGGGGTTGAGCAGATCTCCCTCCCCCACCACATGCGTCCCCCGTCTCGTCTCATTTCCGCGCTCCAGCAGCACGCATCGAAGCGGCAACTCTGCCCCTGGTGAGGGATGGGGGAAGGGGGGGGGGATGGTGGTGGACATCTCAACCCCCTTCCTGTTGGAGAACAGTGGGACAGGAAATCTGGGGGACCACACTTGGCTGATTAGAGTTACGGTGAAACAGGCAAGCAAACTGCTGCCACATCCCACACTCAATGAGCTGGCATGCTAGTTTACCATCAGCAACGTTTTCTGGAGAAATGTTTTGGGAATTAATCATTTATTTTTGAGTTCACCTTCAGTATTGAAGACGTATCATCTCACTGTGATAAAACATGGCAGGAAGGTGCCAAGACTACAACCTTTTCCACTCCATTTTCTCTAATTTCTTCCTGGCAGTGACAGGTATAACATTTTGGAGCATGGTTTCCTCTACTGTGTAATTCAGGTTCCCAAAAACCTGACGTATATATATATCGCATTACATGGATTAATGCTCTTTGCTTGCAACTATTTTAGCACACAGTGCAATCTCTAGAGATCAGAGGTCACTTAGAGGTCACAGAGGTCAACATTGTATATTTGAATTATATATTTATTTTATTATGAGCAATGATATAATATTGAGTTGTTTGGAAGTGATTTTACAGATAATCAATAATCCATGGCTTTCCCATAAACACTTACCCAATTCAGAGTCACTGCAAGCTTGGAGTCTGTCCCAGGAAACACAGAGCTTAAGGCAAGAGACATATTAGATGGGCTGCCAGGCTATCAAAGGGGACACACACTACAAACAAATTAAAGACAACAATCTATCTAAACCACATGTCACTGGATGGTAGGAGGAAAATTGGAGCACCAGCGGGCGCCCCACACAAACACGGAGAGAACATGCAAATTGCACATACAAACATGGGGAAAATATGTAAACTACAAACACAAACATGGGGAGAACATGCAAACTGCGCACACAAACATGGGGAGTACATGCAAACTGCACACACACACAAGGGGAGTACATGCAAACTGCACACACAAACACAGGGAGAACATGCAAACTGCGCACACAAACATGGGGAGAACATGAAAACTGCACACACAAACACAAGGAGAACATGCAAATTGCACACAAATGAGAAAACATGCAAACTGCACACACAAACATGGGATAACATGCAAACTGCACATATAAACAAGGGGAGAACATGCAAATTGCACACAAATAAGGAGAAAACATGCAAACTGCACATACAAAGACAGGGAGAACATGTAAACTGCCCACACATGCACATGTAATCACACACACATGTTTGTAATTATATATTTTTTTGGGACTCTCCATTCATCTCTATGGGGAAAACCCTAACCCAAACGTGACAACCTTAACCCCTACCCAGCCCTAACCTTAACCATAAGTAACCACGCAAAATATGAGACTTTCTGCAGTTTTAGGTTTTTGATTGCAGACACAGATCTTTGTGGAACCTGAAGAACATCAAAATAACAGGTTTTTTTTATCACATTTTGGTCCCCAACATGTAATATACACATAATACATAATACACACACACACACACACACACAGGCAGGGTTGGGAACCCACACCTCTCTTAGACCACTTTGCTACCATTTTTGCATTTCAGATTTACATTTTTTTAAATAAGTAAATAGATTCAGTGGCTCATTATAAGTTTCAAACTCTGAGGGTGGGGTGGGGGGCATTACAGTGTGGGCAGTCAGGTGACCAGGGCTGCTCTGTTGATTAGTTCCACCTGCCTGTCATCGTTGCACAAGGTATAAATTGGTATCTCTGCATATAAAGCCATAATTTGGAATGTGCTATTTTGGTCTTGAATATCCCCCAGAATTTGATCTACTATTTTTTCTTTTGTTTTTACATTTGCTTCAGTGTGACCCATACCTTCCCAACCCTTTGGTGATTGTAAACTTCTGTGTGATAGATTCTGTGTTGACGCCTAGCCCTTCTGGAATTGCTTGCTTAGACCATTTCTGTAAACAGCGTGTAAATATCCCTAACTATGACTGGGGTGCGAGTGTGCCCTGTGATGTGCTGGCGTCCCATTCTGGGATGCTTGGCTCCTTTAGCTCCTCCCTGCTTTGCTCCTGTAGCCTCCGAGAGACACCCCGGACCCCCTGCGACCCTGAAATCAGAGAAATGGTCTCAGAAAATGGGTGAATGGAATGAAGACTACAATAGTTGAGAAAGTATGAAGTGCAACACTATTTGTTTTGAATCCCTTTTCACCCAGTTTATGACTAATGAGGGAGGTTTTGTGTATTTTTTATTTACCTTTTTGTTGTTTAGGTTAATTGGCATGGTTTTTGTTTATTATTTTGGCCTGTAATTTTCGCCTTGCCCTAATGAAGTTACCTTGCTCTATTTTTCAGTTGTGACTCAGCCCGAGACCGCCTCGTAACACCTTGTAAGCTAGCATATTCCCTCTTCAATGCCAGTGTCACATGGTTTCTCAGGGATTCTCACACAGATGCATTAAATGTTGTTTTTTTAGTTTACAATACCTGCAGTTCATAACCTATTAACGGAAGGACAGGAATGTGTCCAGAATATCATTTATTCATATTTTTAGATGTTTGGTCTTCAGACATGACAAGGCATAGCAGTGAACCAGCTCTCTTGGTCACCCTGAGATAGGTGTTGGCATAACTTAGTATTTACTGTACTCTCTTTTACAAGCGTATATAAAAGCCTACATGGCGACTGTAAGATTTAAGCTGTTGCAGCTCATCTCCTTCTCTGGTTCCCTCATGCCCTTCGCAGCAATGCCAGGGTAAACAGCACAAGTGACTGTCTCTGCATGAATTTAATAACCGCGGAGTTCATCTCCAGACGGCGTTCGGCTGGCTCGTGGCATGAGAATGCAGATGTCCAGATGAGGCCGGGGAGAGGGAGAGAGCGCTCCCATGCCAGCACCGCTTTTGATCCCTTTTCCCAGTTCTTTGAAGGCAAGTGCGAATGTGCCAGCAAGCATGCTTTTATAACATGACCTCCCAAGTCACTTTCAGTAAGCCTCTTCAATAATCCTCATTGTGAGAGGGACAGTACTGTGCATCTGAGTAGGAGCATGCATGGCATTTCTTATTTAAGCTATTAGAGGGTGCACGGAAAGGGCGGATAGTCCATCATGGGAGACACATACACAGTCCACATATTCATATCTTTATGGGGACTCTCCAAGCATTTCTCTGGGGAAAACCCTAACCCTAACCCTAACTATGACAACCTTAAGCCCAACCCAGGCCTAACCCTAACCATAACTAACCAAACAGAATACAAGACATTTGGCATTTTTAGCTTTTTTCATTGCAGTAACAGTTTTTTTTAATTAATTTTTTATTAAAAAATGTTCCCCACAATGACATTTGCCCCCCCTCCCCCATATAATATATACATGACCCCTGCATACACACACACAAACACACAGCAGAGATGGAACTCAAACCCCACTAGGTGGGTTTTATAGATGTAGAGATATGGTTAGTATTAATTGCTATGTTATAAGCACCTGTTTCATTTTAGCACGCTAGGCTTCATCCTTAAATGTTTACACAATTAATTAATACATTTATTACTTAAAAATAGACTGAAACTATAATCCCAGTAAAGCAATCCTAAGCAAATGTGTCACTGTACATAGAACTTATTAGAAAATGTGATGTTTTAATAGTTTAAAATGTATTATATGTATAAATATATATGTATGTGTGTGTGTGTATTGTTTATATTAGATTATATCAGAAGTATTTCTACCCTGAATCTCGGGAAATGACCTGCACCTTATTGCAGGATGATATATTATGATACTGGTATTATGGGGACTTTAGGAAAAGCAAAACAAAAAAATACATAACTTATCCTTGAAAAAGTATTTCAATAAAAGTTCAATTTAAATCCATACATTTAAGTATAGACATTAACATTTGTTTGTTTTTACTCAGACAAAAATTGTTAGGTGTGTTTTTTCTGATGGATTTTATGCAGAAACTTTTTTTTAAGACAATTAAAAAAATATGTTGTGAATTTTAAAAGATAAAAGAGAAGACAAGCCCTGATAATCCAGGGATTCAAATGAAGAGCCTTAAACGACAGAAAGCCAAGGAAGTGTACAAGCAGATCTCAATTTCTGGGTACCTCCACAGCATAACAAGTTAGGACCTGAGTGATACAGGAAGTAAGCCACTCTGGCGCTCATTGTAATTTCCCGAGGGCTGTCTGTCTCTCGGAAGTGAAACTTTCCCAAAACAGTCGAGGTGTATACGCGTCTTTACGTAAAGAAGCACCCTGTCTCCTTGGGGAAGACACCAATGTGTTTTGAGACTTTCAATTACAGTTTCGAAAGGCACGAAATGAAAAGATGTTACTTGGTAAAAATAACAGAGCATAAGAGGTAATGAGTAAAATGCATTTTCCCTTCAACCTTTTACAAAATATTTAGCCTGTTCATTTTGGGTTGCACTCCGAGGTGATTTTTTGCATCTCTTTTGAAACCAGGTACACAGCTTCAGAAAGCGATGGATCTGTCTAACAATAAGCTGACAGGAAGTCTCAGGCAATGAATATTAAAAATCCCTTCCCCCCCAGATTAGCATCTATTTTTTTGTGAAACTATCAGGATAAATGTGCATTCTAAATGGAGAACAATATTTCATGTTTTTCAGTCAGGCTCTAATTACGTTTCCCATCCTCTGCCGTTCTGTGGAATTGTGTTCAGAGACGGGCTGTTTACATTCACTAGTACTGTGCATGGAACTTTTCTGCATGTACACGGCCACACGTGTCTATGGCAAGACTCGTCTGTGGCAAACTGTTTTGATTGAGAAATATAAACCTGTATAGCCTGCGTCTTTAAATGTCCGTGTCCGTGTTAAGAAATGCATTTTGATCAGAATCTCTCTGTCAGATGTCACCATGTTGCTGACCGCCAGTGCTGTGGACGTGATCGATATGTTCCACATTGTCCAATAAGACATTTGGCAGGGCTTGTGAGCTTCACAAAGATATAGCGATAAATTAACAGACCAAATGGGTGTCGCTAATCACTGAGTCCTCAACTGAACAATCAATATGGAAATCTTCACACTTTAAATAAACAAGGTCCCCAAAAGTCTGTGGTAAGGAATCGCCTGGTAAGTTTAGAGCATGCGCCCTGCTCTCTCTTTCTGCTTTTGGAACATATCCTTCAGAGCTGGGGAAGATAAAAAATTAAAGAGGAACAGAGTCAAGGACTTAATCATGGTCAATCTCACTTAATATCTTTCGAATTTCAGATGAGGTCAAATTGCGCACAGGCAAGTTTAATGAATTTAGCAATTGCAGAATTGCTCTTCATACACTAATGCAATGCTGAACTACAGCGAGAGGTGAGTTTTAATTTCGCATCCAGATGAAGAACTTTACAAGTCTACAAGGCGACTGGTTGAACTTGAGCTGATCAATTTAAACGCCTTGGTTTTTCGTATTCGGTTAGCATGCGTGAAGAATTATCCAAGTTACAGCCGTTATAATTCGACAAGGTTGAAACTGGTACAATCTGGAACGTCAGTATCACGAAACACAGTAGCATTGTTTTAAATTAAATAATTTGAGGTTAAAGTCTGAATTCAAAAATGTTTTACATGCTGACCTAGTTTGACTTAAATGTAAATAAATACATTTTCTATCAGAAATCAGAATATAAGTTCCAAATCCAAAATGAATCCCTGGATATATTTTGTTTTGCAAGGCAATTCTGCCTACTGATCAGCAGAACCCTCTCCCCAGGTGGGCAGATGGCGTGCTGTCATGTAAATACTACCAGCCTTGTTTCTTTTGAACATTTAATTCCATTTTTTTTTTTTGCTTAATGCATTCAGGGTCCAGGACACAGTTAGGCATGATAATTAGCCACACTGGAAACTTAATAACTAAAAGATGTTTTACATTATGTATCGCTGACCCTAGTCATTAATTTGCAGATGGGTATCATCAATGATAATAACTAACAATTAGTCAATGGAGGAAGTGGTTAGATTGGGGGGGAATAATTACTCCTTCACTGTCTCCTTTTGTTTTCCATTTCACCTCTATTTAACATAGCCTGTTTTAACAACTGTGCAAATTCAGAATAATTCTTAACTATTCCATTATTACTCACTCACTGAGGTGTTGCCCTCGTCCACAACTCATACTTTTCAGTTTATCTTCTTAAACTGTCAACGCCAGACATTTCTCTTCTCCGTTAAGAAGCCTCTCTCCTGTTACACCTCTTGTGTGTTACTGGGGTAGAGCCAGTGGGAAATGTTTAGAAATTAATAAGATAAAAGCAGATTCCCTGTTGTGGATTTATGACAAGTGGTCCCTCAGAAAACGGTGATAGCAAATGTAATAACACGTAATTGACATTGAATGAAGTGTTTTTGAAGAGGACATGGCCTGGCTGAGAAGAGAACACGCATGCTCAGTTAAATATTGAAAAACAAACAAACCATGAAAAAAACTACAGGTTCAACAGTACCACTTTTATGTATGTCTTTTGATCCTCTCTGTTCACTTGAGACAAAATAAATAAATGTGCAATATTGTCTGTATAGCATTCTGAGACCTCAGCAGGCTGATTTTCAAAGCTCAGATCTCCCAGCATATGTCGGTCTTACTTGCAGGAAACCTACTGCAGGAAGATGTACAGTAGATGTGCTACTGCAGCCCCATACAGACATAAAGCACACATCAAGTGGCATATAGACCACACATGTCTGCCCAGCAGGTGCAGAGTGTGGTATTTTAGATGTTCCAAGACCATTAGAGGACTATACCTGTTTTCCATAGAAGTAAAGGGGGTGGTGTGTGGCTCAGTGGGTAAGTGCCTGTGATCAGAAGGTTGTTAGTTTAAATCTAGTGATGTCACCGCCAGACCCTTGAGCAAGGCCCTTAACTCCAACTCCACTCCTTAACGCCACCCCCCCCCCCCCCCCACAAAAGAAACCTATGAATTTCTATGAATGCCATGCCTATAAGAATCTATGAACACATTCATAACAAATTATAATCCATTATGAATATGGCTATAAATATCTATATGTTTATTATGCATTATGCATTACAATGCTTCATGAATGTCAGCAGAAGATACTGTAATGCTTTATTAATTCTTATACCAACCACTTTAATGCATTATAGATGACAGCTTTAACATAAAGTGTTACCAGACTTTCTCCTACCTATATCTGAGCATCTTATGTCTCATGGAGAGCAAGAAAAGACACCTTCCCCAGGGGAGTGAATTAAATCACTGTTCAATTGTAATAAGAATTATGCATGTGTTGATATGTACAAAAGCATTAACAGTGGATATAATAAGTAAAAACTGAAATTATTTAAACATGCTACCATATGAAGCCCATATGTAATTGTACGTAAGATCACTGGCCTTTTACTAAAGATATGTTTTAAACATACTCATAATTTCATGTTAAGACGTTTGTCATTCAGTTAAAGCAATAGAATCAGAATAAAAGCATTTGGTGTTACTTTACCACTGTATATTTCATTCATTTTCTAAACGGCTTTCTCATTTCTTTCCCAGTATTACTCCGAACTTTCGCTATATATCAGGACCATGCATCATTCTTGTCTCATGCATCGTTCTCTTTCGACCTGAGTATGAAAATTGAGTTCTTGAATGACTGACCAATCTGAAAATACTACCCACAGTCAATTTCACTTGAAATGAATATCTTAAGTAAATATCTATTTCTGTGTAAAGTTGATCGATGTTGTATTCATGGCCACATGATGTGGTTTTTATTGGCTTGTGTCAGCATGTTTATGAACGTGTTTTAAACTTATTGTAAATTCGGTTTTTCAAATAATATCCCCAATTCACTGGAGGTGGCCTGACTCCGGTGATGGTTCTGTGACCAGCATTCAGTCCAATCATAAGATGATTCTGAAATTAACTCTGAGCTCAGCACTGTTGCTAGGGAACACATGGACATATGATAATGTTGTGCAGATTCTGAGCAGAATGCTCCCAACTCAGTAGCAAGAATCTATGTGCATTCTTGTGCAAGTTAAAAAACGTAGCTGCTACTACACAGTTGGCACAATGTACATTGGTCTAAGTGTGATGCCTTGCAGATTCATAAGGCCCATGACGTTATATTCTTTCCACAAGGTCTTTTGGAAAAGGAAAGTTCAGATTCAGAAAGTACAAATCCAGACCAAATTTTTTTTCAACCAACCCGCTGAGTATTCTGTGAATGTGACTCTTCGTACTCAACTGGTTGGTTGAAACAAAATCTTAGCCCGTATTTGTACTTTCGGAACCTGAACTTTCCATCTCTGAGGATTCTCAGATTGCTTTCACCCTCCATGATAATAATAATAACAATCCTTTATTTTCCATTTCCACAAGTACATTGGAATGCTTCTCTTCACCTGCTCCATCTTGCTCTCCATAGCTTAGAGGTCACAGCACAGGGTCAGCCAATGTGTAACGCCCCTGGAGCTGGGGGTTAAGGGCCTCGCTCAGGGGCCCATGGACATGTGACTGTTCCGCTGAGGCCAGGGGCTTGAGCAGTCAATCCTCTGACCACAGACAAACAGACTTAACCCCCTGCGGCACTCAGAACCCCCTGCTGAGCCATTCCTCGGCCCCTTTCAGGGCGATGCGAAAACTGGCCTGCAATTATTAAAATTGAACTCTGTTACATATTTAATTTATGACTTTGTCATTATACTAAACTTTCTAAGCTCCAGCAACAAAAATAGGCACCTATAATTTAAGACCTTATTTAATTTAATTTTGACTTCCTGAAGGTGCAAAACAGTTGATCCACTCTAAAGAAATAATTAAAAGAGAAGTTTAGTCTTTCCCTAAGCTATCTTTAACAATCTGCATTTTCATGACACACTTCAAAACATCTAAAGGTTTTATATAGAACCAATTGTCATGAGAGGGTTCTGCATCACTAACACAAATTCCCCACAGAACCAAAACTCAAAGAACTATTTTTTTTCAAAGACTATTAATGATGTAACAAAATGCAACATTGCAAAACACATCGTACTCGGTCATACATTCGCAAATTGCCTTTACGGTTTTTCAACTGACAGCTTACAAATGTATTGTTGAGAAAAACTACAAAGATTACGCTTTTCATGAACGGCACTTTCATACTGCCTTTATAATGCATTTGAAGAATAGACTGCACCTTCATAATGCATTCATAATGCATTCATATAACATTCATAAGGAGCATGTAAGTATTTCTTGAAGTATTGCATTTAGAACATTTTTAGTGAACAACATACATATACAAATTAAGACATTAATAAGCGTAGTATAATTATATAATTATGATGTTTGTTATTAATGTATATTACATCTCTCGTGTTTTGTTCATTGAAAGTATTATGAAAGCAATGCTTTAAGGCATGTTAAGGTATACTTGCATGTTGCTTAAGAATGTTCTATGAAGGCATAATGAATACATTATGAAGGTGCAGTTAATGTAAAGAGTTACCATGAAGTTACAAGCCTCATATTTAAGAGAAAGCTGAAAAATCCCCTGCTTTCATGCTTTCTAAGGCTTTCTAAGGATTTATATGACCCTGCAGTGGATAAGGAGCTGAAAGACAGACAGATGGATGGGTGAACAGATGGAAGGATCTACGACATGTAGTATATTGAGGAAATGTCATTTTCCTTTAAATGGAAAACAAGAAATTCAGGATCTGTTAGCTTATCTGGATTGAAAAGGAGAAATGCTCCCTATTGTTGGGCGACTTCGTTTTTTCGGCGTATGCGACCATATTTTGAACGTGTCGCGCAGAATGTGCGTATTCATGGCCATGCCATCGTGACGCTCCTTGGTATGGGAAGAATGTCTCCTACCTCGCCTTTCTTCAGAAAGAGTTTGCGGAATGCATTAACCTCCAATCATGATGTTAAAGTAACACTGACAGCCGACACACCATTTAGCACTGCGAAATACATTTTTGTGGGCAGAAAAATGATTCTCTCCTTTCGTACCCTCCATATCAATTTAAATCAGTGCCACATGTCTCTAGCAAAATTTGAATCTGTTCTGAGAATTATACATGTCATGCCTTTTTTGTTTAAGTTATGTTCTCTCAGTATTGGTAATAGGAGTAGTATTCACAATATGCTTGTATACAGTGTGGTCCGTTTAGAGCATTCAATCTATATTATAACTGAAACTTATTTTGACACGCTGAGAAGGTTAATTTCATACTGATTCAGTAATGGCATGGGTAGGACACCCCTGAAAATTGTCTTTAACATATAAAAATCAGTTCATCCGAATGAGTTCCAAATCCATGTAACTCATAATATGTGTCTGATTTATTATTATTATTTTTCTCAGAATTGCTGCAGGAATATAATAGTGCATCTCATATTGCTTCCCAGAATGGGGGATAACACTCTTAGCGGTGAGTCATGGACACATTAGCATACTTCTCACACTGAGAGCGGAGTCTCACATACCCAATCCGGTCCTGTATTTCATCTCAAGTCTTCAAAGAGGTATTGTTAGCCTGCTCCTCTGAGACTAATGTGGAGGGAAAACATGCAAGCCTATGGTGTAACGCCTGTGGTTTGCATTATAAGTTGCTCTGAAACCCGGTTTGTGTTAGCTGGACTCCCTCTCGAGATTTTATTTTAAACACAGGACAGACCGCCAAGCTCTCAATAACTGACATTTAGCAGTAATTATTTTAATCGCTCTAGCCACTTAAAATTAAAAGTAAAATGGATTAAAAAAAAATATTATATATATAAATATATTATATTAAGGTTTAACATATATTTGCTAGAAAGGATTCGACTAGGATTGTTTAAATCCCACATAAGTCATAGATAATCACAAGTAAAAAGAAAAAAAAAATATATATATATATATATAAACTAAATGTTCAGTGTGGCACCCCTGTCATTTTCAGGTTATTTGAGTCCATTTTGTTCAGCTAAACACTATTTCAATTAAATCCAAAGCACACGCTATGTGTAAAGGATAAACGCTAAGGCTAGCTAATAGAGTAGTATTCGTTAAATTGTGTTGCAATTTAAAAGAGGGCTTTGTATTCTATTCCTCTATGGCTGGAAGAGGCTGGTTAGTATAATTATGCTTTACATACAATTCTTATTTCAAATGAATATATTTTTCCCTCATTTTTGGGACCAGGGTCTTGCCTATACGCAACCCAAGTGGCTGAATTTTAATTGTTTGCGACATATACAATCATGTTGTGATAATATAAAAAAATGTGCAGTCTGTATATTCAGTATAGAAACTAAATACTGTTCTCCCATTGAGGTATCATAATTAACGCAGTTAAAATTGCAGTTAAATGCGATCAAAGAAATAATAAGAATTTGTACAGTTGTTTTGGCATTGATTGTAGCTTTTGGGGGGCAGGGTGGGGGGGTGCCACATGTGCTCGGGCCAATCCTGCCACATTTGCTGTAGAATTCAAATTAAATCCATATCCACTGAATGGCTCATACTGTGAAATACTGTGTGAAATAATGAGTAAGGACATGTTGCTAAAAGGTTAAAGTATCGTCACTGAAGGTACATTTTTTTTCTCTTTGAAAAACTTGAGTTCCTTATTGTCTGCTTAGATAGTAGTTGTGGGAAAAGAATGATTAATTGGCTTACATCAGGATTCAGAACATCATGTTTTATTTGACGTATTTTGGCAAAATTGCCAGCATATTAGGTTTAATAGGTTGGAATACCCAAACATTCAGTAAACAGCACGATCTGCTTGACCTTTGTGCATGTTTCATTAAGTTTACAGAATATAACGCATTCTAATAAACGTATCATAAAAGTATCCCACTTGCAGGTCAACAAATATATATACCCCTTTCCTCGGCGGGGTACAAATTCTTAGTAATGACTCAATTACTACTGAAGTATAAATCATGAACAAATCAAGAACAAATATAGTCGCTATTTGAGATAAAAGATGTCGTGTTAGTCACTACTTGTTCCTTCAGTAGTTTCTTCAGCAGTTCCTTCAGTAATTTGCAAGGGTTTACAAAATTAACAGATACAGTAAACAATGTAGTAACTGGTGGCGCAGTGCTTACTGCTGTTGCCTCACTCCTCTGGGACCAGGGTTCAGGTCTCTGCCATGGCTCCATTGTGTATAGAGTTTGCATGCTCTACCTGTGCTGTCATGGTATATTGGTACTCTAGTTCCCCCCCAAACAGTCCAAAACATGCTGAGGTTAATCGGAGTTACTAAATGGCCCATAGGCATGCATATGTAAGTGAACATTGTCTTACCATGCCCCGTGATGTGTTGGTACCAAGTCCTGGGTTTTTCTCTGCCTTGTGTCCATAGGCTCTGGACCCCCTGTGACCATAAACGGGACAAGTAATTACAGATGAATAGAAAATTAACAAGAGATCAGTATGTAACTAAGACTTAGTAAATAATTGCATAATACTGTATTATTTGTGCCCCTGTCAAATGAAGTGTTATCAAACACTCATTTATAAATATCCTAAAGAGTGACATATTATTTTGCTCATGGGAGTTTTACTTACACAAGGGCAGAACAAAAAATGATTGATTAAAAGAAATTTGCAATGACATTGTAGAGGAGGCAGGCCCAAGCAACTATAGGAGGTGGGACTAAGATCTGACTGGTTGGTCTGACATTTGACGCAAGATCTCTGGTTCAGAGAGATAACCAATCAGAGAGTTTTTTGTTCTGCCCACAGAACATTTTTCTGTAAGTAAAACTCCCATGAGTTATTGCTAGGAAACTGTAGCACACATGCAATTGCAAACCGTTTCATCCTTTTTTTTCACCCCATTTTTTTTAGCCGAAGGAAGAAAATATTGGAATCTGAGTGGGACAGGGTTGCGCCAATTGAACTGGGAACAAGTGATTGTTAAAGAGCTGTTAGAAAAGTGATGAGATCCATTTTTTCTAATTAAGGGATCTGCCATGTGAATAACACACAGTGTTAGCACACAGTATGCAAAGATTCAGACAGAGAATGACATTCTCTGTTTGGGTTTTCACACTGGGGAGAGTTTGGGAGTTGATGACAAAGCAGTAGCACCGATCTGTAATCTGTAATCTGCCTGCACATCACATTTTAGACATGTGAAATGAAGTTGACGAAGCACCTCCCTGCTGGCATGGTGGCACCAGGTCGAAATATAAAACCTGCCTCCCTCTACTGCTACTTCCTCCACAGCCCGTGATTGGGTCAACAACAGAACAGAAGAGCCAATGAAATGCCAGAATATGTGCACCGTCTTTCTCCATGAAACATGCCTCTTGTTCTTGCTTGCCAGATATCGATTGGGGGATCTGAAGGGGCCGGCTTTCTTGTGATTCGTCTCTTCTTTTGTATTCTTGTCGCCTACATTCTTCTTCAAACCTGATCAAAACAGTCCTAAAAAATGTCGACATATGGAATTTATTATTTAAAAAAATAACAATAAAAAAAGATAAAAGACGGCTACATGTGAACAGCAGTGCTGTTCCCACACAGTTTTGCGTTTTACACCAAATTGAAGCCAATGAGGCAGAATTTCAGCTTCCTTTAGGTTAATACTGAAGCCCAGTGTGATTCGTCTCAGTTCCTGTGACAGTCAGCTGCCCTTCTTTGTGTGAACAGCTGGTCAGTTATCCTCAATCTGCTCCCCACACAGCTACCATCACTCCGAACGCTTATCCGTGATCCTGCGGAGCATTGTCCTTATCCATTCTGCAGGTAAATCAAGGGGAAACATCACTGTTGGGCAGCAGTGTGCTATAAGGTTTCCAGAAAAAAAACACACTACTGGAGGAATGTCTGACCTTGTTGGGCTCATAGCCCAGCTCACTGGAGAATCTGTTAATAAAGAATTAGTCACCCATTTAAAATTGATGTGCTATATTGCATAGGGCCAGCACAGAAATATAGAAGATATTACTTACCTCATGGAATAAAAAAAATATTAAAATGGAAAACATTGACAAGGGAGATATTAAATATTAAAGTTAAAGGGATAAGTCACACTTGTCATAGTCTGGTCAACCAGATGAAACAGTTTTGTGGGTGTCTGCCCACAACTGGACATGATATTACCTCCCGTTATAAACCACTGAAGGACTATAAATGTGATTCTAATTGGCAGAGCGAACAGCCAGCCTGTCACATAATAAATGACTGAAAAAAATTAGAAGGATAATTTCAGAAATAATTCCTGCATTACAATCAATGATCTAAAATTCTAGCTTAATAACAAAAATCATGTTGTTTTTCTTTCGCTGTCGTTAGTTTGATCAAACAATCAGATGGCGATCCAGCTGCTCTTTAAGTTGGTGGAACCACCAGGGGAATTCTGCGCAGTTTCGTTGGACAAGTACTGAAATGCAATTTACTCCCATCAATGTGCATCTATCCTTTTTGCGGTATCTCTTGCAGCATCGTGGTGAGCTTGGAGCACATCCCAGGAACTGCTAAGCAGCGTGGTGCACCTGGCATGGGCTGCTCATCTATTATAAGGCCGTAATTTACTCCTCAGATGCAAATATTCTGCAGTCTGTTCAAATATCCGTAAAATGGAAAACATAGGGATCAGTTTGGGACCAGCTTCTAAGTTCCAAATGTATTCCGAGAAACTTCCCTTGCTTTCTTGTGTCAAATATTGATGTAGGCACTGTGACAGTTTCCGCTTTTGGTAACCGCCTCTTTTCTATGGAGGAATTCTTCATTCATAACTTTAGGGGTATTGACCCACTGGTGGCCTTGGCCCCATAACTGAATATTCAGCAGCGCTGTACTTCTCTTTTGGCCTGCAAAACATTCATGTTCAGCTTTCTGCAGACACTGTGCAGCATAATAAGCTGAATTGCGATAACAGTTATGAGGAGGAAGTGCAAGGCTGCGTATGACGAGGCAAGTCCACCTGTGCTTCGAAATTGAGACCTATCATTAATGGATTTTGTTTGGAAGTACGGTTTCTCCCTAACAGGGGGGTCGCGGGCTCTGAGCACCCTGAGCAATCACTGAAGCTTGTGAAACACCAGTGGGAGAAAGGCAATGTTTTCCTTATTAAATTCAGTTTCTGTGTATTTTCATTCTTGATTCTCGCTTCGCTTGACAGTGAACCAGTGATTTTTAATCTGTGCCAAATCACCTCTGAATAATGAGCCATGCTAGTGCACATACTGGAAAAGCTATAGAGGACTGCATTCTGTCATAAATGATTGATTAATCAAACAGTGCCAAAAACAATTAGTAAACGGGTAAAGTGAAGACTGTGGGGCAAAAATAGTGGACTCATTTCAGATATGGATTAAACCTGATTTCACACAACCAAAGTCAATATAAAAAAATCTGTTGACTGAAAGAATAGAAAGTAATAAAATGCAAGATATTATTTTATATCGTGTCCCACAGAATTACCAGATATTTCTTGATATTATGTTCTTTGTAGTGTGTAGTTATGTATTAGTATGTTTTTAACAAATCAAGATGAAAATACGCTTGTCACCTAGCGAAACACTTGTCACCCTTGATGTTAATACCATCCAGTTGTAATGACATAGCCTCTATATTTTTCTAAAAGCATTGTTAATGCCTGTGCGGTTGGATTTTTATATCTAGGGTCCTTGAAAAGATTGTAAAAAGCAATGAAGTAGTTTTAAAAAAATTAACATAGTAACAGATAAATAGTTTTCACTTTTCATATCCTGTTAGCTATTTCACAGAAAATAAGGAGGATTTTATTATAGTCCATTTTATGGTTAGCAATTAAGCCGAGGTCGCTCTCTGTTTTAGCAATGATTCGGCAGAGTGAGTGGAGGGGACTAGCTGTCTGCCGCAGTGATGTGACTAATATAATTTGGTCCCATCTGGATGCTGGAGGTGCTCTGTAAACACAGCCTGAAGTAGTGATTATAGTGTTGCACCAACAGTCAAAACGCAATGTATGTTCTGAAATATCACCTACCTGTACACCCATGCTTTCAGAGAGGCAAGTGCAAGTGCGCCAATAGACATTCAGTCTCAAATGTAAACTCGAAGGCTTTGATAAATATTGTAACAACTCACGTTTGAAAATGGCTTCCCAATTAATCCAAGGTTTTCCATTGCAGGAAATGCGAAGTCACAACACAGGCTTAATCACTGTTCATTGTGGTGTCCAGGCAGCTATTTATGTTACTTCATCACACTGTGAATGTAATATATTTGCAATTCACTGAAAACTCAGTGGGACAAATTCCTATTCATTAAGAGCTCTTTTCCTGGATGCTGTCTCTTTTTTTTGGAAATTAGTTGTTTTATCCCATTTGAAAAGAAATTCAATTATAGTAATATTCAATAAAAAAAAACTACAAACAATAGATTTCATTTTCACAAAATATCTGACGTAGCAGAGTTCTAAAAACGACAATGAACATGCTTTGGTGTTTCTCATTCCATCCATCTGCTACCACCTCTTATCCTACTCAGGGTCACAAGGGGGTCCAGAGTCTGTCTCCAAGGCTACAGGGGCAAAGCAGGGAACCACCCACGGCGGGGCACCCACCCATTGCACACTCACGGCTACGGGCAGTTTGGCAAGTCGAATTGGATGTTTTTGGACTGTGAGGGGACGGGTGGGGACCACACAGCGACATGGAGAGAACATGCAAACTCCGCGCACATGGAGCTGTGGAGGAGACTCAAACGCTGGTCCCAGAGGTGTGAGGCAACAGTGCTAGGCATTGCGCCACAAAGCCACCCTTCTGTTCATTCCAGCAAAAATTGATTCCTTTAAAAAGAAACTATATTCAGTTATGTGTGAACAGGGAGGAATGGAAATGCTCATGTCAAACCTAAGTGACAAATAAATGTCAAACAGATGTAAATTAGCCTGATATATTCTGAGTGCCAGTTCAAATGTATTACTTACCTGCACAGTATACTGAACTGTTTCATTCATTAGTCATGCTTGCTTAAATCCAGAAAAATATGATAGTTCTGTAATGCACAATACATGAACAGTACTAATCTATGCTCTGTTACTTACAGTATTACCTTTTTCTTTGATATTTACTTATGTCTGTCATTTTTAAGATATAATAATCTGATTATTCATTGTCACATAAACAAAGAGCAACATCTGGCTACCAAAGGTGTCATTTTGTCAAAAGGCAATGTCAACAATCAAATATAATTTTATTATATTTATTTTAGTAGGATTTGCATCAACTATACATGTGCTACTAGCAAGAACAGAAGACTAATGTATAACATTTTACTAAGACTAACTTCTGTCACACATGCACACACACACACACACATACACACACACACACACACACACACACACCATGTATTCCTATCTTTATGGGGACACTCCATTCATTCCTATGCGCATAACCCTGACTCCAACTATGACACCCTTAACCCCTACCCAGCCCTAACCTTAGCCATAAGTAACCAAACAAAATATGAGACTTTTGGCATTTTTAGTTTTTTAATTGCAGACACAGATTTTTATAAAATTGAGGTTATCCTTATGGGGACCAAAAAAATGTCCCCACAAGGTAGAAAATAACTGGTTTTTATCACACTGTGGGGACATTGGGTCCCTACAATGTAATATAAACATGACCACACACACACACACATACACACACATGCACTCAAGGCAATCCCACTAACAAGGTAAAAGAACATAGCCTGATATACCAAGTTTTATGGCTTGGAGATTTAGGAACCTAAGAATAACAACTTGGGCCTTGAAATAAGATCCAGGCTTGGTGCAAGTTGGTGCTCCAGGTGGTCTAGTCACAAAGAGTGCTGGTGATTTCAGAATCAAACCCCCCACCATCACACACACACACACACACACACAATACCTCAAAGAGAGAAGGATCTGTTTTAAGACTTGCCTGTTGTACATCTTGTCTAAGAGTTTACAGTTTATCAGTAGAAATATCTAGATATGTAACGTCCGCATGACCTCACTGCATAACATAAAAAAACTGGAGTATAAATACACCATATCGGAAAATATCGGAAGTGAAAACTTCTAAGTTGTTTTAATTATGCCTTAATAACTCTGTGATACTGTTAAATGTTAAGTGCTAAAAGCACAAAAATTTTACAAAAATTTAGGGCACAATTAGACTTTTTGTCTAGCTTCTGGTCAGATGGAACTTATTAGCATTCTGTTATTGGATCCATCAGTATTTTCATTCGTACAAAAATAATAATATGATGTTTTTCCATATCCATAAAATAAACTTGCCAAGGGGATAATAATGACAATAACAACAACAACAACAACAATAATAATAATAATAATAATGATGATGATAATAATAATGTTGTTTATTATCCCAGAACATCAGTATACACAGCAGTGGTCACTTATGCTGCAAAATACTTTAGCCAATCAAATTTAAAAAGCAGTAACACCTTTGGTACAAAAGAACACAATTATTAAGCTGAAAATTGGACAAAAATTTCTGGCATAATTCAAGATCAGCTTAATTTTGTGTGGTATGTTTTCAGGGCTTGTAATCTGTAAACAGATCACATTACTAGGAGGTACTAGGTTTCCTTAATTCTGCCTCACATTATTTCTGGCACATTATTTATAGCTGTTATTATTCTGGTTACGCTTGTTTTTAGTGAGCAGTCATGTCAGTGAAATATTTACTCCAATGTGCTAGTAGTAAACATTCGGGCCCGTTTTCATTTTGTTGTTTTATATGCTAAACTTCTGAAGAATTTTGATGGATCTTTTCATAAACCAAGTTACGTCAAGTTAGTACTTTCCCGAGGCCATATATTGTAGCATATCACAAGATAACAAATATGTTATTTTATTCACCACTTTGTGTCTTTTATAGCTATGAATCTTTTTTTGTTTTTGCTACCGCTCAAATGAGTGCACATCTGGATTGGGCAATATTTGTCCATTCATCTAAAATTGTTTGGGCTCTGTCAGGCTGTAATCTTCAAGTCTGTTCTTTCTATTCTCGATGGATGTACGATCAGCTTTTACAAAGCTTGTCTTCATCATTCCCATTCTTGTTTCGTAAGCTACCCCACTGTTCCTGTTGCTGTGCTTTGGGTCATTGCTCTGCTGAAATGCGAAATCTGTCTCGGTGGGAGCTATTTTAATGTTTAGTTTTCCTCTGTGTTTTCTGGTTATTATCGCTATATATTCAGGTTTCCTCCTTGACAAGTCTCCCAGGCCCTGCTAGCGAAAAAAAACGCAACTGGATGTGGTCACCATCATTCTGCACAGTACAATTTTGGGGATGGAAAATATTAATCCATACTTTCCAGCCAGCAAAAAAATAGTTCTGCTGTTCATTTACCCAGTCATCTCCCACAATCTATATATCTGACATTTACATTTCCATAAATGTCTTTCTATCATTCTTTCAAACAGGCTGCTACGTTAGCTAAGGACTCTTAGCTGCTCCTGTGAATAGTGTCCCACTTACCTAGCCACTCAATTTGGGAAGGATGATCTACTTTAAGAAGATTCTCTATGAAGCCATATTCTTTTGGACTTAACGGTGCTCCAAAAGGATATGTAACGCCTTAGGAAGCTTTATATATCCCTATCCTCCCCACAGCTCCATCCCAGAGTTGTTCTGAAAGCTACTTGGTTTATATGGTAGGCTCTTGCTATTTCTTTATTTGTATATTTATTTTGCTTTGAAACCACCAGCCAGTGATAGAGTTTTACTGAGACAGGTATTTAATATAAATTCATTGAGAACCCATTTTGTTGCACACTGATGGGCTCAGTTCACATTATTGAGTGATATCTATTTTCTTTTAATTCATTTTATTTGAAATCATACCCCGCGGAGAAGGTTGTGTAAATCAAAGATGGTGGTGGGGGGCAGCCTCTCTTAATATACTATATTAATATATTATATATTCAGTATTTAAAATGTTCCCATACTAAACAATCATATCCATTAGGAGAGAAAATTGCCAATGCAGAAGGTATGCGTTTCTGATTATGTAACTCGCGTAAACAGATGTAGATGTTTACAAGGTGATTAAGATGAGCTGTCTGGACACTACATGCTAGTTACCTTCCCATTATTCAGGAGGAGGTATTGTGACATGAGAGACAGTGAATAACACAGCCCGATCTTGCTTGAGTGTCAATTAAAACTCCAGAGGTACTGAGACATGGGGTTGAACAAAACCCGTGTGAGTATGTTTTTATAGCTTGTTTTTATATCCAAGGATGTCTAGGTGCAAGGAATTATCTCTGAAGTAAATTTTTAAGTAAATGCTATGTATGTCCTCTTAAGTTGCTGTTTACTGTCTTCAGGATGAAATAAAACAGGCACTAAACCACAATGCATCAGGTTACTACTGAGTATGGCAGTGGAATACACAAAACTGCACTGCATTTATTTAGCATCATGAATAGACAGAGGAATGATTACACAGAAACTTTATTAGGGCTAGTTTATATTTTTCGATGATTTCACAAAGCTGTATATGGAAGCACAACAGCGGAAATGTGTGACTAAATAGTAGCATCCTTTTTGGTGGATAAATCAGATGTTCAAAGTTTTTGCAGCAAGGCATAAAAGATATAATTGATGTCTTTGACACCGTATAATGCAGTGTATTGCAAACCAGTGCATTAAAATGAAATGTAAAGCAAACTGATAGCATTTAAGGATATGAAGTACTATATATATATATATATATATATAATAATAAATTAATGAAAATCACAGAAACATTTCATGGTTTACAGTGAGGACAACAGATATAAATGTAACGTTTCATAGTAATAATGAACTTGCAGAGATTTTGGATTTAAAGTAGTTGCACAATATACTTTCTGCTAATTTATTCAAAGAGTAATTAAATGGAGTGAGAGCATAATTAAGCCAGTTTTATTAACTTAGACATGAATATGCACAATGATGCCATTTATACATTTCATGGTTGACATGAGTGCTCTGTAAATGTTCGGAGAATAAAGGTGTGTAGTGTTGCAGGTGGGTAGGAGAGGCAGGTGGCACTTAGTTTGGGGTGGGAGGTGTTATGATGTATAGTCTGTACTGTAGAGCCTCTAGGGAGAGAATCCTAATGAGGAGCTGAAGTACCAGATCATCCCGCACCCCCTCTCGGTAGTCAGGGCAGCCCTGACAAAGCAACAACATCCAGGGAGCCTCAGCTCTCTTGCCATTGTAGCAGGCAGTACAGTGCCAGTTTACTTGACGGAACACAAATAATAAAGAATTATGCTCTTATATACTAATTAACCACAGACTAAGTCTTAGTCACATACCAATCACATGCTTGTTCACCATTAATGAATCATGGTGCATCTTTAATCTCAAGCAGTTACTATATTTGTTACTATTTTTCATTCTGTAAACCAGGGATGGGAGCAGGTCACTCCTTGGCAAGACTGAGTCAAGTCTCGAATTAAAACATCGCAAGTCCGAGTCAAGCCTCAAGTCATGTGCCCTCAAGTCCAAGTCATTCCATCATTTTTGCTATGGAGTCACAAGTCGAGTTGTGAGTCATGTAACTTGTAGCTATGTCAGGTTTTTTTCACCTTTAGTGATTCAAACTTGCTGCAGCAAAAACCCACCAAGACATGTACAGTATGTTGTAGTTTATGTCCTTCATAACTGGAGATAGGTTGAAAAGAGTCTCCTCTCTGTCATTGTTGTCACATTGTTTTTACATCCGTGTATATGTGAGTCTGATGCATCTTTCTAACAAATGTCTCATAAAATCTTGCATTCAGCTAAACAGTGTTGCAAAGCATTTTAACTGTTTTATACAGAGCAGAAAGGAACCATACCCCACTAGAAATTGGTGTAATTAATGCAAAGTCGGCAAAGGTCACCCTTGCCTGAATAGTGAACAGTCTATACCAGTCACCTGATTGGTTATATCTGTGCCGTACTGCCAGCTACTTTGCTGACCTAGCCAGGTCCGACTTAAAAAAAAAACACGAAGATCTGCAAATCACGAAAACCTTAGAATGTATAACTGGACAGGGATGTTAAAATTCCTAGGTGGTCAGCTCCCGCGGAAATCCGTAATGTAATCCCGAACTGATACCGTGACCCCGCACTCTCAGGCTCCTTACTCGGCCTTATCTCATCGCTATATTCTGTACTGTGATATGAGTACTACTTTTAGCTCTGCACACTCTGCACATCACTCCTGCTTGCATTGCTTATATTTTCTAGATTCTCGATCACCCTCTAAACCCTGTTAGTAACTGACTGACCTATGTCAAGCTTAAATTCTGAGTATTGATTTGTGTTTTGGATGTTGTAAACAAATTTTGCACTTGGATCTAACTTCAAGAAAAGCCTAAAGACCCATATGTTCCAGGAATGTCTCTATTCACCAATATCACAACAAGGTCCCTGGACACAATAAATGCTGCATGCTCTGCTGCTTTGAATAACTGTCTTATTAAGGTTCTTGCTTTGTTTGGAAGATGATGTCTAGCTCTTTCTCTTATAATACTTATGCTTGTGGCATTCATGGGAAGCTCAGCCCGGCCATGCTTAATGTGCTATTTGTCTCACTTGTCTGTCACTTTGGACAAAGGTGACAAAATAACAAAAATATAAATGCAATTCGGGACCGGTAGGACACCCTGTAATGTTACGTACATTAATTAGCACATGTAAACTTAAGGAAATCATTGACTCTGAGTCATTCACATCCTTTCACAGGATTTTCAACTTAGCCTTTATGCATCTGACCTTTCAGCTGAAAAAAAAGTGTGAATTAAATTGTTTTTTCATGTATAAAACACGTTATGGCCTCGTTACATGCAGTGTCACATTCAGTATTGACACAGAATTACACGTATTCTGGCTATCCGTTCCCTCTAAGGACCTTTAAAATATTGGATATTAAAATGTTATGTTAAACATAGCTCAAGTTATCGCAGATTATTAATATGAACATGATTCTTCATCCTAACAAGGTTCAGGTGTAGCTGGTTTAGAGCCATGCCCAAGGAAACACAGGGATTGAACACACTGGGCGGAGTTGGACGTAACAATTACTTTACAGTGCTACCATTTTATTCATATTTCATTCACTGGTTTTGTTCACACTACTACAGTGTTAAACGCATTCATTGCATGTATTCAATACTCATAGCTAGTAATCTTCTGCCTATTTATCAAGTACAGAGTTACGGTGAGCCTGGAGCTTACAGTTATGGATATTTTGCAAAACTTAACTAAACAAGCCTGTGTTGACCTGCATATTCTTAAGGTTCATGGAATACTGTAGGTACAGCGTACTTGCAAAAATGACTGAATTAGAAACTGTAAAAGAATATTATAAATGCGATAAATGAAGAACAAAAAATTTGCCAGTCCAAGATATGTCATGTTCTGCCCGTTCTATCCTCCTGTGCCACGCCCCCTCATTTCCCCTCGTGTGATTTCCTGCTTCTCCCAGG
>JAODKM010000040.1:10319268-10349095 GCA_026780845.1 Petrocephalus sullivani | reverse complement strand
AAGTGCTCACTAACAGATTTAGACAGATTTGTGAACAATATTTGAGAGAAATGGGTCTTTTGTGTATGTAGAAAAAAATTCTCATGTTTGAGTTCAGCTCATGAAAAATGGGAGCAAAAACAAGAGTGTTGCGTTTATATTTTTTTCATTGAAGGGCAGCATCACAAGAAATATCTTGGAATACTGACAACATAATGCACATAGATTATGTTGGTCGGGGCCCTGAAGAGGAAAATCGGGGAGGTTATTTTACTTTTTCAGAGTTTTCAAAGTGCAGTAAAAATGGCAAATTATGGCCTGAAAAAAATGTACCTTTTGCAAGAAGGTAATAAAGTATTGTTATATATTCAGAATTGCTGGTCTTGTCATTGGTGCAATTCTTTATGCTACCTTTCTTCTTTGTGGGGTATCATAAAATCAAGCAATTTTCCAAATGGGTATCACAGTTTGTTTGCAAAGAAAAATGGCAAAAAAGTGTATGAATCAAGCTTACTGCAATCACTGTTTTATATGGGTTTTGTTACAAACTGATGAATCTGCACCTTTTTATGCCTACATTTCCTTAGGGATCAAAGAAGTAAATAAAGAAAAGCAAGTATCTGTCTATCAATCTAATCACAGGAATTAGTTTATGAATTAATATTTCATGCCATATAGTAAGCCTTTGGAGTCAATATTGTAGCTCCATTTTTCCAGTAGGTTACAACAAAATAAAATATGCTGACATAGCTAGGATACAGTGGAATTTGACATCACATAACTGAAGGGACTTGATTTTCCATCTTGATTCCAGGTGGATTGATCATAGTATGATATTTATTCCTTATTCTCATTGGCTGCAGTATATAAACCCTCAGGGAAGAACCAAGAGGCATGCCCTAAGCTGAAAGCACGGTACTTCATAAGCACTGCATGTTCATAATCTGATAAATGGGAGTCAGTTTCCTTGAATTGTGTTTGAATCCCTGTGAAAGCTTAATTGTAATCTAGTATTTCAGAATGTATTTAGTTTTTCTTTTCAATATTTTTATCAACACAAAAACGTATTAAGTCTTATTAAGGACATCTTAATCAGTTACAAATACCTTTTAACTAAGAAAAAGTACCACATTTTTCATCAATGTTTCATTGGCCCTGGAATGATACTTGGACAAAACCTGGGTTTTTTTTTATCTGAGAAGTATTTTTGTTTAGCCCATTCTAGAATATTTTCCCCCTGCATACATTGACTGTATGATTTCTTCCCTTGAGAGGTCTTCAGAATCACAAACAAATGAGCTGAAAAGGTCAAAGTTTCTTAAAAAGATGTATGGGGTTTTAGAGCTACAGCATGTTCAATGATCCTGACTTGTGAAAGGACTGATTACCTAAACCACTGAAGAGAGAGAATTCTACCAGTCATGAGCATTAAGCAGTAAATGCTAAGGACTGCCATGTTTTGGCGTCAAGTACCGATGATCCCCAAAAAAATCTAGATGCAGAATTAACTGTCTTTCATATGAAATTTCATATCCTAAAAAAGAACCATTTGGAAATTTATTAGGAATGTATATAATTATATATGTAAGCATTCATATTTTGCATGCATGGGTTGGACTGCATCTTTGAATTATACAGCGGAATGAGATGTGAATCATCATGTGCAGGTGTAGAGGAGTGTTGAAGTGGGAGCAGTTTTATGCATATAAACAGGATTTTCAAAAATCTTTGAAACAATGATAATGAATGGGGACAGAATTTCCCCGTTGATTTTCACTATGAAGAGTTATCTATATAGTTAAATATCTAGTTACCTTTACCACTAATTTAATTCTCTGCATTTTAGACAGCTTCAGATACGACAATAATTAACACTTAAAATCGGTCTTTTAGCCAATTTTGGGTTTTTTATTCATGAATGAATTTAACTTACCAATGATGTAAGTGTCAAATGTTCATGCCGCAATACAGAGTGAAATAGATATAGGCTATAAAACGCAGTAAGCATCTGCATGAAAATGAAAATTTTGCTGCTTTTTTTAAGGTAATTATATTCTTCCTTTTTGTTTAGGGGTGTATGTATGTGCTCATTAATGAAAATCTTAGGTGGAAAAATATTGCCCTGTGGATTGGAATTCTGCTCAGGGTGTACCATGGCCTTGTGCCCTATGTTGCTTGGGTTAGGATGCAAGCCTCTCTGCGATCCTGACCAGTAAAAGTAGTTCGAAGAGGGATGGATGGAAATGCCGTCAGTAGAAATAACATTGACTCATGTTAAACTGTTGTCCCCAGTGAAATACTCAATAGGGATTTAACAGTAATAAAAAACCATATCCATATTAGGTCATTGTAATTGGAAGTGGATGGAGTATGGTTTTTAACAAAGATCATTTAGTGTTTAGGGCCAAGCTCAACAATAGTACTGCATTATTTTGTTTTATCAAACTTTTACGTATAGCAGTTGTCCAGTTGTCTTAATGTTTTCAGTAGGACACTAACCGGTTTCAGTGCATCGGCTGGCATCCAAACAATCATTCATAGGCTGCAAGCCTGCAGCCTAGTGCTGGGCGGTATACCGGTTCATACCGAAAACCGGTATTTATTTTTATTATGATATGGATTTTTCTTATACCATAATACCGGTTTAAATAGCCTAAACAATGTCCGGAACGTGGTGCAGCGGAAACTGTTTAAGGGGGGGACCATTTTTACTGGTACACCGCTGAACATACATGCAGTGGATTACCTGCGTTATGGTGCGTTCGATTATCCTGACGAAGTCTGAGGTGCGACACATCACAACCGACCAATTTCCCGTTCGAGCTACATAACTCGGAAGAAACATGGCTGCCTCCATGAACACACTGTTATTGTGATCTGAGCAAATGAAAGCTCATGGAAAGACATGTATTACTTCACATAAAAGACCATGTGCGATTACATTCATAACTAGTAATACATTTAGTAATATAAACATTTTGAAATATCTGTAAAATGCCATGTTGAAATGACGTCACGGGGAATCTCGTACAAATCTCGTACAAAACTTCAACCTCGTAAAAGGGGCGCGTTTCGACAAGAAGGAACGTTTTTGTCCGAGTTGCGATTCGGAAAGAGATAAACGAACGCAGGATTAGCATTACTGAGTGGTGAAAATGGACACAGAAGCTGTTGAAGACACGAACTTTTGCTGAAAAAAGGAGCAGTATCTGTTGTCTGGAGATATTTCTGTTTTAAATGGTCAGATGTGGAACAGACAATGATTTATTGCAAAAACAATTGAGCTAAAGTTCAGACTTGTTCACTGCAATACAGCTTTTGACAAGCACCTCTAGATATTTTACTAAGTCTAAATGTAGATGGGAGTCACCATACTTGCATGGCACAGCTGTTTAACCCAAGAGTAGCAATTTCTCCTTAGTACATGTATGGTAAGGTATCACAGGCTTCCTCTGTGTTGACAGAATGCATCTGGTATAATCTTTTACATTGGAACAAGGTAACATAAATAAATGTACTGCTTATCACAGAAGGATGCTGCGATATTACAAACGCTCTGTAGGGGACATCATGAGGCAGCAGTGTTTTTGCTCCACCACCTCTTCACATGGGAGGGACAAAAAAATACTGCCTTGACAAGTCTTGTTTGAGGCCCTGAAAGGTAAACCAGTTTCCAGTTTTGTGTGAAGTGAGCCAACATCAAACCACAAGGAACTAATCCCATTAACCCCAGTTTACTCAAACGATGTGACTTCCTGTCCGTATGGGTAAAGAAACCAAGCAATTTACCCTTTGCATCACATTTGAAGTGAAATTGGTATCCACAGCAACTGTGTAGAATTCATTATTTGTAATTTTCTGCCTTGGAGTAAATGACTAAGACCACCTAATTACTCATAAGGGGAAAAAGTATGGTATACCTGGAATAAGGTACATGCCTGTGTTGGACCTACTTATGATTACAATGTCCAATCCACTCGCACAAGTAACTCCAAAAGATGAAAGTGCCCAGGCATTCTCTAATGAACAAGCCGGTGACTTGAAACATAACCAAGAACTGGCCTGTAACTCGGCTCAACTCTGAGCACTATCCAGCAGGGCAGAGGAGAGCCCAGTATTGTGGAAATTATATTAAAGTCACTGTCATGATCTGCCAAATGCAAGATCAAACAGAGTTTGGACTGCCAGAATACACTCTCGGAAGCTGCAGTGCTGGGTGGGCTCGGAGCATGTTCAGCAGGACACTGAATTCTCCCCAAAGGTATCGTTTACCAGGGTATATACATACATAATAGAATGCTGAAAAAATTGTACATATTTCAAATGGTAAAGCACTTTTAAAAGGCAAAAGTGATTAAGACGCTCTAATCGAAATAGAAAACCAATTCATGTACAGTAGATATAAAGTATACGCACTCCGGATAAAATGCTTGTGAAATGCTTTTTGTGATGTAAGAACACCATGATAAATCATTTCGAAAACGGTTCCACCTTTAATGTGACCTGTAACCTGTACAATTTGATTTGAAAAACAAACAAAATCTGTTAAGGGGGGAAAATTTTTTAAATTTACAATCAGCTGGTTGCATAAGTGTGCGAGAGGCTGTAGGCCCCTTCGCAGCCTCCCTGACCAGTTTTTATTTGGTCCTTTCATCAGTTCTGGAGGGATGTCCAGTTCTTGGTAACATCACTGTTGTCCCATATCTTCTCCACTTCTTGATGACTGCATGCACTGTGTTCCATGGTATATCTAATGCTGTGGAATTTTTTTGTACCCTTCTCCTGACTGATACCTTTCAACAATGAGATCCCTTTGATGCTTTGTAAGCTCTCTGTGGACCAAGGCTTTTGCAGTAGGATGCAACTGAGTAAATGCCATGAAAATCCTACTAGGACAGTTGAACTTTATTTGGGGCCAATCAGTGACTTTAATTAATGGCAGCTGTGCACCCAAAAAGATTGAACGCTGTAATTTAATCAAAAGGTGCTTCAACAAAGCATTAAGGGTGTGTACACTTAGGCAACCAGCTTATTCTGCATTTTTTATATTTTTCACCCTAATTTGTTTTTCAATTGAATTGTACAGGTTATAGGTCACATTAAAGGTGGGAATAAAGGGTTGAAATAAATTATTGTGGTTTCATTTTGTTTTAACACTGCAAAAACCTGGCATTTTAACAGGGGTGTGTACACATTTTATATCCACTGTAGCATAGGCTTGTGAAAGGGAAATGGGATGTTATTTGGATACTGGCTTAAAATAAGGCAAAGAAAGATAGACAGAAGGACCATTTCAAGTTTTGCTTAACATTGGCAATTTGTTTCAGTCTGATGGGGGTATTTGGTGTTGCTTATGACGTTTGAATTGAACTTCCCTATAGTGAGAGGTAAAGTAATTGCAGTTGTGACATCAATATACAGTGTATGCATTTTATATTTATATAATTATGGTTACAATAATAATTTTATAGTCCTCTCACACACCGGTGGTCTCTTTCACATTGTGCATGTTTGTCTAGAGATCCTGACAAGTAAAATGACAGCTGAAGGATCCTCATTCCCCCTGACTTCCGCAGGCGCCTGAGCCGGTGTTCGCACTCAAACCCTGCATGCCGCATGGCGTCCTGCTGCAAATGGGGAATGTCAAAGTAGCTCGGGGAATTTACTGAATGCCGACATGGCAAGAACTCTCTCAGAATCAAAATCACTTTCATCTGCCAAACACACGGCGTCATACACACAAACTAATTCTGTGATATATAAAATCATGTGTTTATGCCTTTATGCATTTAACCTGCCAGATGTCTAGCCCTTGGAATATTATGACTCATTTTGGTTCGCCAATGTTATGACAACCACCTACTGCTAGCACACTCAGACTGGCACATGTTCATATGCTTTGTATTAATGAAACCGAATAGACCCATATTAGATGCTCAGAGATTTCAGAATAACAGTAAGAAGTAAACCCTGATGGAAAACACTGAATACAGGCAGTCCCTAGGTTACGAATGAGATCCGTTCCCTAAGTCTGTCTTTAAGTCAAATTTGTAGGTAAGTTGGAAAAATAAGTGCTTTATAATTACGTAATAATAATAGTAACTACATATAATACTGTAATGAGCATTGAGCTGACAATCTGTGGAAGCCACACAATGTTTTCACAAGCATCACAAGTAGTGTGTGTGTTCATTATTTCAAACCGTAATATTTATGAAGCAAATATTTATTTGTGAAGCCTTATGACAGTCCACTCGTAAGTACGAGTCTAAGTCGGACATTCTTAACCCGGAGAGTGCCTGTATCTCTTAAAATAAATAATATATCCATATAGTAAACCATTCAGCTGAGCTGGAATGGCAAGTCTGTTTGACATTCTGTAATTATGTAGGTGGTAAAATGTTATTAAACATTGATAGGACATGTAACAGAGTCTAGAAGGAATACTGTGTGTTAGTATGGAGGCAGACTGTATACAAGGGGCTGGATTCGGCTGACCTTTAGCTTCTCTATGGTGATTGGTTAGCAGGGCCCTTCTAGCTGTTGCCTCAGGCAATAAAATCCAGCTGACCATGATCAGACTGCTGTCTTTCCTACAGTTTAAATAGGGTCAGCCGGTGTGGTTTGGGCAGCTTGTGGAATGCAATGCGATGTTACTTTACAGAAATTCTTGATTGAAAATATAGAGCCTGCTGTTCAGCAGCCTCTGCTGTGGAGCCTTTTGAGACCCTCTTTTAAGTTTCGGAAAGTTTCTTCTAAAAATACCAATGATGGTTACGGTTTACATGCTTTCCGATTGGGGCTGAAACACTGACTATTCATCAGTGTCAGTGGGAGAAAACAGTTGAAACAACAGCCTGTTCATAACATTGTAACGTTGCAGCATTGTATTACTAAATTAAAAGTGAAATCAAAAGTAATACAGTTCATTAAAACACTGTTACTAACATAACTAGGTTAAAACAACACTAGCAAAAAAACTGCTTTGCATTTTACAGCTGATCACAGGTTTCTTTTGCAGTTTCAGTAGTTATTAAATTCAAGCTTAACTTCAGAACCAACCTTTAAGAGTTTACAAAAAAAATATATTATCTGCACGTTGGGATTTACCTGTTTTTACCCGTCAGATTGAAAACCTGTTGAATCCATACACAATCGGCTTGACACCATCTACCTTGCCATGATCAAATATGTGACATATTACAGTTTTTAAAATGTGATTCAATTAGCCTGTGATTGAAGGATTCTTCAGACAGGGGTCTTCAGAAGGGGCCCCATCCACCTTCACACCAGCCAAGAAGGATCACCTCTGCAGTACCATCATTTGGATATAGTCCCATTGTTTCTTATACAGGCAGACTCCAGTTTTTGAACAAGATCTGTACCCTAAGTCTGTCTTTAAGTCAAATTCATAGGTAAGTCGCAAACATTATACAGTGCATAATAATTATGTAGTATTAATAAAACTACCTATGGTACAGTACTGTGCTTGGAGCAAATGAACTGCTGAAGCCTGGCACGTTTTCACAAGCATAACAATGTAGTGCACGGGTTCTGTGTTATGGACCATTGTTTTTAACCTGAATAGGTTTTATGGCAGTTCTTTCATATGTACGAGTTCTCTGTAAGTTGGACTTTCCAAACCGGGGGGTTGCCCGCAGTGTGCGGTCCAATTTCCCTGTTCAATTTACTAGCAGTCCAATAAATATTTATCTTATTTGGTATGTTATCTGTTTCGTATTTCAAATGGTCTGGCGTGTATTTCTTTGTCAGAAGTTTTAAACAAACTCACATCATTTACATTTCGATAATTATCCGGCTAAATGTGTGTGCTAACCCACTAGTGTGAAGAATTACTCTTCACATTAGACCAGCAACAGCTTTAATTAGCATATTTGTTGTTAGTTTTAATTGGTTCATTTGCTGTTAATTTGTTTATTTTTCTGTGCAAATGTGGTCAGGGCTCTATAATTCATCTTTCAATTGCAGCTTTAGGAATAGCAATGCATTCTCACTGATTACAAATTTAAATTTAAAATTTTTTGTTTATTGGGTTGCGTGCAGGGTGGGAGGGGCGAGGGGGTGCAAGTGGTCCGCAATTAGTAGGTACACCTGCTTTATTTTCTGCAGATGTGTGAAACCAGTTCTGGTCCTAGCCGATGTGGTGCACTAGGCGAGCATCACCACTGGTGCCCCCCATCTGAGGTGAAATGAAATTGGCTGAAAGTTGGTGCCCAATTGGAAGTTTGGACCTTGGCAGGCTACCAACATGATTGACCGGCCCTATGTGAAACTCAGAGGACACTGATTATCACCTGGAGTGTCCCCCGTTGTCTAGGCTGTTTTACTATAAATTGATTTCAGTACATTTCATTAATGGGAGTAGTGACCAGCTGCCTTTACAAACAGTGTATTTCCGATCTAGCTGCTAGTTTTTACTGTTTTTAGTTTTTGTGAAGTACATGTTATAATTGTACAAGATACTGTACTAGATAAATAGATAAGTGGACAAAATCCTTTCATGCACTTAGTGGAACTTTGTTACCTAGTACATTGCTTATTTCTCTGAGAGAGAAGGGAGAACATATCATCTGAGTAATAAAAAGGGGTTATTTCTGAATCCTTCATTAAAGCAAATCTGATTTTCTGTAACAACTTATGCCATGGAAAATAACGAATTAGGTGGAAATAGATACTGATAAAGCCATTTACAACACTGAAAATTTAATTTATAAAGTAAATTACAGTCTTTTAAATTGTGTTTCTATAGGTTTAAATATAAATATTTTAACTGAGTTAAGCATGCAGTTCAAATAAGACGTTATAGCGTATTTAAATCTGTGATCTCATTTCTAGCTACTGGGAGACTCACAGAACACTTGTGAAACATGGCTGATGATCCAGCATTATCTGTACCCCACTGTTTGCCATTTGCAGGTTTCGGGCTTCTAAGTGGATCGTTTGTGCTATTAAGAGCTTTTCGATATCCTCTCTTCAACTTCTTGGACATTATTCTGCGTCACACAAAGGCCTATGTTATGTATGAGTAGAACCCGCAGACGCATTAAGTGACACTGCCCTGGGCTGCAATGGCGTGTGTCATTGATGGCTGAGTGTATGAAGGTAGGTGTGATCCTGGGTATGTCTAACACCTGCAATTAATGGGTCTAAAGGACATTATTGTGTAAGCCGCAGGAGTGAAGAGTGAATGAACTGGTAATGCCACCAGAAGGTCCGGCGGTGTTGTACAAGCGAAAAAGTCACGCACAAAAAAGAAGATGATTACAGTCTTGTACTTCAGTGTTTCTTTAATGTTTTTGCCTTCTCTTTCCTTTTAATTTTGGAATAAAGCCAACTCTAGTGTAAGCTTTGAAGGCTAGGAAGAAGCAATTTGCTATAAAATTGACGTAGTTAGAAATGCATGTAGTGTTATGCAGACCTTTAGACTTTGATGAAAAGTAGGTAGGTTGCTACTCAGCATTATGCATTTTTTTCCCCAGTTGTTTTACCTATTAGATTCCTTTTTCTCTTTTTAATGATTATTGTTGTTCTTTCGTAAGACAATGCTCATTGTGGCATGAAATGAACAGTGCTGCTCTTCTTGAATTAAAATGACGCTATTGACACAAATGGTCATAAATTATGAAGTACAGTGAATTATTGAGATAGTAGAGGTTATTACTGGAGCTGTACTCATTGGTTGTGTTTGGGCACGCATAATGTCTGACTGAGCTCAGTCGGTTGATAAATGTACACAGACGTTTATACATTCAAGATATTAAACTGGGAAAAAATAGGTTAAGGAGGTGAACAAAAATCCAGTCTTATAAACGTGAGTAATTCGAGGTACTCTGTAACAATGGTCTTTAGTTAACACTGAGTGAAAATGAGATGATTAAATTTGTGTTTGTGATATACCAGTGCTGCCCACTGAAGATGCTATGCAGCAGTGTTGTATAGCCTAGTCTGACGCTTTTGTTCGAAATAGGTCAAGTACCCTCCCCCTTGACAGCCTAAAGGGTTACATAATGGCCTGCTGCAGTGTTCACTCTGTGAGGACTGATTAGCAGTGATGCTAATGGTGGTCAGTGATAATGCTCAGTGCTGGGGCTTATAAAGAAAAATAACTGTACTCAGCCTGACAATCTAAAGGGGGGATACTCTGTATACTCTGAAAGTACAATTATTCTTTTCAGAGTAAACAGTCAAAGTTCAAGAAATTCAGTGAAGGTATATCCAGCTTCAGAATGTTAGTGCACACACACACACATTCATTATAAATATACGTTGATTTATATATAATATGGTGCGTCTTGCCTTTCACAGTTTTATTGGCTGCATTTTGCTGGCTCAAATGAATAGTTCAATAATTGCTGATGAATATAATGGTTCATTCATTATTACTATTATTTCTTTTAAGTTTTCAAGGGTTTAACCTGTCAACCTCAACTGTCTGTCTGACATGTGGAAATGGGGAAACTGTCAGAATCTACTCCGCTGTTGC
Organism: Petrocephalus sullivani; assembly: GCA_026780845.1. NCBI lineage: Eukaryota > Metazoa > Chordata > Actinopteri > Osteoglossiformes > Mormyridae > Petrocephalus > Petrocephalus sullivani. The sequence continues at coordinate 10,338,612 of JAODKM010000040.1, read as the reverse complement.
TCTGGCAGAGAGTGACGCTCTCCACAGTCGGGATACACCCTCGTAAAAGGTTACTATGGATAATCCCCAGACCTCCCATATGTGCTATTCCCTCTGTGTTTCGTAAGCTGACCCCTGTCCCCCATTTTCCTCACTGTTGGGTCTGGGTGTTTGTGCCATTTATAGCTAATAGCAGAATCCCTGAGGAACCGGAGTTTGTCTTGGTTTTCCATTAATGGGAATACCTTCCTTCAGACCTGCCCGCAACGGGATTACTTTATGAATAACACAATCCTGTTAATGCTGCAGCGGGCTGCATGTCTTCACCATAGGAGGGGTGATAACATTTTCTGTGGCACCCGCAGGCTGTCCTTTTTTATGTTATAGTGTGATTATTATCTTTAGCGATGGTGAAGGTGTAAGAAGGTAATGAAAGACATGTTAACCCGGAATAGATTTTTGTTTTTACTTTGTCCTGAATAGATAGAAACTTATGCCGCTGGTGAGAGTGACAGTTTCATTTTTTCGATATCTTACTTGATGTAACTATAAATACTGCTCTTGAATCCTTGTTTTATATGCTGTGGAGTGCATTATTTATTTGAAGGTTTTATGAAGTTTTGTGATGCGTAGAAGGTATGCTGTGCAAATTTCATATGGGGGAAAAAGTACTTTCCATAAATGTATGTAAAATCTAAAAAGATAATCAGCACAGAAGACCAGTGCATTTATCCGTAGAACATGGTGGAGTTTCCTGAATATTATGAGCGGCATTTTTCAGTATATTCATGTTCCAGACTCATGTGAAGTGAAGCTTTGCTGAAAGCATAGAGTTTATCATTTTGGAGATAAAAACAACAACTCCACTAACTGTTCTCATAGGACATAAGGACATTCCTTGTTTGTAAACATCAGGGTTTTAAAATATCAGTGATTACTACTGCATATGTTGTCTTTTGACAGTAAGTGCATGGAATAAGCAAGCTATCCATCAAAGTTCCATTAATGAATTGATGTTATATGGTGATGGTGTAAGCAAGGGACAGGAGATCATTATGAAATGTCAGTGGCTGCATTTTCAAGAAAATATACAATTGTGTCTATTCAAGCATGCTTAGACATGCAAGCAGCTAGTGTTCTTCTATAATTTCATATTTTTTACTTTGTTACAAATGGTTCATAGTAGCACTTACATTCTCTTAAATCCAATTGCTTTTGTAACAAATGTTTTTAAAATGTACAGGGAATCCTCGGGTTACGAGGTTCTCGACATACGACGTATCGAGTTCACGACACTAACTGCCATAAAAACTGTTTCAGCTTACGCCGATAGCTTCATACCTACAGACTACGTGGGCGAACTAAATTGGTTGCGCGCAGTAACATTTTTACACTCACTCGTGGTGGAATGATTTCAGCATATACTTTTCGAAAATGAAAATGAGCTGGGGATAGGATTCATGAGAGACGGAGTGTTGTCCTGTGTAAAGAAGTACACTAATTAAAAGAAATACAAACCCTGCTTGCATTCAACCCTGGTCTTCAGTAAGTCCCTCTCATGACAGGTGGTCATTGTGATGTGGCACGATTTCTTTGTTTAATTGTGTATAATGCAAACCCTTCTAATTGTTTTCTGGATGGTAGTTAAATAAGATGCAAAGCAATGGAATTATGGTTTTGCTTTTCATTATGTGCCATTCCCTCCGCGACACTCACTGAAAAGCAATGCCTGTGATACATTGCATTTCCACATGGGACGGTTTCTGTGCGCTGCACACTGTAAAACAGTACGTTGCGTCGATTTGTTTTTACGTATATGCCGAAGTCGTTTTTGTCATTTCAAGGTGGCACGAATTCCACTCTATAGTTTTTATGTTCTAAATTATGATTTTACAACTGTGTTAGGATAGGTAAGTGACTTACGCTAGGGTGTGTTCGGCCAAAATTCTGGTTACATTATTGTCGCAGGAACAGAACTGTTTTTCATAACGACAAACAACTTTTTGTTTGTCAAAAACAGTAATAATAATTACAGTATGGTCCATCCATCTTGTAATAGTTTATCCAGGTCAGGGTTATCCCAATGGGAACAGGGTCACAAGGCATGGGTACACCCTAGACAGGATGCCAGGCCATCGCTGGGCACATATGCACACACTCTTCAGGCAATTTAGGGACACTAGTTAGCCTAACTGCATGTCTTTGGACTTGGAGAGAAAACACGTGGCAGGAGAAGAACATGGAGAAGCTCTGGGGGTGTGAGGCAAGGGTGCTACCATCTGAGCCACTGTGCCACATACTAATCATAGTGGTAACAGAAAATAATGTTTACTTCTTGACTGGGAATCCACATGCTAAAAATGTTTATGTGCCTGTGCAGTTAAGCTAGATAGTTTATGTGCCTGTGCTAATGTTCCTAACCCACAGGCGTTTCCTTCCAGATAAACTGTATGATTTACTTTTATGATGTTATAATACATAACCAGTTTGTGAAAACAAAATGCAGCTTAGATATGATGGTGCCCAGGAGGCAGAGGGACTCTACCGTGCTGACTGGGGAGTCACACTGAGTGATGTGGGTCACTGGTGCTGAGTTTTTTCTGATGTGTGTTACCTTCTCCACGGTCTTCAGAGCATTGAGCACCAGATTATGCTGACTGCACCAGGACAACAGAAGCTCAATTTCACTCCTGTCGGCAGATTTATCCCCATCAGAGATGTTTGTGGATGGCACCACCCTCATGGGCCTCATCAGGAGTTTGACAGGATGGTAACTGGAGATGCAGCTGTTCAAACAGAGGGAGCAGAGTAGTGGGGATAGCATGCAGCCTGGAGGGAAACCAGTGCTGATAGTCAGAAGGACAGAGATGTGCTTTGCCAACTTTATATGTTGCTTCATGTTAACAAGAAAGTCTGTGATCCATCTGCAAGTGGATTCAGGTACATTAACCTAGGAGAACTTGTCCAGGAGCAGAGCTGAGATGATGGTGTTAAATGCAGAGCTGAAACTCCACAAAAGCACATTCGTATGATTCCAGGAGAGTCCAGGGGGCGGATTTATATTCTTGAAAACTTTGAGGCTAACTAGATGTACCTTTGGGTTTCCGATATCACAACATTGGTGTACTTCTTAGAGGTACACAATGTCACGGTAAATCATGCTAAATGCCTAACCTGCTCCAGAGCAGGTTAAGTTCCAGGCTTACTGATCTCAAACAGTGCTGGGACCAGTCACAGTTAAGAAGTTGGTAGATTACCGGACGTAACAAATGGGCTTTCCCAAACTCTCAAAATGGCTCGTCCGTGATAATGCTGTGACTGCAATAAAGTTAGCTGTATATTTGACATTCAGTCTTCCGGCTGTAATATCTTTCAACAAGCAAGCCAGGCAGTTTTTAATCTCAGAGCTCTGATGTCAACAGGCAGAGATGCATACCAATCATTTTTATGTTTCGAGCCCTTTCGCTGTGTGCGCTCAATCTATAAAAACATATATCTGCGAAAAGAGGCGATTTCTGCTGTAACGAGATATTCGTTCAGCATTTTGACTTGGTAGCAACTCTTACATGCCCCTTGGTTTTCCAGATTACTTTACGGGCCAAGTTTAATTAATATTTGAATTTTTACATGTCCACTTAATGTTTAATAGCTTTTAATGTTTAATTGACTTTCTTGCAGTCAATGGTGGTGAATGGATGCTGCCAAATTATTAATGAAGATGTACAGAAATACATAATCTGAAAATCAAGTGATTTGAATTGTCCCCCATTGTCAATTTATGGATGCACCTAAATTTGTATTGATCCATATGACAGTTGTTCAATGGAGTAATTAAAAAATAATCTAACAAATACCAAAAAGTAAACTAAATACTTCTACTATCAGAATAACATTATATTGCTTTAAAAATGTGCAAGAAGATATGTCAACTAAAAAACTTTCAAAATAATTGCAAAAATGTGTGATTTAACAAAAGTAGTATAGTTTACAGTATTGTATTGACTATTAATATATAACAAAAACTAGGGCAATCTGAATCAGATAACATACACAGTCACTCTGTCCATCTGTCTCTGTACGTGTGATATCAAGCCACATTAAATTGGGGATGGTGTTTTGACAGTATCCTGTAGAGGGCACTCTACTCTAAATCGAAGGCTCCGAGGCTCTAAGAATGTTTTCAGCAATAAAAATTGTGAAATTACCCAGGCTTAATGTGATTTTTCTGTTGTAACAGTAAAATGGCAGCAGGGCATGGTGAGCAAGTGGACACATTGATTTGAATAAGGAACCACGATTCCATTAGGAATTTAAAGGTCTTATTCATCTTGGGCCCGGCAAATATGAAAGATATAGTGCACAGTAGGTATACAGTAGGTATACTGTAAGGAAACACTGAAACTATCCTGTCCATGATTCATTTTATACCTGAAAAAGAGCAGGAAATATTGCATTTTGTACAGTTTATTTGAATAAGAAGCCAGAATTTCAGGTATAAAACCAATCCAGGCCAGGCTTACCTGGGCAGAAAATGCATTGTTTGTAGAGTAGATTTATACTCTTTATGACACAGTACCAGTTTCAGAGGGCATTAAATTGAAAAATGTACAGTGACATATCTTCAAATAATAGTAATAGTAATAATAATATCTGAGAAATCAAACACAGCATGCAATTCACATTCCGAATTTAATGAATTTTATTTAAAAGAACAGTTTAATTTCAGAGCCAATGATAGTGTGACCAAAAACATTTGAATTGTTCCCATTTTCTTAGTAAAATTAAATGCTGAAAACTAGGGCTGTGTATTGGCAGGAAATTGATGATGCAATACATATCACGGTACGGAGTTGCGATTCAATATATTGTGATATATCGCAATACTGTAAGTGAGGTGATATATTTAATTTTTTTTATCTAACTGTAGAAAAAAAAAAAAGTCCATGTACATACAGATTTAAAGAAAAATGTTTACTTCAGGTAAACAAGTCCCTTGCATACAATTTTTAAACAGAAACTTACAGTACAAAAACTTTAGTAAACAAAAAAACTTTAGAACAAAAATGAAATAAATATTACAAAATACCCTGCAATAATAAGACTAAGTACCAAAATAATGGCAGTGTAACGTCCATGAGTCTTACCTAATGATCATTACAGTCGAATTTTGCATGGCATGCAATATTATACAGCTTTATGACTGTTTTTACGACAATCAGCTGCACAGACTGAAGGTTCAGCCTGCGTTCATGCACTTTATGAGAGAAGTTTTACTCTACATGAGCCCAATACAATGAGCAGAAGTTTTTGCTATAGAAAATGATAAATACTATGCTGTGCCTGTGGGGAGCTGACAGAAGTAAAATAATTTTCAAAGTGAAAGTTACTTACTCATCGTGATTATGTTCAATATTTGTAGTGGTTAGTGTAAACACAAGCCAGACATGTGAAAATAGTCGTCGTAACTTCCAACATGTTTTGTTACCTTGAAAATCAAAATGATTCCCCACTTCAGTTTGGTATACGGCAGGAGCCGGACTAACACGCTCAAATTCAGCCAATGGCTGCGATTGTTGCCAGTGACCAGACTTTGCTAGAGTTAGGAGTTGGGCGCAATTGGTGTGTCATACTGAGCACAGCCATCTAGCAGCCCGGAGGTTAAACACAACACAAATCAAACCACTGTCAACTGCAAATATACATGAACTATTTAAAAAAATAAAATCAATCGTGTGTTTTTGAAAATCGATACAGTATCACAAAATGAAATATCGCAATATTCAAGTGTATACATTTTTTTCTTACACCCCTACTGAAAACATTCTTGGAGCCTTCGATTTAGCATGCACAGCGCCTCTACAGTATTCTGTCGAAACAGCATCCCCTATTTAAGGTGGCACGGATTCTCCTAACAAGAAGCTGGCAAATAAGTAGCCGACTTCAGCCCCAGAAACTCATGGTACAGATGAAATGGATGACGAATTAAAAATAAAAACTAAGTTTGCAGTTCTGTCACTTGGACTGTCTACGCCGTTGAGTTGCATGCAAGAGCTCGCTGGTATGATGCGGTGAGTGATGCGCATGAAATGCATAGCGACAGTAGCTGCAGAAATACAGAATGGAAGGGAAACGGAAATCCCTGCAATGTACACAAAAGATGAAGCGGTGAAAATTTTCACCAGATCTGACGGTTATCAGAAAGACCACGCAATTTCTGATCAGGAGTCAGAAGACAGTAGTAGTAAGTAAATTGCTTGAGCACTTCCGTTACCTCCATACACGACTTACCCCACCTCCATGTCATTCCACTTCCTTCACACCATTTGCAGTATAGACACCAAGCCTGGGGGTGAGAGTAAATATGTGAAAGTGATCAAAGAAGAATGTGTATGACTGCATTTACATTTCGTATTTATCTATCAGACAGTTTTATCCAAACTGGTGTACAAGTGAAGCAAATAGCACATTAAAAACATACGTGCTGTCGAGTACAAGTCTAAGTAGTATAAGAGCAAGAGCTATACAACGTCTTCCAGCCAAGCAAGAACCTATTGGGACAATTCACTGACCAGAAGTGCAACCATAACAACATTCAGGGAATATAGAGAGTCATCAGGTTTCAGATTTCAGACAAACTGATGCAGGTTTATTGTGTGTGATTTTTGTGAAATAGCATTTCATAGAAAGACATTGGATGAAGACTGGGTGCCAGAGATGTTGAAGTGGAGAAGAACAAGGAGCACTTCCACCACAGACGAGCTATCCAACTCGCAACCTGCTGTTTGTACTGGGCCTCCCTCCCCTGCAGAGCCTCTACGTCAAATGCTCAACCCATATCCATTATTGCATCTCCCAGAGGTCAAAAGAGGAGTGGATAGAGAGGGATAGAAAGAGGGAAGAGGTAGCTGGGCCAGTGCCAACTGGCTTCAGCTGCAGAAGCTACAGAGGAAAGGTGGCGTGATCTTGACGGCAAAGACGTTGAGCCACCACAGCCAGTATTCAGACCTGCCAGATCCCCTGAGCAACAACTGGCTGCCACATCACAGAACAGTGCCCTAGAGTTGTTTCCACGGTTCTTCTCAACTGATGTTCTACAAACCATTGTGACTCACACAAAAGCTTATGGTGCAAAATGTCGGGAAGCACAAGTCACGGCAAGACATTTCTCTGCAAGACATGTATTCATTCTAGGCAGTAATTGTTTACATAGGCACTGTGAAGCGTGCCCCACTGACTGACTGCCGGAGGAAGTCTGAGTTATACACTCTGCCCCCACCCCCCATATCACGTCTTGGCAGAAGTTTATGACCACTATGTCAGCACTTTGCATGAGTGATCCAAAGGTGGATGCGGACAATGACCGAAAGAAGGGAACTCCTGACTTTGACCGTCTGTGCATAATAAAGCTGCTGTATAACAGTGTCAGAGAGGCATGTAAGACCCGTTTCCATCCATTTCAAAATAATTCACTAGATGAACGAATGGCTGCATTCAACACAAGAAATAGGCTAAAGCAATACATGTGCAATAAGCCTACAAAGAGGGGGTACAAGTTATTTGTCCTGGCAAATACACGTGGGGGTAAATCAATGTCTCTGAGAAAAGGAATTCGCTTTGATTCTGTCATGACTCTTATTGATAGGAAAAGCTTTTAGGGACAGGGCTACAGGCTTTTTGTGGACAAGTTCTACAGCAGTCTAGTGCTTTTTAGAGACATGCTTAAGAAAAAAGTTCTGGGCCTGTGGCACTATGCGCTCAAACAGATTCAACGTGTCACGTGCCCATCCCAGGAGCACCATTCAGTGGTTCTGCAACAAGGAACTGCTGCTTGGTGCTGTTTGAGGTGCTCATATGTTCCACCATACACAAGGAGCCACTGTCGAGAGAAGGGTGTTCTTGCAGATTAGTTTACCTTTTGGCATGTAACAAGATAACGATTTTGTCTTTTTCTCCATCCAGGTATATGGGGGAGTGGATGTCTCTGGTGGCCTCATTGAATATTATAAAGTGCTGTGCAAAACCAGAGTGTTATGTTTTCTAGCTGTCATAAATGTTGACATTAGCAGCTGTTATGTCAACATTTATAACCCATACAAAAGTTAGAATACATCTTAATGCTTTTGCCAGTTTATGACTCCTGTCATGAAGGAGTGTGTTCAAAGTGTGTTCATGGTACTACAACAAAAACAGACCGATATGAAACAAAGCGATTTCAGCGTGCGTAACATCTCAGCAGCGTCTCCATTTCTCAACAATTCATTTTCTGCAATATTAACATCAAGTTTGAACCTTGATACTTGCATATTTGTCTATATCAGGGGTAGGGAACCTGATCCATGGAGAGCCGGTGTGGGTGCGGGCTTTTGGGATGACTTTTGAATCAGCCAATAAGACTGGGTCCCCAGGACAGGAGCTGAGAACCAATGCTTTATTATTGGCTGATTGAGAGGTAATAAATAATTACTGTAGCTAGCTGAAATACAAGTATATTTGCTTAAACACTAAAAATAAAAATACCTTGTACTATATGCTGTCAAACACTGTATGAGATGTTTACAATCAATCAAATACCTCAACATACTTCATCCAACTTGTTTATTGCGTTTACTGTAAATCATCTCAACAGTTGCTGGTCCAAAATGAATTCATGTAATGTTTCTGATATCCCTGATTTAGTAAAATTCCTTCTCATTAAAATCCACCTATCCTTTATTACTCTTCTCTTAATTACTGTAATGTTTGTGAATACCTTCAGGAAAGACTTTTTGTTTCCGGAAGCTTGTCTGCGCTCAAGTGCGCTTTTCCGAGTACTTACACTTTTTATTCTGCAACACTTCCTGCCCTAAGAACTTTTTGCCATAATTGACTTCAGAGGAAATTATTATTCCATTCACAATAAACAAATACGGAATATGCCCAAAGTGGGGTGTATTAAAATATATTTACATATTAAGGCTCCCTTAACACCCCCCCCCTCCAGAATATTGAGTTCACAAATAAAGAGAGGGAGATGCAGTGGAGAAATGGTTAGTTTGTTTTGTTCCTGCCAGTGAGCCACACTCTACTTTGAGGTGGTACGTTGCCTGGCTCTGGGCCTCTTAAAAATTCTCAACACAGGCTCTGACATGTAAAAAATTACCATACAGTTACTTCTCTATCCTTGGCACCAAGAGCATAAATGATGGTATTCTTGCAGGGTAAAGAGTACGGTAGGTGTGTCTGCTATCGGGAGAGTGTAAAAGGGTGTTTCTCATGACCGTCTCTGAAACTTTTCACCTTAACTTTTGGATGATTCTCGTTTCAGTGGAAGATTGGTGACAGGTAGATGCGGAGTTTCCTTTGCCGATTCTATGACAAGGTCAAGGACTGAATTTCTGTAGCAATTTTTAGAAAGTCCCGTATAGAATGTGTTGTAGAAACTTATGAAAGCAGACATGATTGGGTGTAACTGGACTTATGCAGTGCTGAATTTCACTTTTCTATGCTTTAATCAGAACGTTTTACGTGAAACTTCAAAAGCTGCACTGCATTGTATCTATGGCTTTATCCTGTTTAAAAAATAAAAATCGAAAAAATTGAATTGTTAATATGAACATTGCTGCAAGAAGCAATTTTTGAGCCCTACTGTATGAGAAGAAAGTCTCTCTAGCAGTTTGGGGAACGGAAGGTTCACCCTCATTCAAGCATTACTCTGAGCCTCCATGACATCTCATATTCAGTTTTCCCTCTGCAATTAATTATGAATGCAGAGAAGTTTGTAAGAATACAGGTTGAATGGTTCATGTACAGTATGTAAGGCTCCTGTCTTCCCAAGGTCAGACCATAAGTAAATGGCAGGCTTCTGTAATACTTCAGGTATATGTGTATCTTGCACGGCAACTTCAGACTGACTGTAAGAAATGACAACGCTGGGATAAAGAGATGATGAGACAGCATGCCAATAAAAGGAAAACAATCTGATAAATAAGGGACAAGCGCTTTAATCGGGGCTTTACTGCACAGACACCTTCTGTGACTGTAGACGTTCTCTAAATAATCTCATTTCTTGATATCATGCAGCCTCAAGCTTCGCCTGCCACATATTTATATGATGTTCAGTTGTAGCCGTAATCCAACATTCCTGCAAAAGGTTCGTATCATGTTATGGTGAACTTTTTTTCACAATTAGTTGACACCAGAGATGGGGACTGGAGTTTGCAACTTGGACTCGAGTCTCACGTAAGTTTCACGCACCGTGACTTGGAACTTGACTCAAGACTCAGCCTCGAAGGACTCGACTCGAGACTGTGTAACTCGTGAACAATCGCTTTAAATTATTGTTTTATGGCCATTTATATGCCAAAAAAGTACAGGATGGCTAACGACTGAAACAGAAAAAATGTCAGTATTTTTATTTGTAAAATCACTGAGCGAGGGGTAAGGGGCATACGCTGAGACAGCACGCTGCCACACATCTCCACATGACAAACCACCTCAGGGACAAGAACCTGAGTGCAGGCATGCAGGGGGTGATACCTTAGCACCACACTGCTCAGATCGAGCTGAACAGTGTGAAGTTTTTCCAGTGGCTGGAGTGCCAATCCTGCCACCAACCCCCAAATTTTCCCTGAAGTTGGAGGACCTGCAGGGCAGGATGTAGGTTAACATCATACCCAGGACAAAATTACTGCAATAAATTAAAAACATTAGTAGATTGCTCATATTGACCTCTTCTTGCCCTTACTACCCGCAGTTTTGTCCCTAAACTGCAAGGTGTTAATGGGATAATATGTAGCGTATGTAGCAGTTCACCAGCGAGCAATGCTGATACTATATTCTAATAGGTTAAGGAGTGATGATAGTGATGTAGTACATGCTTTGAATTGTTTAGATACAGCAATGCGGTGTTATAAGCAGATCGGATGGCAGGCAGCTGATGATAGAACGCACAGTGCAATCATGAGAGACTTGAGAGTTGACTTGGACTTGCAGAAAATGACTTGTGAGCATCTCTGGCTGACACAGTCTGTCTTAGAAACATTAATTTTAAGAAGAAAATGCTTTAGAGGCTCCCCCTTTGGTTTGACTGGAAGGGTTTACCCCCCTAAGAATCCTGCCAGAATCGTTTTTAGCTCTGTGACTTGCCTGCATCCAAAAACTATTCATTGACACTCAATATTGAATTTTTCATTAATTAATTAAAGAAAAAAAAATACTGGACTGAATGTGCCAAAAGAAGAAGATGTGGAGCATGCTCTTAATAAGTACATTGGCTCCATAACTAACACATCCAGAGAAGTTCTGGAACCCAGTGGTCCTTTGAAGTTAATGGCTGACAGGTAATTAAAATGCAGTTCTAAAATCATACATTCTTCTTGAACTGTGAAAAATCACTTCTTCGGCGGAGAGAAAATTATTTCTTTTCAAGAAGTAGCACTTATTTCTCCTAACATTCTCAAAGGATGATGGAGAATTTGTACCAAGGACAAATTAAAATGGTATACTTCTTTGCTAGTTTGTGCTTTTAGTAGCAATACTTAACTGTGTATAGTCACGGCCCATAACTTATCACCGTGTCCCAGTACTCTAAAGGCAACTCTAGCCCCTAACTTTGCGACTTACACTGTTTACTGGAAATGGAATTTTCGAAACGTTGAGTATTTCAGTGAGGATAAACATTGTTTGGGAATACAGGGCTAAATATTCTTTATATTGTAAATAAGTACCTTGGACAAAATACATGCCACTGAAAGAATAATTCAGATGATTTAAAATTGCCGTCTTCACACCTTAATAGTGTATTTTATGGGGAGTCGCTGATGCTTATTCCTTGGCTTTTACTATTGTGTGAAAATTAAATTGTTATAAATTCTTAATCTCCTGCTGACCCCAAGCTTGTGGTAATCCGGGGAGGTGTCTTTTCATTCCGAAACACCTCATGGTCTCCAAATAGCTGAGGGTTAAGCAACAGCGTATTAAAAGGAAGGCAACTTAGAAGAGCCTGGCAGAGGAGATGCAAGGAAGGGCGTGTAGCTGTGCAGCACGTTGGATCCGAGTCTCGCTAGATACCCGGGAGGGGTGCCAGGCCACCGTACAAACAGCTTGGATTAATTGAACTAGAAGTGTGTACTTAAATAGGCTTATGCAACAAGTTTAGTCCTCTAATAGCTACCTCAGACCTCATCAGTAAAGTGGCATCCACTCTCGCCGTACTCATTACCGTAATTATTACTCGCAATTATTATTTGATACAGTGCATTTCTGTTGCTTGCGTAAAATTTATATGGTTTTAAGGAGGCAAAATAAGGTCAATTTTTCTGCGAGGGAAATAGAATCATAAGTATTAGTTAACTTTTTAGCTCTGTTACGGAAGTGGACATATATAGGTCACTGGGGGGGGGTGTGTGGTTCAAGTATTTTTTTTCTCTCTCTCCAGTGATTGTGGTGCCAATGTCATTTGCTAGAAACATAATCAGTATTGGAAAACTGGTTGAAATTGTGAATGACATTTGAGAATGACCCACCAGTGACAACTTGCTAAATTATTAATAATTTCTTTCAGTTGAAAACATGTTCCCATTACTGTCTAAAATAACCTCGTGGATGATGGAAATTGATTCTCATGTAGCTCCTTATATGCAGCACCGACTGTGTAAGCTTGGAAATAGGTCACTACACCAAGCCGGCCAGAGTGAAGTCCTGGGGCTCTAAGAAGCAGGCGTCTGGGTGCCAAAGCTCAGATTTAAGCCCAGCTGTGCGCTTGTCATTTATTTATCAGATTTTTTTCCCCTTTTATTGGCATGCTGTCTCATCATCTCCGTATCTCAACTTCGTTATTTCTCATCGTTAAGCCTTACTGTCGTCGCATTCTGCTGTATCTCTGCTGATAGTGATGCATTTCACCGTATCGATGTCCTGTCCTTCTATACGGCATTGAGCTAGATAGTAATGAGTAACTGTCAAATTCCACTAAAGGTTCTTTTGAAGTTTGCCCAAATAAACACAATCCATTTACAGACATCTGTCCAAAGTGACTGTCCTCGGATACTTTTTAAAGTCATTTCATGCAGTTTTACCAATGCAAATAGATTTCAACCGGTGCCTTTTAAGTGTGTATCTTCACGGATAAAGCTAACTAGTAGAACACAGGAGCAAGGTAGTTGGATTTTTACGTCAGGATAATGACAGACAAGGGAAAAGGTGGGATTAATGGGCAGAAGAGATAGACCCAGAAATGGAAGAATTACTGTTCAAAAAGGTCAAATAAAACAGATCATGTTCTTGGTTTTGACTAATTTACTAAGTAGAACACATTTGACTTCCATATTTGTAGCCATCTGCTTTGCCAGACAATGTTGCCATGAATGTTTCCATACTGCTGAAAACATATGCAACAAAAAAAGACATTTTATAGATTTATTTCCTAATGCAAATTGTACAGTCCAATCAATAATGCATTTTACGATTTCAGCTCCCATAATGAATGAGACACGAGCATCATTTGCATAATACCACAAACTGCATTTGTGTAATGCTTTTAAAGGATTATTACAAGGTAGACACAAGAGAGTGACAACAGGCAATTCAGAGCATGGTAAGGGACACAAGAAATGACTTAATTGTAGTCTATAAACACTCCTCAGATAATTTATACACCCGACTAAATGGAAATGTAGAAAAATGTGCCATAGTCAGTAGTTGACAACTAGTATGCTAGTATTCACTCGCTGTACAAAGCAGTAGGTACAGCAGAAATTCACACTTATTTTATGTGCATTTGCATTGTTAACAAGAAATTACCGTGCATGTTAACGTTTATACGGGAAATAAAGTAAAGCAAATGAATACTTCCCTGCTGAAAAAAAGAGCATAGACTGGCATGACCTCCAAGAGGGTCTATGCTGGTTAGTGCTGGGTTGGTGCTGGTGTAGCTGGTGGACCAGTATAACTGGGCTGGTCTACCAGGATATTTCATGATGCTGGTCCACAAGCACCAAAACGCAACATAGGTTGGTGCAACCAAGAAGCAATATGCTGGTAATGCTGGTAACAAGCTTTGCTGGTGGATGCTGGTTTATGGCTGGTTGATGTTGGGTTGTGTGTCAGTTAGGTTACCCCTGGCCAAAATCATTTTTAAGAGTGAGTTAAGTTTGTGTAGTGCTCTTCCTTAAATCTTACTTAGTTTTGTTTCCTCTGCCCAATATGTATTATAAGTATTGTTACAATATATAGAAAATATATTAATAGGTCAAAGTGAAATTAATCCTTTTCATTAGGGTTTCTACTGCCTCAGACAGTACCACATTTAGACAGAATTAGGAAACGTTCCACAGCAAATCACAGCATGGCACAGCATTGAAACAACAGCATTTCATATCACAATGGGAATCGCCTTTCGTAAAAGGGTGCTTTGACACAGTGACATTTTAAAAATAACATCATTGTTCCCAATTCAAGTGTCGGGGCTGACAAATAAAAGTGGACTCGTCACCCCGCACTGTGCATGACCCTTCATGAACTGTGTGCATTAATGTATTTCAGGTAAAGGTCACTGAGCAATTTAAGAGCCCTAAGTAGGTAAATAGGATTGTACTGTACCTGACCATTTGTGCGCCGATTGAATAGCTAAGTGCATTTTTCTGGTATATAGGATTTTCCTTTTGCTAATGGATGGTCAGCTGCTTCTCAGCACCTTATCTCATGAAGCCTGCATTTATTACTGTAAAGCAAACAATTTCAATTTGAAGTGGTATGAGAAATAAATTTGGCAGGAGCCACTTCTACTCCGTGAAGGTGACAGAAGATACAGGCCTTCCTGGTCATTACAGCAGCCTCTAACGTATGCCGGCGGTATCTGCAAACAGCACAGTCGGTAACAGGGCGGTTAACGGCAAAGTAAACTGTAAGGAATGTAACCTCAGTCAAAGTAATCTTAGCCCTCTTATGATGTTGTACCTGTCAGATTTGTAAAGGTCCGTGCATTTGTAACAACCTCCTTTTTGCTCCCTCCATGCATGTCTGGTGTCCAGTAGATATGACTGTGGCCTGCATCCAGTAAAGGCGTGAAATATTTATAAATATTTCACAAAGGTGAGCTAAATGTAGCGTGTTAAGTCTGTTATTGAGGCAAGGCTAAGGGTGTCACAGAACAAAGTGACTTTTGATCGCATTCCGTTATTCTCACCTTCCGACACCGGGTAAATGTCAGAATGTTTAAGAATATTCAGCACAGTCCAGCGCCCATGCGAAGGTGACCGCGGGGGGGGCGCGTTTACTCTGCGAAATTCACGCGCATTCTTTCCCCTGTGTGGGTGAAAAAAAAAATCGACGGATGCCATGACGGCTCTATGAATAATACTGCCAGGACATCTCAGGGCGGTGGTGGATACAGAAATGGTGTTAAGCGAATGAGGTGGGGGCGAGCTTGGAGTAAGGTGAAGCCCTCTAATCCCCAAGCCTCCGCTGCAGGAGTGCAAAGTAAGGAGCTTAGCTCAAGTCAACAAGTCATCGCAAGCTAAGGAGTCCCTATACAATCAGCCCAGTTTCTCTCCTTTCCCGTTTTAAGCTTGTGGCAGGTGGGGGGTAGGGGGGCTAATTAGCTGAGCCCAAACGGCTGAAAATCAGAGCCACTCAGCTGGGCAAGCTGCCCGGCCGATCTAATGTTTCTGATAAACACGGAATTCGCTCACCCACTCAAGTCAAGACAAGCAGAACCACAGGCTGTCAGCCCGGCAAATGTCACAGATTAACCCTTCACGCTGACGCCGCTCTCCGTTCATTCATTCATTGTTGTGATCATTGTGTGAGCGATGATCACAAATTGTGTGATCACAATTTATCATGAAGAATTTATCTCAGAAGAAGGATCAGAGTTTCTTTTCTGTACAACAGGGTAGGAACCTTTCAGTTATGCTTTACATTAATTGCACCATCATAATGCATTCATAGAACATTCATATACCTTAACATACCTCAGCAGGTTTTACACACACACACATATATATAAATGACAAACTTTATATGATAACACATTTTTAATCGTATCTTGTTTGTTAAGGTATAGTTCAATGCTGCTTATTAATGCACTGAATGTTCTGCGAATGTGTAATGATTGTATTATGAATATGTAGTTAATGCAGGTAAAGTGTAACAAACCTTTCTTTAGTTACGCCGAATTCTGCTGTGGCTTCTAAGAAAAGAAAGCAATTTTTCCCCCTCCTTAAAGGTCAAGAATGTAAGTACACAAGTTGTACAACATGGGGGTCCCAGTGCTGTGGGTTTGATTCCCGCCTCTGGCTCTGCATGTGTGGAGCTGCCATGGTCTCCTTGCGTTTGGGTTGTTTTTCTCCTGCTACTCCAGCTGCCTCCCACAGTCAAAAAACATGTAACTTAGGAGAACTTGTGTTTTCCCAATGGCCATGGTGTGCCCAGCACTGGGCTGGCATCCCATCCAGAGTGCCACTGCCTTGTGCCCTCTGCTTCTAGGGCTCCAGGTGCAACATGGCCCGGTATTACATAAGAGGCTATGGAAGATGGCAAGAAAAATAAAGATATACTTTAATTTCCCACGAAATGCCATGTTCAGTCTTTTTCTCCTTATCATTAATCTTTTTGATGTCTTGATATCTTCATTTTCAGAGTTAAGAAGGTTGTTTTATCTTCCCCTATTTGGATGCAGGTGCATGGAATGACAGCCCTTTGTGCGACAAATGTAACTAAGTAAGATTTTCCAGATGGTGCTTTCTGGTTTTGGTTTTGGCAATAAAGGTTTCTTTCTGCCTTTGTGCTTTCAGGAGATGCTGTTTGATAATTAAAAATATTCATTAAAGTAGTTGGGGATGAGTACCCATGCAGTTTCTATTTATTTTATGGAAAACAATTATTTCACCGCAAAAGATTAATTATTGCTGCTGTGTGATCACAGACTGTGATCAAGTGAACTGTCTTCTGCCATACAAGGAATCCAGGGGAGCAGAGAGAATGAATCTCATTGCATCACCTTTGTTAGCCGGCAGGGATGAGATGATGCACTCAATCTACTGGTTACAGAGATTCCCCTGCTGAGTCCAGGCTTAGTATGCGTTTCAGTATCCCAGTTAGGTATAAAATAGAACGGAATGAGGAATTAAAATTTGCTTTAAAATTCTTTCAGCCATAAATCTCTGTAGTGGGCCTGATGTAAGAACATCAAGACAGCCATATAAATGTATAAATTCCACCAGGGGTCCACAAACCCCTGGTTGAGTACCCCCAAGCATTCTATATATTTGTTATATTTCACCCCCAGACAGTCTGATTAAAACTGATGAACTTCCCTTCAAGCCCATAATTAGTTGATCTAGGTACCCTGGAGGTGAACTATAACAAATATACAGAATGGCTGGGGCACTCAAGGAGAGGTTTGGGAACCACTGTACCCAACATTGTCTATTAAAGCGCGCAATTGCTGGAAATTGATAGGTATTATTTACCTGTTTAACTTCAACCTTGGGATAAGAATTCTCTAATTCATACATATTTGCGTCCTGTGATGCATGTGCATCTCGTCTAGGGTATCCCCTTGCTTGGTGCCCTGTGCTGCCTTAGGTAACCCTTCAGTGTCATTAAGACGTCATTTTAAAATTTAGATATCAGTATGGCATTTTCCATGGCCTTGCCAAACTCCCTCCAGACTTGAGTTTTTGCTTCCACAACTGCCAAAGCTGCATTCCGCTTGGCCTGCCAGTACCTCTCAGCTGCTTCAGGACAATAACTTTCAGTCAGCATCAAAGAGATTCTGGCAAACCATCAGTAACTCTGGGGGGGGGGGCAGAGCTTTACCCAAGCTGTTTACAGCAGGGAGTGCTGTTGACCTCAAATGGGGATATAGTCAGGCAATGGATGGAGTATTTCAGGAATATTCAGGACCTCCTGAATCCCACTGGAATGCCTTTCTTGAAGGAAGTGGAGCCAGAAGATGAGAGGGGGACTTACACATCACAGCTGAGGTCACTGAAGTAGTCAAAAAACACTTTGGAGGTAAGGCTCCGTGGGCGGATGAGATTCCCCTTGAGTTCCTAAAAGCCCTTGATGTTGTTGGGCTGTTTTAACTGACACACATGGAGGTTGGGTACAGTGCACTTGAATTGGCAAATGTTATGGTGGTCTCAATTATTAGAAACGGGATTTGAAGGATGTGTTCCAATTTTAGGGGGATCATACTCCTCAGCCTTTCTGGGAAGGTCTATGCCCGGGTACTGGAGATGAGGGTCCATCTACATATGTTTCGTAGACTTGAAAAAGGCATCTCACCGTATCCCCTGAGAGGTCCTGTGGAGGGTTCTTCAGGAGTATGTGGTATGAGGTCCATTATTATAGGCTCTCAGGTCCCTGCATAACCAGAGCGAGAGTTCGGTTTGCATTGCCAGCAGTAAGTCAAACTCATTCCCAGTGGGTGTTGGACTCTGCCAGGACTACCCTTTGTCACAGATTCTATTCATAACTTTTATGGACAGAATTTGTAGGCATACCCAAGGGGTGGAGGGGGTCTGGTTTGGTGACCTCAGGATCGCATCATTGCTTTTTGTAGATGATGTGATCCTCTTGGCTTCATAGGGCTGCAGCGTCTACAGGAGTGGTTCAGGTGAGGATCAGTACCTCCAAGTCTGAGAATTGCCCTGTTCTGGTTGGGGTTTGGTTACTCTAGTTTAAATATCTCAGGGTCTTGTACAGGAGTGAGAGAACAAGGGAATGGGAGATTGGTGGGTGGATCGGCATTAATGCGGAAGCTGTACCATTCTGTCATGGTAAAGAGGGTACTGAGCCGAAAGATGAAACTATCAATTTTCCAGTTAATCTTCGTTCCTACCCTCACCTGTGGTCCCGAACTTTGGGTAGTGACCAAATAAATGACATTGTGAATGAAGGCTGCAGAAATGAGTTTCCTTCTCAGGGTGTCTGGGCTTAGCCTTAGAGATAGGGTGAGGAGCTCAGACATTTGGGAGGGGCCGAAGTAGAGCTGCTGCTCCTCTGCATCGAAAGGAGCCAGTTGAAATGGTTCAGGCATCTATCAAGGATGCCTTCTGGGCCCTCCCTGCGGGGGTGTTTCAGCTATGTCCAACTGAGAATAGGCCCCCAAGGCAGACTCAGGAGATGCTGGAGAGAGTATATCTCTTGAACTGAACTGATCTTTTATTGTCATTCAGACCATACAGCAAGGAATACACAGCTGAATGACATCACTTTTCTCCAGGCTCAATGTAGAAGCATAGACATAAGACAAGTGCATGCTATATAACATCAGATAATCAATGTACAAGCATAGACATAGGACAAGTGCATGCTATACAACATCAGATAATCAATGTACAAGCATAGACATATGACAAGTGCATGCTATATAACATC